>NIJG01000031.1:2117926-2144380 GCA_002201625.1 Euglossa dilemma
GCGTCGCCGCGACGGAAGCCGCGTCCCCTAACCTCGCCATTCTTTCTCTCTCGTTCGATGGAAACCCGATTGAAAATTTCCCCTCGGGCCGACCGCCGTAGTCTTGCCAGCTAAGAGAGCGCGATTCGCGCGGATTTCGCGTTCGTTTCCCGGCGCTCCTTCCATTTCCATGGATACAACGCAACCTATTTCAGGCGCTCTCGGGCATGAAAGCCTGTCGATGCAGCCCGTCTTGTTCTCTCGGTTGTTCGTTGCTTAAAGGCGCTATTCGCTCTCGGTTCTTGTGCGTGAAATGTGTCAGCCAAAAGGAACGCTTAATGCAAGCACTTCGCGTAATTTCTGCCCTCGCGATTTCGCCAACAGCTCGTGTAAACTCGCTCAGCGATGCTCTTCCACGCAGGTGAATCCATTCGAACGATTCCGCCACCTTTCCCCCTTTTTCCCACCCATCCTCCCACTCTCTCTTCTCCTCTCCTCTCCTCGCCTTTCCTAATCGTCGCAGTTGTCGCTGCTGCGATATCGGCTAAACGACGCGATATTTCACGGTGCATGGTGGTACGTGCGCTGGGAATTGCGAGAGGAATTCAAGGCCACGGCACGTGGCAACCTTCCATACAGCATAGGGATGTCATTCTTTCGGATCCGCTGCGCCAGCATCGATTCCACGTTAAGAACCTTCTATTTCGCCCAGTCTAGCCACTTTCCTCTCCTGCAAACGTAATGGTATCCAGATTACGCTTCCCCCACAGTTTTATTCCTCTTCTTCGATAGGATCGTTTGTACGACACGCGAACGACGACTGTGAATGCCAGCGTTGAACGGTCCATTCGCGCCGACACTTTTCCCACGGTTATTAAATTCGACATCACGGCCGGAATTATTTTTAATAGTCGCGAACACTCGTTTCTAAACCGAAGCTATTCGCCGAGCAGAAATAGCACGGTGACGAGGGATGGAGCGGGAAAGAGCGAAATCTCGTTTATTTTATGAAATAAATAGCTACGGCGATTGATGGATTCCTGAAAGCTTTTTCGAGCCCCGAAAACCATTATGATATCATGGTTATTCATGATCAACGATCCTTAATTACTCTAATTCGAAAAAGTTATCAAAATATTTTAACATAAACGCATAGCGGAAATTTACGCGCAGGAGAGCAGATGTATAATGTATAATACACAAGTGTGTAATTTGCGAAATATGTATAAGTTATTGTACATTTTTAAGAACGGATTAATATTGTTAATTAAAGGGATGAGTGAGCGAGGAACGCGTAATAAAGCGGGCTAATTAATAATTCGTTTGTCCTCCGCGCGGAAAAGTAATTGTTACCGGAATCGATAATGATCCTGCGTTTCCGGCTGACTTCTTCCGGCTCAATTCTCCTTCTCGATTCTCCGAACGGGACTGACGGTGATCGTTAGTCGGCTATCGCGGATTCACCGATCATCGTTCAGCATTCCGCCCGCGCCGCGCATTTTTTTATACGATTTAATCACGTTTTAATTATTTAACAATTTATCATCGCGATATAATCGATGAGAATATCTCGCATAACAATTAAATTATCGAAATAATATTATAATTGAATTATTCCGTTCCCCCTCTCGCTGGTTAAATAAAATAATTGATTGTTCTCGAGATTATACGAATTCCCATTCGCTCGATTGCTTTTAACTAACGCGGTAGCTCGCGTATTTTTCTTGCTACCTTCTACTTCTACGAGAAGTCGCTGTTACGGTGGTCGTTTCAAACGAAGAATGTCGTCAGCGTTGCGACATTGGAGTATTAAACTTCGACGTAGCAAAGGCAAAGCGTTTGCGGACGCGCGTATTGTCGAAGGGAGCCCATAACGCGGCTCGATAAGCAACTTTGTAAACAGTTTTGCAAACGCGATAAGATTTTCAATTTTCCGATCAAAGTAGATACAGGTATGCACGCGATGCTGGTAGAATCGTAAGGTGGATCGATGGGAAAACTAAATAGAAGCGATATTCCAAAAGTTAGCGGTAGCCGCGATCGAAACGGATACAGGGAAGAACTTTTCTCCTCGTGGCGGCCGCTCTCGCGTTTCGCTTCCCGGTAATCGCTTCCGGATAATTTAATCCTGTAACGGTTATTAACGGCTGTTTCCAGAAATCATTCCAACTCGCGGCGTTTCCCCCACCGTCCGCCGATGTAAATTTGTTTTAAAATTCCACGGAATGGAAAAAATATACCCGGCGCGTATTGCCTCGCGGCCAATGTAGAAATCATGCACGACGAAATTGTTTGTTCAATTTGCAGGAAAGAAACGGTTGGATTTTTCCACATTTTTTCCCGTTGAACAACAATCGATTCGTTTGGCAGGTCATGTGCGCATCGCCGAACGTTTCCGCTTTAATGCCGCGGAAATTGAATCGAGTGTCGCAACCGGTCTTCTTAAATATCCCGATCCACGGTACCAGGGGGTCTGTCTCGTTAGGGCCTTATAATTTCCATACCGTGCCGCTCTATTTGCATTTATATAGGATGAAACCTGCAAAGGTGGTGTTTTTAAATCGAACAATAATCGGTTGCTTGCGGCCTCGGCCCAGCTGTACGCCGAAAAGACGAAAGTTCTCGGGAAACACTTTTCAACTCGTTGCTTCTCGGCCCGGAGTTTAATTATTCCTTAACCCTGTATCCCCATTTGCATCTCTCCGCTTTACGACCACTGGACCACGGATTCCATCGTTTATCAGGACACGAAACGATTTTCTCCATTACTATACCGATGAACGGTGCCGAATGAAATCGCGTTGGAAATCATAGTCTTGTTAAACTTCGCGTAACGGGAATGAGTGCGCGATTTCCGATTTTTTCCCGAAGTTCACGTGTATACAGTCGTTCGAAAAAGCGTTCGAACGGCATATTTCAAAGGGATTTTCTGAAACATTCCGATTCTAACGAAGATTCGTGTAAAGCACAAGAAGTTATGCATAGTGTGATTTACTTATCGGCAAAAAATGGATCTATCAACAATTCTCTTTTTCCCCGAACGAGATCTGGCAGAGACGAATGTTTACTATAACAGAGCACTAAAAATCAAATAATTTTTATTCGAAAAGTTTCGCTCCGCTTCGCGCCATCGTGGAATTACGTTTAAAAAAAAAAAGGTAGTGCTCGAATTGTATAACAGATTTGAGCGATGATTTCACCCACGTGAAACGATATCTGCGAACAAAAAAAAAAAAAAAATCGCTCTACATACGACTCGTTACGCTTTACCTATACGCGTAGTCCTATTAAAATCGGAATTTTTGAGTTAGAGTGTTTCACCGAAACACGTGGTAGCGTTCGAACGCTTTCGCGAACATTTGTATGCGTAATCTAGGAACTAAAAACGACACTGGTGGAGTATCGTACAAACAGCGAGTTTAACCCTTTGCTTTTCGCCAATTTTTTTCTTCCAGAAAAATAATAATTCTCTGCCGCAAAGTCGACGATATTTTTTAAACGACAAATAAGAAATCGTGTACAAAGTAGAACGTAGAATTATTTTCACGTTGCACATATCGTTGAATAATTATAAATCCGATACATCGATCAACCTCGATTTTCGGATTCTGATTAAACGGCGAATGAGTATCGCTTCTAGAATGCAAAGGATTAAGCGGAACGTTCGCGTTGCCAGCGAACACGTTTACGAGAGAAAGAGATTAGACGTAATAATCGGTAGAAATACAAGAGTCTTTCCCGCGATTCCTGCTCGTTACAATGATACGGGTAATCACGCCGACTTTTCCATTAAATCATACGTATTTGCATAACGAGTAGATGTTTCGGGTGATGAATCCGCTGGAAGGATCCGCTAATATCAGCGAATTTGAAGCCTGTGATATTCATAGCTGGTATTTGTTCGCTTGACTACTATTAAATAGTTCTCAGACAGCGGCTTCCGCAGCTTTCTGTCCTATTATCGTCTGTGTGGAGACTCGGCTAATTTCGGCTGCACTTTGCTATTGTTTATTTAATAGCATTATTTACCGGGCACGATCATTACCCGGTGGAAACACAATTACCTCGATATATCAAAGATTACTCTTCCGTTTTTGATACCGGCGTACAACGACCCCTGAACGAGAAGAAGGATAAGGATAAGGAGAGAAGGAGAGGAGGAGAGGAACAAGGACTCTCTCACTCTGCTCAGACACTTGGCGTTTCTCTGTTCCTTGCGGTGAAATCGATTCCGCTGGCGGACCTCTTAGCAGCGGTGAAAAAACATGTAAATAAACGTACATGCTCGCGAGGGTAAAAAGAGCGTAATAAAGGGAGGCGGGATGGTACTCGGGATGATAGTCGGGAGATATATGAGATCGTTGGTTCAAAGAACCGTCGGAATTCGAGGATCCCTTTCTTCCTCTTGGTCTATCGTTATCCACGTCTTCCTTCATTGTCTTTTCATTTTCATTTTCAGTCCTGCACCGCTTTGCCATTCATTCCACCGGCCTCATTGGCCCATGGATCTTTCATCTCGCGCAGGATATTAATATTCAGGATTCTTAGAGCTCCGACCGAGAAAGGGTGAAACTTTAACGGGCAGTTTCATTTCTTACATCGGATTTCCTCCGTTTCGCCCGGCGAATCCTCGTAAACGAGTTTTCAGGCTAATAAAATGGAAGGCTCGATAGGTCGGACGATAACGAGGCGTCGTAATCGCTGGCATCCGGCTGATAGGAAAACACGCGTATCCTCGGAACATCCGACGCGTAAAGAGACCAAAACGATCCGCCGCTTCTGCTATCCTGGCTCGTTTCACTGGCTGATTAAGTCTGGCTAGCAGACACGTCGTTTATATTGCGATACGCGGGCACACGGGGGGTTGAAAGAAGTCGGGGCACGAACGGATAGAGGGTCGAATAGGTGTAAATAAAAAGAGGACGACTCGATCAGAGAACGATAGAAATATGCATTGGCGTTCGACGAACGAATATAAAACGGTCGATGCTACGAGCCGGAGCCCGACGCCTTTTAAAACGCCGTCGACGATAATTTTACGAGGTCGATGAATCAGCATTTGCGAGCCGGAAGAGGTGGGTCGGTCGCGTTACACCGGTCCCGCCTTAATTTCGCCCTTCGAGTTTCGATGCGCCGCGGCGCGTGGAATGCCTAGACGGTCAAAGGATTAAATTGTTTCCAAGGGGTTAAGCGGGTATTCGTGCAACTAAACTCGTACATTCTGCCTGTTTTTACCTCCGCGCGAACACCTTAGGCATTTCATAAATTACGAAGAAAATCCGCCGACTCTGCCGTAATCTACCGGCGAGCGTAGGGCCGGGTGAGTGTCGCGAAAAAATTCCCCGAGAAGAATGGTAGATCATCGATGATGTTTCCGGAAAGTTCGGAGCTCGGACGCGCGAGGAAAGGAAAGTTGATTGAACGGCTGGTGAATTCTAGTCAGGCAGAGGTGAATATCAAAGCCGACAAGCTATTTTACGGCTTTCTTCGAGGAAATCTGCGGAAGACCCGGTGGTCGTGGTCTTTTTTTCAGCCAATCGACCGGACGAGGGTCCTGGACGGGGTGTAAAAGCTATCGAGAGGAAATAACGGGAAGGGAAGTGCAAAATGTGCGGTCAGAGGAGGAACGAGCTCGGGAAAGAAACGTCGGTAAGTGGCCTGGTAGGAACACGACTTGCAGGTTAACCTTGATTTTACCTTTCCTTCCTCCTCTTCTTCCTTCTTTCTCTTCCTTCTTTCTCTTCCTTCCGGCTATCCCTAATCTCGTGGAGTTCTTCCTCCGAACCGGAGAATCAGCTCTGGTGGCAGAAATGAACGCCACCCGGCGGTCCCTCGCGGTCCTTGTTCCACGCATCGATTTTTCATTTCTCACCGCACCCCCCGGCGGTTCATTCTGTTCTCGTCGAATTTCCGAAAAAAAACCGGCCAAATTAAAAAATCCGGCCACTGTGTGGCCGTTACTGCGAAACGAGAAACTCGCGGCAGAGGAGCTGCGTTTTCGGGTTTTTTTCTTTTTTTTCAATCTACACACGGTCGCGCTAGCGAATTGGACCGTTTGTCGTTCCAACGGATCAAACTCGAACCCAGTTTTCCTTCCCCCTGCCCATTTGGTTCGAGTTAAATCCGTTTAGACAAGAAACGAGTCTATTTCCGCGAGCAGAGAAACGATGATCGAGTTCTGGCCGATTGTTCGCGTCAACCGAGTATCTTTTATTTCACGGAAACGATCGGCTGAAATCGCGACGACGACGACGAGAAGCTTCATCCTCGAGAACCAGTCCGACTTTCGTATCGATCAACGTACCGTTATATAATTGATGGTCCCTAAATGCGACAGCAGTCGACTATTAAGTGGACGGATGTCTCAAGTCCGATTAATTAATTTTCTTGGGAATTTCATTATCCAGGTATTACTCCGTGCTGTCTAGCTTCCCTTCTTGTCCGAGAAATTCCACCTCTAGACGGTCTTTTTTCGCGAGCCCCCGATAATCGCTCTGCTTGCCGATAAAGAATATTTTAGTCGCGCGAAAAGAACGCTATCGATTCCTGGCAAAGAGAAGAGCGGGAAATAAAAGGGAAGAGACGGAGAAAACGGTTGTTTCTCCGTTGACCGGCTGCAACTCCGTTCGCCGCGGAGAGTTTCGATCAACGGAACCGTTTGTTTTTCCCTTGGAAAAGAAAGAAATGAAAAGAAAAAAGGAAAGATCGACGGGATTTCGCGTTTGGACGAAGTTTGTGGGGCGCGAGTGAGGAAACCGAGGACAGGGCAAGTCCGAGAAGCTCGGACAATGGAGTCCGAGGGACGCAAAAGCCGGCTCGCGGTGGAAGGAAGGTGAACGCTCGAAAACAGCCGACAGTTTTCGTCCTCCTCGTGGTCATTACCATACATATTACGTTGCCATCACGAATTACGCTTCCTCGCCTGCCAGATTTTCACGCCTTCCGACGACATACGCCGCATACGCCAGTCTAACAACCAGCAGATTTACGAAGGGATTGGATTAAATCAGCAGCTCGTGGTATCACCGAGCGATGGGAATCACGATGTGTATCGCGCAGTCGTTGCGCGGCAATTCCAGTTGAATCGTTTGCTTATTCGAATAATTCCTCCTTTCTTTTATTCCTTATTACCGAGCTTGCTCCGCATCCAATCTCCCCGACACGCTCGGTTGGAGTTCCACTTTGCGGCAAACTAAACTCGCAGGAAATTATCACCTCTTATACTCTCGCGTCAGACTCAAATCCTCCGGACACGTGCAACCATCGAGATATACCATTTCTCTTACAGGAGCAAGCTGTATCGCGGTGACCAACGAGGCATGCCTAAAGATAAGCCTCGTCTCGTTCCAGTATACAACCTTTCATCCTTAACCTCTGCAGTATATCGAAGACTAAAAAAAAAGCGTCATCATCGCGGAAAAATATCGCAAACCACAAACGCGTTGAAAGAGAGGAAGAAGAAAGGATACGCTGGACAAACAGAAGCGCGCGTTTCCCCCGCGAAACGAGAATTCCTGCTGACAGAGATGGGTAATTGGCAATCGGCGACGAGGGCAAAGACGTCGATCTTTCGCCAAAGCGGACAATATCCGCTCGTTCGAATAATTCATCGTCGGCTATCACTGCGTGATACGACTCGCGATATCTGTCGGCAGACGGTGAAATATGAATGCCGAGGGAGACAACGAAGGCATTTTAGCGGCGCGTTAGCTATTCGCGCGTTCTCGCACCTCCTCGTGCGTTTTCCACACGACGTATTCCTCCGACCCCGGTTGATTAAATCCTCTGTCAAACTTTCTCCGTTTCCCGCCTCGAAAACGTGATTTTTGATTCGGACACGCGAATCGGGCCGCGAATAGAGATCTGATAAAAACACGCGGTGTGGATAGACCGAGGCTCCGATTTTTCCCATATATGGCTTCTGCCGGAGCCAAAGTCCGACGCTTTTTTGCCCAGGGTTGTTTGGTCGAACGCAGCGCGGATATCGAACTTCTGGTGGACGAATCCGGCGAAGATCACGCGATACGTTTGCCGAGTTTCATTAAATCGGATTTACGAGAGGGTACGCGGGGTCGGTCGGGTGATCGTTAAAGCGGAAAGTTCCTTAAGAGTTGCTAGCGAGGAGGGGCAAGTGGGTCCCTCGGGAGGACTCGGACCGGCGAGCAAGTACGTCGGCTTGTTTCCCTCGATTCCGAGAGTGTCGGTGTGTCAACGACGATTGGCCGCGTTATACGTTATCAGCTTTTCCAGGAGCAGCCGGCCAGCACCGCCGGAATCGCAATGGCCGGGCCGGGCACGTAAAATACAGCGCAATCTGTTCACCGTCGATACGAATCCGCTGTACTTACGGGCTGCACATGTTCCGCTGTGTATCTGCACGGACAGGGCCGCTGCCAGCGAGCAGATTCGTCGCCGGGGTTGCTCTGGCCAGGAAAATAAGCTGTGCACGAGCTGCGAGTACGCCAACAGCGTCGGATTAATGGATCAGCCGGAAACGAAATCTTCGGAAAACGAATGGCGATCGGACATGCGCGCACGACCTGTACACGTTGAGTAAACGAGGTTGGAAAAGGAAAATGGTGGATCGCCTTCGCGAAAAGACGAGAAAAGGGACGCGGAAAGGGACGCGGAAAGGGACACGCGTCGGTTTGGCCCGATACGCGTAATAACGGTTCACCGCGGGTTTACTTGTTGCGCGAATTTAATGAAGCTCGTCCGAACGGCGAAAGGGTGGGTGGATGACGGAGAAAAACGAAGCCGGGGAGAGAGGGAGGGCTGGCGTGGACAAAGCGTTTGCCAAATATCGGCTGCAATTTAGCAGGGAACGGGAAAGCGTAAGGACGGACGCGAGAGTTTCGGCGATCGAGATTCGATATGGGATTAAAGACAAACAAATACGAGAGGAAAAATCCGATCACGCTACACTTTCAGCCGGGCAAAATGGCAATGGAAAACACGCAAAGTCTCAGTTTACCCTCGGAAGTTCCCGGTATAAAGTATAGCTCTCTGTTTTCCCTCGCTGGATATCCCGGATTTTTCGTTTACGTCTTTCTTCCGATTGTTCGCAAAGCCATTGCGCGCGATGCCAGCTTTTTTGCTCCGCGCTGTTTGAATAGGCAAAGCCGTGTAGCGCGACATCATGATAAATTCCCGGATAAATGCATCGGAGCCCGGTGAAACGTTCGATCGTTTGAAAATAAACATTTCTCGTTTTACAATGGATGGAAAAAGGGGCGAGAAGGCGAGATCGCCGAGGTAACCCGCGTCGGGATTCCATTCCATTGCGTTCTCGGGTGACAATTTGCATAAGAGAAACTCGAACGGGTTTTGTCCCGCGTGCAATCGCACCATCCGCGTAATTATCCTCTTTTATCCCGCGAGTTTCTCAAGGCTGTCTGGCAGGAGGGAAATCGCGCGGCGAAAAGGTCGGTGGAAGAAGATCGTCCGCGCGCGGATGTCGTCTTATGATGAATCCTGGAAGATGTAACGCGCAGGAAAATCTAGTTAAGCTTTTTACCGCCTTTCCTTTGCCCGAGCCTCTCTGCCATCGCGCAAATGGGAACGATATCTCGATGAAATTAAGAAGTAATCCCGTGAATCGTGATTTAATTTTCGCCGAGAGACGTTAGAGAAAGAGAGAAAGAGAGAGAGAAAGAGAACTCACCTGCGACTGGCTGCTGGCCGTTATTCGGAGGATAAACCGGAGCTTATAGGGACGAATTTTTTTCGAAGGAAACTTGGCAATCTACAACTTTACAAACCGCTCTGCATCGCGCGTGTAAACTTAACGCGGCAATCTCTGTGGAGTGAAGCTAAACAGAAAACATTTCCCGAGGCCAAGCATCTATAACATCCGCTTAAATAGCCACCTACACGACTCGCGAGTAACTCACGGTCCGGGACATCGCCGCGAGTCCGCGGAGGAATCGCGATTTCGCAAAAATTCGATCACGAAAACTCGGAGAAAACGCAACGAGGTCCTCTGGTCCCATCCCCTTTACGAATTTCGATTTTCCAACAGAACGGAATATTAAATATCACATGGTCGGTTGAACAACGTAACAACAATTTCCATTTCCGTATTAATAGCTCGCGAAATTCATTGTTACCGATGGAAGCCCGTCGATCCGGCAATAAATTAATTCCGACAGACAATGAATAGTTCATTATGTTTTATAGCATTAGCTTCCTCGCGTTCGCGGGGTTCGATTCGCAGCGGAGAGAACGCGCCTGGCTCGTTTAACGATCGCTCGTCGGCCGTAGGAAAAGTCGGCCGCTTGTCGCGCGAATCGCCAAGACAGGATGCCCGGTAATTGGGACAACGGCGCACTCGCGTGAAATATATCGCCTGGTCCGGCCGGTGAAAAACAAAGCGAAACGAATTCATAAATTTCGCGACGGAAGCGCGGCCGAAATTCGGTCGGTGAAACTCGCGGCAAACTTTCGATTATATTATTCGCGGAAGATCAATCGCGTCCGTCGTATCGGCGCTGCTCCTTTTTTCCTGTTACGATTACAACGCGTACGCGAGTACCTGCTGTCGGCCGCTATCGATACCGAACGATCGTTCGTGTCTCGTTGCCGCGAATCACCGGCGATCGATCTCGATCGATACCAATCGAAAAGCCACGCGCCGCACGCGGAACGAGAGAGGGAGAGAAAGAGAGAGAGAGAGAGGGAGAGAGGAACAAAAATTTGTTTCCATCGTAATTTGTCGCTACGACGAGCGAATTTCCGCGATGGCAAATGGTCGGCCAACGTTTTTCGGCTTTTTAACGAAACGATCGCGAAACGGATATTCGAAAATGGCCGATCGACACGGACGAAACGAACGTTTAATCCAGGGGCTATCGATGATTCCCTGCCAACGAAATTAATCTTATTCGCCCGTTAATCCGATTCGCGTCTACGTCATCGCGCGTGTTTGGACAGGTTGGAAATTCGCGTTGCGTCCCGGCGTTGGCGCCGCGGCGATGATCCGCGCGAACGAGCGCCGGACGGTTCGGCCCTCGAGTGGCTGGTGGACAGTTTGCGGTAAATCTTTTGTACTCCCGAGTAATCCCGCGTAATAAATCACCGCCCTTTGGCACTCGGGCGGTTTAATTAATTTGTAACGAGTTTCCACAAGTTGCACATCCGACGAACCTCGGATATTAATCACCGTTGAACCATTACAAAAGGTTCCTTCGCCCCCTTCGTTTTCATTTTCTTTCGAGTTAATCACCGGCGCCCTCCCCGGTTATTTAACTCGCCAAGATATACACTCGCCTTTCTTTTAAACGTCTTATTTCTTTCACCCGATCCTCCGACGCGAAAGTTACCTCTCGATGAAAGGAAGCGGGAACTTTTAACTACGCAACCGACGATAAATCACCGGACCACGGGGTATTACTTCGGATTACAACCGCGTTTTCTTCGATTGCCTCCGAACCCACTCCCTCCGTGGAAACCGAGAATACGCGCGATTATTCCGGGGAAAAAATTCGCGAGATCGTTTCGTCTGTTCGGCGCGAGTGTTCCGAGGAGCCAGTTCGCGGCGCGCGCTATACTCGACGGAATACGAGCGGAAGAATAGGAGAGAAGAGGGAAGAAGGGAGGGGGAGAGAGCGTATTAAGCTTTTGAATAGCTCGAAGAATGCAGATCGATTTCTTCGAAGCGCGCAATAAGACGATCTTCCGCGATGAAGATGCAGCGGCGGGTTAAGCCGGGATCTGAATTGTGTCCTGCTTACGGCATTTTCCGCACAATACCGGGCGCGGCGCGTACCGTTTTATGTACCGCGGGCATCGAGGTCGCAACAGCGAAAGATTAGGGCCGGCGATCCGATCTTAAACCTCCGGAGTCGGAGTTAGGGGGTCGACTGGCGCGAAACTTCTTGCGGGCTCGACCGGCTCTTCGTCCCGGAGCTTTTTCGGTATTAACCTCGCGGGAATACCCTTCCTCGCAACAGATCTTCAAAGTATTCTGACTCGGTGCCAGGATATTTTCTTACCGTCCCCGCCGACTGATAAATATTGATAAGGAGAAGCGGACAGGTCCGCAAAGGAAAATACGCTGGCCGTTATATTTTTAAACGCTCCTCTGTCTCAAACGGGCGGACTGTTCGTCGCGAGATTATCGTCCCTGCCTTCTGACCGGATGTCCTGTCCACCGCGCTATATTTCTCCTATGGAGTTCGACCGAGAACAGCATAGACTTTACTTTCAAGATGAGAATATACCTGGTTGTCCGACGCGTACGATCTCTCCGCGTTCTTTGACGTCGCCTCTCCCGCGTCTCTCTTCGCTCGACCAACTTCCACTCTTTTACACTCGTTTTGGAGTATCAACTTTCCCGTTTAAAACGGCCAGGATTTTTGTCCGGAGTTCGTAACTCGTCGAGTTCCTCTCCTAAATTCAGTTTGCATAATTTGATGGGAAGATTACGCGACACCCCGTGTAATATCAGCGGAAGGGTAGGAGAAGGCAAATATCGCTCGGCTGGCTGGTCCGTTGCTCCCGACTTTGAAATTATTGGGAACGCGGCGTATTATCGCGACAGGAGGCGCAAGAAACGGTTCTTCGAGGCATTAATATTTGTTGCAGTGGGACAAGTTGCCCGTGAACTGCGATATTCGCCAAGATCGCGGCAAGCAACCGAGTTTGCCTTCGCGAACTTTGTCCCCCCGCCGATTTCCGAAGTTTCGCCGAGCAGTTCGATATGCCGACTTCCGTCTGGGGCTCGCGCAGTTATCAGTTTGTTAACCGACAAACTAAAGTGTTCGGCCAAGTCTCGTTGTGGCCCGGAGCTCTCGAGCGACGAAGCAAGTTTACCGAGCCAACGGAATCCCGCGAACCGCGCCGGGACGCGCCGATACCTTTCGATCCGCGCCACCGCGGCGTTTCGCGTTTTTACGCTTGTTTCCCCGACAACGATCGAGCGTGTAAAGCACTTGTTGAATGGAAACGCGGAAACGAAGTTTTCAAAGGGGAAACGAGCACGATTGTCCGCGAACGTCCCTCGCAAAGTTTAATCGCGTCTGTGGTTCTTTCAAGTATGGCGCTGCCCGATCGAGCGTAAAACGCGCGTAACGCAACGGTCGATTGGGAGATCGATTTTTACAAAACCGGCGTTGCCCGTGTTGTCCCGGTGAGAAGAGACGCGGAGCGGAGCGGAACGAAGCGGTGCGAGCGATTTCGTTAGCCGCGAATCGCGTATCAATTGGATTTTCCCGTAATTTCCGGTGCCGGTGAAGCCAGCTTCGTTGTAATTTACTTAAGATCCGGGATTCGCGCGACAACCAGAGAAGATAAGAGGGCAGCGCGTGAAGGATAATTAGGTCGTGGGGTAAAATGAAAGGCGGCGGGGAGGCCGCGCTTTTGGATTAGGCTACCGACAAAGCGTTTTCGATAGTAGGTCGTCGTTACTGCAGACGCGCGAAAGTCTGGCGAGGAAGTTGGCTCGGGGAAACCATCCGTCGAATTAATTACGGTTGGTCGACGAACGAGGCGAGAAGGCAACTCGCAGCAGCAGAATGAGACGCTAGACGCGTCAAGATAGCGCCTCGGGGAAATCCTCGAAATCGATCTTCGAATTTTAATCATCGTCCCTTGTTACCGGGGTTGCTTTGAATTTCGTTACCCTCGAATCTCCCGGCTAACTTCCCCCTCGCCCTCACCAAAAGGCCAGCCTTCGAATTAGCCCAGACACCTCTCTTTCTTCGCCGATTCCATCGCGCCAACAACTTCGATCCACGCTTCTCCCTCCCTCCCTTACTTCCCCCCGTAAGAACGAGTAACCGACAAAGTTGGGCGAAATTACAGAGTCTCCGGCGTTATTCCCTTGATATATTTTTCAACGGGCATACTCGAAACATCGGACAAGCGTTACCGCGAACAAAGTTAGACGCCTGGATGGCCGGCCGAGCGTGATCGTAAACTATCGTGCTGCCGCAGAGAGGCTGGTCGCGAAGGTAACTATCTATGCAGGGGGAATATTCGCGGGTAAAGTGGAAACGCGAGGAAACGAGCGGAACGCGCGACAGAAATTCTCCCCCTGTTTTCCGGACCTCATTATCGGGCAAAGATACGAGAATCTTCCAGCGATTCACGCTCCCAGGTTTTTACGCCTGGCCAGACGCGTAATTCCTCGCGATCGCGTTTCCATTTTCTTCGGTCTACCGCGGTCGTTACCCCCGCGGCTAACGATACGATCCTGACACTTTAATAACATCCCCGGCGAACTTCGCGTCCCGATACAAATAGCGCGACGTCTCCGCCGGTATTACTTTCCCAGCAATTCGCTTTTTCCTCCCCGTCCCCGATACCCTCGCGTTTCCACCTTCGATCCGGCTTTTTCGCGTCCCCGCCCCGGCGCGGGTGCGCACGGAAAGAAAACTCGCGGGAAACTTGGCCCCGCGTTCGCGTCGACGGGTTCGCGCGAATTATTCCGGCAAACACGACGGAGCGGAAGCACAAGCGAGCGGTGGAGAATTCCCGGTCGGTTCATCAGCTCGAAACAGCCGTTTCGCGGAAGCGGACAAGTTTGCACGCGAGCGTATTAACGCCGATTCGAGAAACTCGCGTAGCGTTCGCGCTTTGCCGCGGAGAAGTTCTTTACGAGTTGGCGTACGATCAGCGAGCACTTTCCGCGGCAGCGATTTCCTTTTGAGACTTGCCGAGCGTTCCAACCTGCAGCCCGCTCCCCGCGAAATCCTTTACACGCGCGATTCTCCCCGCTAAAGGCAAGCGTATAATGCGTCCGTTGGATAAAGAACAGAGGGAGGGAGGCACCGATCATCGGGAAATTTAATCTCGATGCGCGGCGGAATAGCCGCGGGAGGAAAGTCTCGGAGCGTAGGACGAAATTCGAAATTCTAATCTCGAAGGTCTCCTCGCGGAGTCGCAGCTCGCACGAGGCACACAGAGACGATGTTCCAGAGGGAAGATCAAAGCGGCCTCGCAATAGCCCTCTGTGCGCTCTCGTGTCCCTTCCTCTCTCCGATCTCTCGTCGTAAAAATATTCCCGCCTCGAAATGGCCGGTCGATCCGCGTTCGAGTACGTTCCGGCTCGCGCGAGCATCGTCCGCGCGGTTTTATCGGCTCGCAGCCGCGGGATGTAGGCAACGGCGGAGAAATAGAGGCGGAAAAGGTGCGGTGGGAAAAGAGAGAGAAAAGCGAGGAAAAAGGGAGGGAAGAGGAAAGAAAAAGCGGTGAAAGGGATCGTTGGGGCGAGAGCGGGGCAGAGGGAGAGAGAGTAATCTTCGTAGTCGAGGGTGGGCTCGATTCGAAGTCTGGATTTCACCGATCCTCGCGACTTCTTCGCTCGGCCGACGAACAGAACGACCGAGGCAGAGTCTGTGCGAGTGGTACTAGCCTTGCGCATTCTCGCGTGGACGCACGGTCGAGTAGAAAAGGGTGAACCAAGGCTAGGAGGGTAGGTTTCACCGGTTACCGTACTGCGTTGCTTGCCTTTGCTCGGGAACCGCTCCTGAGGGATGAAAGAGGTGCCACGGTCAGAGCCAGAGGGTTGCGTTCCCCGGGGAGCAGCAGAGTCGGTAACGAGCGGGCTGCGGACAACTCCAATTCCGCTTCGGGTCACGCTCGCGTTCTTCCATTCGACAGGCATTCCTCGACCCAGCCAATTAAAAACGCTGCCCATTGGGTTCACACGCAGCTTCCTCGCTAATTGTTCACAACGTTAACGAATTACCCGCCCGAAGGTCGAGGCTCACGCGCGTTCGGTACGCTGATAACGCGAGACGTTAGAGGCGAGTTATCCGATTACCACCGGTCAGTTAATTAAACCGCTTACCGCGGACGCGTCGCTTGTTTTCTTGGCCGCGATAAATAACGAGGCACTGTGATACGAGATCGGAATTTTAATCGAAGCCGCGGGAACGAAATCCTAGGATGCCTAAACCTGCGGGAGGAGGCGAGCGAGGAAGGAAGAGAGGAAAATGGGTGGAAAAATTTTCCGTGGATTTCTAAAGGGATATACTAATTCCGGGATAATAGCGATCGAACTTTTCCTTTTTCCCTTTCTATTATATTATACGTACTTAGAGGGCAGAGCCACGAACGGGGGCGGAGGACTAACAGAATCCGAATGACGAGGGGTGGGGGGATGATTAATTCATAGGATAATTACGAGAGTGGAAAATGGGAGTGGAAAGCGGCACGACGTAAAGATCCTTAATGGCGTCCGTGGTGCGGCATCCTAGGAGAAAAAGGGGAGGCCGTTGTATCGCCGCAGTAGCTGGTAATTACGATAAAGCTTAATTTTCTGCGGAATGTCGAGCGGTACGATTTGCGGTTCACCTCGGTCTGCAGCTTCGCTCGAGATTCGCAAAAAGGGTAGAAGACCGAACTGCCCTACTTCGATAGAAAGATGCTTATAGCGGGGAAGAACGTACCGACGTATAGGGTGATTACGGGGAAGGTTTTTCTTTTCGCGGGGGTGTAACTCCGCTGGATTATCTTGTCCTACGGATGAGAATAACGTTTGGTGTTTCCTCGCCGCTACGGCCAGTACATTTTTCTTTCCTGCCGCCGCCGCGGTCATAAATACCTCGCGGAAGAAAACGAACAAGTCGAAGGAAGCGTGAATAAGTAGGGTGCACATTGTTGCGAGAATAACGGGCGAAATAATAGTTGGCGTTTAACATCGTTAACGGGTAATCAAGCTCTACGGCCTCGGCCAGAATTGGCCTCGAGTGGAACCCTTCTATAACCGGTATAAAAGTGCGATTAATTATTGCGCGTTCCCGGCGAACAATGGATTTCCTTTCGGCCACTATTATTTCTACGAGGCCACGCGGAGCCTTTCCCTCCTTTTTTCCGACCCAGATTCATTGCGCTTGACCAACGGGGCGCGGAACGTCTGGCTCGATTTCCGCGTCGCGTCGCGTCGCTGTCGAAATTCGGGAAAAACGAAAAAGGAATCTTGAGCAGCGACGCGTCAACGCGATCGCCGTTCGCGGCCCGTAAACCCGCTGTCGGCCGATCCATCTAATTCTCCGCGAAATTACGCAAAACCGTCAAGTCAGCGAGTCTCGTTGCTCGGTTATTTATTTTTTTCCCATCGAACGGCTACGAAATGAGCGCGGCTGTCATTAAAGGGAGAGGAGAACAAGGGGAGAAACGGGGAGAAAAAGAGGAAACAGCGATTGGATGCTCGCGTTTTATTAGTTTCCCGCGCCGCGGCACGGCACGGAGGTTTCCAGTTGCAGGACGAAAATTCCACCGTTTCTATCCATTATATTCGCGTGCAATTTTTGTTCGTTTGCTACCGCCGCGTATCGACGGACACGCGATCCGGACGGTTAATGCTTTAACGAACGATCCGCGTACACCGCGGCCATTTTTTAAGATCGAACGTTCGGCAAATATACAGAGGGCCATTGGAAAGAAACGCAGGTGCGTGGCGTTAAATTCCTCGGCGCAGCTATCGTGTAAATAAACGCAGGATAAATCCATCGGACGGCTCGATTTCCGTGGTACACAACGGCTAATTTCATCCCACCGACTGACCGAGTAATCCTCCGAAACCGTATCACGGTCGCTTCATCCCCCGCGTTGCATTATCCAGTCAACGTCCGGCCCACCCCCACCGTGCAAACAGCTTAAACGTTTTTCAACGCGGCCAATTAATACCTTTCCGCCGCTTTATTTGTTCTTCGTTTATTTATTTTTCATCGATTTCATCGCGCCCAAGTCGGCCGACCGTGTTTTGTCCGATTTCGCGTTGAAATTTCCTCTGAGCCGAAACATAACGATTGGAACGAGTCCGCGAAAGCGAGGAAGAAACGATACAGCTCGGCACGTGGCGTCGTTTGTCGTGGCTGCGTGCTAGACGTGCCGGTCGCCCGGCCGCATAATAAGCGGCTGGATGCGATACGACGCATCCCTTTGGGCATTCCCGGCGCCGTTCGCCGCACCCTATCTCCCTGCGCCGGCAATTGGATAAGCGGTAAATGATAATCCTCGAGCTTCTCAGCGGATCTCGACATTTCGATTGTCACGGGACGCGGATATAATCTAAGCCCGCGACGCTCTCGTCGGGGACGGACACGCGACGCGTTGTTCGTAACGTTTGAAACGGATGAGGTAGCGGCTAAAGCGGCGGTAAATAAAAGGAATTGTTCAGAAATGGAGTCTCGCGTGTACACTTTTACTTCTGAGTTTCGGGGTTCGTTGGTATTACGAGTCGCGTAGTAATTGTACAAAGCGAGAGAGTGGTGGGTGTTAACGGAAGCGCGGCCGCAGGTGTGTGTTCAAGAGAACGAGAAGAACCAAGGTGTATACAGGCAGTTCCCCGCGTGGACGACAAAGCGATTGCAGAAATATTTTTTTTTTTTCCCGCCCTTCGAGTACTCCCTTTGTCGAGCCGGTGCACGCAGGATTGCGCGCGTTGAAATGGCATCCGTCGTTGAAACGCGACGCAGCGCTCTATTTCCGGTTACGATCCTGCGACTTCCTCCGCGCCGACCCCGGCGTTTCAGCCATTCGACGCGCCAAGCGATTGCTAATTCACGAGCAGTGCCTCCAAGCTTTTTCGATTAAACGCTTCGCGCCTGTCCATGGTGGCGACCGGCTCGGTCGATGGGAAAGTCACCGGGCAATTATCTCGCAGTTCAATTGCGCTTGTATCGCGTTAAACGTATCGACAATTGTCAATCGCCGCCATCGTTTGAGACTCGCGTTTCCTCCTTACGCGACCACGCTTCTTGTTACCAGGTAATTACACCCTGCTCGTACGTCTCAATTAGGCATTTATAAACAACGCGATACGCAGGGCAGCGATTAATTAACAGCGTGCGAGCAAAATAAGTGTTTCAAATGCCAGGCGTTTAATTCGCTCGCCGCAGCGAAATCCGGTGCAGCGTTGCGTCGGTAAATAACAATTTCCAGTACCCACCGATTTTTCCTCTCGCCGCTGATTCGATTATTCCAGTCATAAACAAGACTGTCTTCGCGTTAATTAGCGTCGCGCGGTTAGATCGCGACGGCAATTTACAACGGTGACGCGAATCGTCTTTCCAGCTCTTGACTTACCGTTTAAGTTGCGATGAGGCGTGCCATAATGAACAGCGAGGTCGGTCACACGTCGAGAAATCTCGTTCGAACTCGTCGACGAATCGCGTCCGGACACGTCGAGGAATAACACGTAACTGAAACAGAAAGACGAGGGTGAAAATTCACGACGAGTATGACGTACGATGTTTACGGTAATCCTTGCGTGCAAGCTACGCCTCGCACTCGTGTTTAACTCGATTACTTTATTACAACTCTCGCGCGATATCATAGGAATTTAATAGTCCCAATGTGAAGCAATCCAACCCAATAATCGATAGCTCGCGGAAAAATCTACCTAATCTGACACGTACGCGTATTTATTTCTACCGCGCTACTTTCACGATTGGCATTATCCAGGTACAGGACATTTAAATACTCCCGATATTAAACTATCCGACCCAACGAACCAAAGTTCACCGAAACTCATACCCGAATCGACACGTACGCGTATTTATTTTCATCGCGCAACTTCCGTAATTACAATTACCCGAGCACGCAACGTTTAAAGCCTCGGCTTACCATTTAAATTGCGCCGGATGAAATTGCCATAGCGAAGAGCAAGGTCGGTTACACGTCCGAGCGCGTGGAAGAATAACGCGTAACTGAGACAGAAAGACGTGTCGAAAATTTTCGACGAGCCTTGACCAGCGACGTTTACGTTCGACTCAGCCACGAACGGTCCACGTCTCGCATCCTGTATGCCCGTGTTTTGCTTTCTTCACTTAGTCTCACTCGCGATATCACAGGCGAAATGGTTAAACACCTAAACGCGTAGTTGTTCGGGGATAAAAGAGAAAACGGGGGAGAAGAGGGATGCAAAGGGTAGCGAAAAGATGCATCCCCTCGCGCGCTCCGGGCTCCTTTCAATCCCGACGCGAAAGATCGATCGCCTGCCACTTAAATTTCAAATCCTCTTCGATGCGAACGAGGAAGCGTTAAATACGGCATGGTTTATGATAGCGTAACGAAGACAGAGGAGCCGTGATAGCCGCGATAAAAGGGAAATATTCGCGCGGACATCCTTTAAACCGTGAGAAGAGTCGAGCAAGTGGCGGTTTTTTTTTTCCCTCGAAATTTCCTGTCCACGGTTACACGCTTTCCATTACACCGGCGGACTTCGACGTAAGACGAGATAATAAAGTTTATTACTCGTGAACCGAGG
This sequence comes from Euglossa dilemma, assembly GCA_002201625.1. Classification (NCBI taxonomy): domain Eukaryota; kingdom Metazoa; phylum Arthropoda; class Insecta; order Hymenoptera; family Apidae; genus Euglossa; species Euglossa dilemma. Next base: position 2,138,124 of record NIJG01000031.1, read on the forward strand.
AACCGGCAACTGCGGAATGGAAGGAAGAGTGGTGCGCGTGGCGCGGCAGAGCCGAAGTAAAAAGGTATATTGCTCAATTTCGGGCAAGTATCTCGTTATACGGTAATTCGAGAGTGATACAGGGAACGCGACGCGATTCGTCGGATCCATCGGCCATCCGGCAGGGATTAAACTTCCGCGGCTTGATCCTGCCCCGGTAAACCTTAATTGAATATAGCCCGGAGCAGTTAAGGCAACAATCAGCCATCGACTGCACGCGAACGCAAGAAAACTCGGTTAGCTCGAGTGCGAGCTACTTTTCCCTGGTTTATTATCCGCGTTGAATGACTGGGCCAACTTCGCAACTTAACGCGGCACGCTTATAAAACTTAACTCGCCTATAATCCCGGCCGAGTCGAATGCTAATGTAATCAAATTCCGCCACGGCTCGCTTGCCTCTGTTCGGAACCGCCTCGTGCATTTCTCGTGGAATTTGCAAGCTTTTTTCGCGAGTCGCAAACTTTTTCTTCGCGAGCACACGCGTGTCCCGCGTAATCCGCGCGCGGGATCGCGGTTTGATCGATGAAACGTTTATTTCTATGATGCTCGAATTATCGGCGAGCGTAACGATCAATTTGATAATTATTAGACGGACGGCCGTGATTCCCTAACGATCGCTCTAACGCCAGATAGCGAAATTAAATTTGTCTCCGTCAAACGGAACAAGGTGATCTATCAAATTAACCGGCTGAAATGCGGCTGGTCCTATCATTTGTCTGACCACTGCCGTCCACCAGTCAAATTACCCTCCACTACATCTTCTTATTATTCGTTTTCAATCTGTTTCCTTCGGTCCGGTGATATAAATACACGAGCATTCGAACTTTGGAAACGATGAACATCGAGGCGACGTTGATTTCGAACGAGTTTACGCGCTGCCGGATATATCAGCGAAGATGGTTCACGAAAATCCTGAGCTTCCCCGAATATTCCGAATATCAAACGGAATTCGGTAATAGCGAATCGGTGACAAATGACAAATGGAAGGAGTCGAGTCGTTTTTCCGTTTTACAGCTACAAGCTGCAGGCGATTCCAAGTGCCGACGACTTCGGTAGTGCCCGCGTAAATCATGGCCGCCGATTAAGTCGATAATTTACGAGCATGTTACATCGTTCGTACCGATCGTACGGTTGCACTTTGGCCACCGATTCGTCGAATCGAAAAGATCGCCGACGAACCGGGAACAGCCACGGCCTCAAAGAGAACGTTATCTCGCTGAAACGCGATCCAAGACATCTCGGTATCCCGGAATATCGCGTTCCGCTGTCGGATTGTTCCACGGATTTCGTGCACTTCATGACCGAAGTTAATTCGAAACGACGTCTGGCACGGTAGCTACAGGACAGCGGAATTTATTCGGAAAACATCGCGCGTACCTACGTGAACGTATAAATAGAAGCGTAGCCAAGGCACGCTTCTCCAGCGAGCCACGCGCAAAATTAGCCCGCTCGACCGTTTCGATTCGAGAGTGAACGATTCTACGAGACCGTGAAATTTCCACCGCAACTACCGATCCCTATTCCGCATTCTTTGACCCTACCACTCCCAACCGCAGGGCTCCTCGAACCGTTCTACTCCAAACCGGTATAAAACTTCGAATAAACTGCAATTTGTTAAAAAAGAAAAGACGCGAAAATTAATACGGGTTCGAAGAACCTCAATTGTCAGAACTACAGTGTTACTATCTTTATTTCTGGTCAAAGACGTAATCCGAAGTGCTATTCAAAGTTGGATTCTCCGTCTACTCTCCCCAAAATACATAGGTATATTTCCGTCGAGTGAAATGACAACGCGAAAGAGACGGTGCTTTAGATATCAAAATTAAAACGTCGAACCCAACTCGACGGAGCACTTCGACGGCGGGTTAATGCATTTATCGACATCCAAAGTCGCCAGGTTGAAACGAGAAGCTAAGGACGAAGATTTTATTTTAGGCAGAGAGAAAGGCGAGAGGAGGAGACTGTTATAGGAGAGGATATACAGCGATACGTTTTATACGAACGAGGAGATCTTTGAGAAGCCGATGCCTTTACGGTAATCCGTGAGAGAGCAACTCGATGAAAGAGGCAAGGGGATTAGCGAGGAAGGAAAGGTATTAGCCTCGACAGAACGAATTAGCCAGACGTCCCCTTTATTTTCCGTTTACCCGGGGTTAATTAAATTTCCATTGATCTGACCTTCCACCGCGCGACGAATATCGCACGGGCCAATCCGAATTTCCAAAATGCTCTTCGTTGACCGCGATCTCGCGGATCGTTATGCTACCGCCGCCGCTACTACTCGCCCCTATTTCCATTAGAACAAGTTTAAATTCCGCTGACATTTTGATATTCATAATTCAAATAAAAATTCGGGCAACTTCTGCGTACCGAGCGCGTTTGTAAATGGAAATTATCTATGAACTCGCGGCTCGCATCCCAGGGACGAAGCGCGAGCACGGGGATGATGCAATTTTCAATCTACAAATGGAGTGCGTGTTAAATAGCAGAAAACAGAACGCGCGGAATGAAACTTGAACGGGAATAGGGGGAATTTCGCGGATCGAGAGTTGGACGATATCCCCCTGTTCGCTAATTCTTAGTGAAATATATCCGAGCTTTCGATCTTGGACCGGTCCGAACGGGACAATTCACGAATCTACTTATTAGCTACGCGTTGACGAGAGCGCAACTGGAAATTTTTCACTGGAAATATAGGTCGTGTATACTTTACGACTTTACTCGTCCGATATCGTTTCGCGAAATTCCGATAATCCCTCTTCAAACATACGCCGTCGAGTATTTTCCGTGTAAGCGCGCGTAGATTCAAATGGAACACCCCGTGTAACTGTGAGAGAGGAATCGGCCCTGGGTAAATCGGAAATGAAAATCAACGTCATTAGCGTCGATCAGAGGCGGCGAGGGGTTAAAGAGAGAGAGAGGGAGAGGGGAAAAAAAGGAAATAGCGGACGTAATCCCGACGCAATGGGGTATTTATCGTGCGAATAAAATTATGCGAATTGACGGCGGTTTCGAGGGTATCGAGCCGCGTATTTACATTTTATTAAAAGTGACAGCAGCCAATGGCCGGGCATAAATCGCGATCCCACCGATATTACGAGTGCCGCATGTTGCGGCAGATGGAGATGTGGAACGATGCAGATGCCAGGCTGATCCGCGGCCATCTCGCAGCACACACGCCAAAGCCCAGCTGTAAACCTGAGACTTTATTCCTCCATTTTCCTTCTGCCCGCTTTCCCCGCCGCCGCCGCGGCCACGTTTACCCACCGTTTTTCCCCCGTTTTTCCGCCGTGCCGCTCGCGCCGTTTCTTCTTCCACCGACGTCGAAACGACGTTGTTTACACGGACCGAGCTTTTCGCGGATACATCGATCTACCTTATCCGCGACAGATCGGCCGGAAAATTGAGACCGCCGTCCCTTTATTTTAGCTCCAGCAATCTGGCCTCCGCCGAGTTTCCCGACGTTTAATCGAGAAAGGCAAGACGGCTAACGAAGAACGGTTAATGGGAAAATAAACGATTGGTCGAATTTAATTACCACTGCTCGCGAAAAACTATCCAGAGTTGCAGCGAAGTTTCCATTAGCGGCGACGATATATTAATTACGAAACTTGCCCATCTCCTCGAACACCGGCTAATTTATGTACCCCTGTATTCCAAGTACTTACATATTCTTAAGCGTCAGCGAATTCTACAGCGGATTATGGTTAATTAAAATATCGGCTTTCGTAATTTTCAACCGGAAGATGCCGGAATTAATATCGTATAGGTCGCGATCAAATTTTAATCCCCTCTGCCCCCCCTGTAATAACAACGCGGTCGGAGGAAGGGGATTTATAAACGGTTATGGGCGAAGCGTTTGCACAGGACATTAGCCTTAAATCCGTAATCGACAATACCATTAACACGTCGGAAGTTGAGGACACGAAGGCTGGTAGGTGCGTTGCAGCAACCGCTGGAAAACTGGATCGTTAATTTATCTAATAGCAATCGGCTGGAAGCCAGCGGCGATCCTGTTCCATTTTAGCCGGCTTGTTTAAAAGCTCGTTCAACTGTGCGACGAATATTTAAAAGGGAGAATAAAACGTATTGTCCAATTTTCGTTGGTCCGCCAGGCGCTATAAGTAGGTCGATCGCAGCTCCGAGGACACGGCCATTAAGGTGTATTTATACCCCTACGAGACGCTAGGAAATATACTGCCCTTCGAGGAATAATGGCTCGCGAGCCGTCTCCGAGGAGAAGCGCAATTTTCCAATAGGCATTCTTGCCACCACCAAGTCGGGGACGCGTTCTAAAAGTCCTTTTAGTGGTCGTATATCAATCCGCGCGAGACGTCGCAACGTCATGAAATCGTGATCTTCCAATGGGCGTAAATTCCTCCTTTTTTTCCACTTCCTCCCTCCCTTCCTCACCGCGGTAAGTGCTCTTTCCCGGCGAATTCTTTCCCGATCAACTACCACGCGGAGCGAACCCTTTGTCTTCTTTTATTTCCCACCTTCGAATAAATTTACCACCGAGCTGTTACCGCGGCCATTATGTCGCCGGAATCTTTCTCCGGTGAAAACATTAATCTTCGAAAGCCGATGACCGGGCTTTTTGTTCAGCTGTCGCCGCGGGGAGAAAAGCGTTCGTCTCGCGATGGCCCGTGTAGTAGATTTCAAGACGACACCAAGATTTCTGTCCCATCCTCGAGTACGCGTAGCGTCCGCCGCGGGCGGCTCCTCTTCTTTTCTAACCAGCCGAACGCGCAACGGGAAAAGGGGGATTTATCTCACGGAGGTTTGCTAAAAACACCGATCAAGAAGCGAACGTTGGTTCGATGCCTGGCCGCATAAGCCGGCAGGAGAGAACAGCCACGACCTACAAACGTATATTTACCGCGACGTCTGCTACCCGAACAGCCTCGCGCTTCTATATAAACCGGATTCCATGACCCCTTTCTTCTACTCCACGGTACACGGGAAAGATCCTTCTTCCGGAAGCTCTCGAAATGCTTATTTTATGGACCGGTGTCATAAAGACGCGATCTCCCAATGAGCGTAAAACTCTCGACTTCGATTCGCTTTAAGCCACGGACGTCTCAATAAATACAGATGGGGTGGAAACTAGAGGCTCGTTCTTCCTCCGGCCTTTCCTATTTCCTTTCTCTTGCACATTCCGCTACTAACCTTCAGGGTAATACGTGGACTCGATAGGACGGACGCACTGTGGGACCGAAGCACGAACAAACGGCAAAGAATTATTTTAGAACAGTTTGGTTCTAAAAAATTGCTTTCCGATAGTTAATCAAGACTGTGGAAAGTGATATAGTATTATTGCTTTTAAACACGAGTCCGTTTTTCACCCTGTTACGGGATTTTGAAAGAGTCGAGTTCTGAATTACGCGAAATTGTCATCCTCCGATACGATGAAACGACGAATGATACAAGAAATATAGGTAGTAGACCCTTGAATCGGTGCGAAGTCGGTCTCAACGATCCTTCGGAATCTGACGAACCAGTTAAAATTACATCATAATACGACATTTTTATTCCACTATCTTTGGTTTATATAAAAGATTCTACGTTTTATTTTTTGAAGCCAATCGATTGGGCGTGTTAGACACTCGTGTAACGATTAAAATGAAGAATTGTGACGTATTTTGTGTAAAGAGATCTTTGTACAGGTTTTACAAGTAGTTAAAAATGAATGGTTCAGAGGAGAAGCGTTATGTTATTAATATGTATATTAGATTATAATCCAGACCGTGTAATCTATATATATATAGTTACAAAATGTAATACACGAGTATCACGAACTCCTTCATTAAACATACTTTTAAGAAATTCTATGAATGCAGGATTAAAAACGCACGGAAGCATTATTAGACGTATAAATAAGTTTATAAACTAGTAGAATTAAAGTAAAAATACTTGTATGCACGTAAATTACTGTGTACATTGTTTTTTGCAATTTATACGAAGTGTATACAGGTTCGGAAGTCGTTGGAAAATCGGTTGACTTCGTAAAGTTTCGTTTGACCTCGGTAAGGTGACTCTCGGTTCAAAGAGGTACCGGCAGACCCAGAGGACAATCAGTTGCTCCTCGGTCGTCGCGACGTGTACATCGACCTTTAACAGCCTAAATTTAATTATTATTTATTTCTCACTTTTAATTTATTCATTTAATTATTTAATTGATTTAATTAATTAATATCATTAATTTATTTATTATTCAC
>NIJG01000031.1:2144764-2190626 GCA_002201625.1 Euglossa dilemma
TCTATTTCTCATTATTTCTATAATTCTTGCATAAATGTTTTACATTTAATTTTTTTAATTTCATTGTTAGTGGATATTAAATATTGTTATAACTATTAAATTATTGCCATACTACTAAATCGTATACGTGCGAACAATTCTATACGCGATTCTCTTTTACCCGATACCGGTCGAAACAAGTTCGGACGTTGTCGCGAATTCGCGAGTGTGTTTTGAAAGTGTTCCAAGAAAAGAAGAGGGAATTACTGCCAATGTTGACATCGCTACATCGACGACTTGGCAAAGGGAGGACACAGTGACGCGGATGCTAGGACGATGGCAACAGTGATCCAGAGCTGCCTTTGATATGGAGAAGAGATGAACAGTCGGTAAGTCGCATGTTTACGATTCCTCCAGTTACCCGTCACGTCGTAGGACGAATGGTCCGAAACGGTACGGGTGACTGGTTGTACTTATTTTCGTTGCGAGCACAGTGCTAATGTACCAATACATAATAGCACTCGTGCAATATATATTTTTGTTATATGTTCGTTGGATCAGGCTAGAACTTTTTTTTACATAGTGTATTATCGGACGAAGAAATTTCTAATTTCTATTCTGCATAGATATTTATAAATTTTTCGTTGTTCGGTTCGTTCGTTGTCATAGTTCTTCCTTAAAACTTTTGCGAAATGCAAGTGCATTTCCCTCCAAAACCAAAGTAATGATTCGAAGGTCTAAAAATTATTAGAGGTATTTTTATGATTATAGAATTACTCATATTTTTATTCAAATACAGTTTTTTTCTTTTCATTTTATTAAGACTTGCAGGAGGTTTTTATTTTTGCATATTTGTACAGTATCGATGTACAGTATACACATTGTATTCGAGGATTCGTCGAAATCCCTTGAAATTCGATATATCGCGATTGAGAATTAAAAGTTTAGCTGGCTTTCATATAAAATTAAAAGAACAGGAGTTACGCGAAATATGATACCCTATGTGGCACGCTATGGTGCTTTTTTATAAAGTTCCATAATCGACAACGCGTGTCCCGTTTTAAATAAATTATTCCTTATTTCACGATAATCTTATGTAACAATCAATTCTCTCACTCAACTTTTATCGACGTGTCATTAATAATTGCATTTCCTTTGTTACAGATGTTAGGTATCCTGTAATTTATAACTTATATTGTAATCTATTTTGTATTTTATTTTCCAATATATTTTATAATATATTCTGTATTTTTTTTTTGGTATTTCGTTTTGAATTTACTATTCTAATTTATTTTATTCTGTGTTCTCAGGCACGGGTCTCGATTGCGTAGCCACCTCCACGTGGTGAGACCTGGTAATTGGCATCGTTTGTCAAAGATGAATTTCCATATTTTTCTGAACAGATTTTACTTAGTAAATTTCGGGTTAACGTAATAAGTTCATCTTTGACAAACGATGCCAAGCTAAGAGCTACGCAGAAGAGGGTGCTGAAACTCGAGATTGTTTAATGTCTGTGTGTACGTCAATAGAGTAGTAAGAGTAGTATACCGATTCGAATAACCCTTTGTTAGACACGATTATTTCAGTATCGTGTCACTAACTTCGTTTTCCTCCTTTCGTTCCAAATGAGACATTATTTTATTTTGTGTCAACATATTTATTGTACAGACGTCGTTCTTGATTAATAATTTCCCTTGTTATAAAAAATACTTTTGTTTGTTTCATAGGGCCGCCTTTGATTTGTAATTTACCTTGTATTTTATTTTGTAACATATATTTTTATTTTTTTCGTAATTTGCGATGTATTTTATTTAGTATAGTATTTCGTATCATACCCGCTATTTTTTCTTCTAACGTATTCTGTATTTCGTCTTGCATGATATTTCCCAATTTATTTTCTAATTTGTTTTGTAATTCAGTTTTCAATGTATTTTATATTATATCGATAAATTATTTTGCACGATATTTTGTTTCTCATTTTCACCATATCTTATGCCACATTTTCACGATGTTTCCAGGCATGGGTCTCGATTACGTGGCCACCTCTACGTGATGAGACCTGGTAATTGGCATCGTTTGTCAAAGATATATTTCCATATTTCTCTCGATAAATTTTATCTCGTAATTTTGGGAATATCTGATATGCACATCTTTGGCAAACGATGCCAAGCTAAGAGCTACACAGTACGCGCAGTCCAGTCTAATCCCAACACTATATCAAATAAATATCCCAATCTACAATCGGAATCTAGAATCTGTAATCAATATTATTCGTAAATATTAAGACAATGTTGCAAAAGTAACCTACATTAGCAATGTTACGAAATGACAACCGATTCTATAATAAATAAGTTTTCAGAAATAAAATATTTTAATTGACTTTTTCACTAATCATTGAAATTTTATTTAGGTATCAGTGGAAGTAACAATTGCAACGAGCTGTTAAGTGTCAAAAGACAACATTGTGAGACCGACGCTGAAATTTATAACACACAAAAGTTAGGTATACAATATCATCTAAAATATGGTTTTTGTCGCATTTGGACGCGTCGGTCTCATTGTACGTCGCCTATGTCACGAGTCGTTTACTTGGCCAAGATTTTTTTCCCTCTACTAACAATAGGGACTAACAATAGTTTACTTCTTTCGACTTACTTACACGTCCATACAGGGAGAACGTAAATCGATTGGACGGGACGTGCGCGTTCTATGATGAAACGATTGCTCTAGGTCGCAGAGAGAATACCTTGGCCAACGTCCAACGTATAATCGTTCCCGATAAATAGTCGTCGCATCGAGGAACGGAAATGACTGACAATAAAAAAGAAGGCGGCCGAGAGGAGCGAAAATGGAAAGAACGTGTACGGTGGCGTTCACCCTTTCCTTTGTCTTTTACTTTATCTCGCGGATTTTCAACCGGAAAGAAAATTTTGCCAACGGAATCGCGTCGGTCGATCGCGCCTCTTGTTTTCATCTTCCCTGGTGGAGATTTCCGCCGCGGGACAGGTTGCGAGAGACCATCTGTTCCGTAGGCTATTCCCGTTGACGAAAACGAGGTTTTAATCGGATCACGGGAATTTAAGTAACGACGGCATATCACGAGGAAGTCGAGAAATCTATCGCTCCGATTTAATATTTCGACTTTATGGCATCGCTATTCCCATCCCCTTGTCCGTCCCACCGAATATTCGTTCGCGTGATATATCATGACGTTGAAAATTTCCTACCGTTTATGACTAATAAATAATTTGACTGCCATGTGCTCGTTTAATTATGTATGGATTATTTTGAGGAACATACGCAACGTGCAATCGAAATTTAGATTATACATCATATCAGTTAAATTGAAATTGACTTTAGGTCCGAAGATTAATAGTCGAACGTTAATTTTTATGGAAACGTGTTATTTCCGGTATAATATATATTTCTGTTTACCTTCCGTGCAAATATTTAGGCAACGTTTTGTATTACAACGAATCGATGGTATATTTCGAAACAATCGATACTTCAAACAAAGAATATATCTGCGTATCACGCGTAACAAGTAAACTTTGTAGCTAATATATAACGGTGTAATAACCGTACTGTGGATTATTAAGTAATTGAAGCTCTACGAGATTGTTGGATCAGAGGGCCGCTTTAACGAGATAAAGATGTACAAAAGGATTAACTCGTAATCGGTAAAGACTCGAATTAGATGGAAATTTAACTGAAAATTGGGATGGGAGGAGGAGATGTTACGAATTCGAGAGTTTACAACTGCCTCGTTGACGGTGGTTCTGCGATGGAGTTGGCTAGATACTGGATGTTAATATCGTACGCTCAAATGAAATTTAAACACGAGGCTACCTAAAGGAGGGTAATGCCGCGTGAATTTCTATTTCCCACTCTGGCCGGGGATATTGATCAAGCGAAAAAGCTTGCTATGCGCTTGGTTTCTTCCTGCGCGAAAAACACAATAGAAATATGGTATAATTGTACGGCGAGCGTAAACTATGAAAACCTATAAGGCTAAAATTCAATTGATCTCGCAAGCTTAACGGGAATCGCGGTTATTTGTTCCCGACGTGTTTTTCGCCGACTCAGTTTCTCGTCCCGTTGCACGTATTTCCATGAAAATTTAATCTGTTCAGTGGCGCGTGAAATGGTAATTATTTCGTTTTCGATTAATTATTTAAAATCGGGTAATTTAAATTGTAGCAAATGATACTTGCGCGACTGAAATAAATGTACCGTGCTGGTAGGTTGTACACTTTTATTATGATACTAAATGCGAGAATGGCAAAACGAAAAATGGGGAACTTTGGCGACGAAATATCCGTGGAAAAGCTTCAAAGCAACGAAGAGGAATGCCTTTTTGGTCGTTAATCTTTCGCTTAGAATTCGGTGGCTTGAATCTACGCTCGAAATTGTTGTGAAATTCCGTCGTGCGAGGTAAGAGAAGAATCACCGTCAAATGCAACACATCATTGTCGTCGCGTGGTTTCGCAGATCGACGTGACTACGACGACCCGAGAGCGTACATAAATTACAAATTATGCGGAAGAGATAAAGGTGACTGAGCACAGTGCTACATATGACCATATAGATGTACACGGTACATCGCGCGTGTACACATATTATATGAATATGTATGCCGGGATCCAGCCGCGCGACACCAGCAAGTTACATTTTCCCACGATTTAACTCGTGTGTCTTCATTAATCGCGTTTTCCTTTTTTATCTACCCCCGTCAAACGGCCAGGTTTCAACTAAACCAACAAAAGTCAAGGTCCTCTTATCGTTTCACGCGATAATTTCCATTTTTTTTTTTCCATCGGCTAGGGACTTTCCCTATGTTTATATTCCCTACTGTGCGATGAAAATTCCACAGATCATAAGGACTTTCGCTCGGAGCTTTATTTCCTTCAATCGCGCGATACACGCTCTGTAGTAAGACGTCTTGCAACATAAACGGATAACTAATTATCACGGAAGGTAAATCTTCAGACACGATCTGCAAATCATTTAAAGCTAATTAAGATCTGTACGGAAGGAGGAGTTTGTATTAAGGACCGAAATGCCTCGGGCTACGAGTAAGTTCATAATGCCAAACGAGCAAACCGGAGGGATAACGCTTTTGTTAAACTTTACACTTCTTAAGAAAAAGCCGATTAAGACATTAACGTTGATGCTTCTTTGCGTGCCTTATTTCTTGCTAGTGTACGTGCAAAAAAGTATAAAAAGTCGCCGTGATACTTTAAAATCTTATCTGGCAAAACGAAGAAAATATCAACGATTTAATCGTACCGAGAATAAGAAAATTTAATAAACGTAGACTTACCTTTGTGTAGAAGCGTCTCAAAATTCCTAGATATATTTCTAGAGAATAAGACAGAGATGAACGGGAAAAGGGTTAGTCGCAGGGAGAATGCGTGGTCGGTTACGTGTATGTATTTCGCGCGCGCGAAAGGAGGTTAACGTTCAGAGGTTAGGTTATTGAAATGCCCGAAATATTTTAAAAGTACTATATTTATTATCCGTCTGATGTATCATTTGAACAGACGTTCGTGTGTCATTTATATACAAATGTGTACACTCTGTACATTCTGTCCTAAACGATAAACGTTAATACGTGATCTGTACAGAAGCGAGAATTTTTCGATTACTATTAACCTCTAGGTTTTCCTGACAGCTTTACAACGTATCTGTTTATAACGCTTACAGTCAACACGCACGTGGTTCGCATTTTTCCTTTCATTTCGCTATTAACAATTCCCATTTCCTCGCTCGATCGTTTAACATTTAATTGACTAATTTAATTATTTACCTGGTTGCTGGGTGGTTGGTGCACACGTTGGTCTTGGAAATTCAATTTTTCTCGAAAGCTTATATTTCTCTTTCACTCTGATCGACCGACGAATAGCACACAACGCAAAGCAACGAATCGAATGCCAATAAAACGTGCGAGCACGGTTGCATTTTCTGAAAACATATCGAATATATTATCGTACAAAGGTAAATTCGCTATAACGTGATTCGGGAGGTTAGAAAATTATGTGAAACGCCGTTTGGAAATTTCGCAAAGAAATCGACAAACAAACCTTTTCACTCGTTTATCGAGACGAATCCGTACGCCGACGGCGCGACGTTCGATCTTTCTGATCGACGCCGGTGTATTCCGCGTCGACGTCGTGTTCGAGCTGAAACGCGTTATCGATTCATAAATGCATTCTTTCGACCCTCTTCCCTTCGATCGAGTGCGCGTGAATATGCCTCATTCTCGACTATTAGTGAAAACACCGTGGAAAAATATTTTGCCTATCATAATATATCCGTACGTTTAGGTATTCGACAATCGAACCGCGAAATCGATACCGCGCGTAAAAAAGGGTTAGGTTACGTTCGACTAGAATATCGTCGTTCGTTAGGCGAGTTGACATATCTTAATCAGGAATCTCTACTTACTCTTTGGGCCTTGGCTTTTCGCGACAGTTCGCACCTCTCGCGCCAAACGCGTTTTCTAATCGCTTCGCCGAATTCTACCGAACATCGTGAACGCTAGGCGATCCCTACGAAGTGATCCGGTTAAAACTGGACGTTGGCTGCGACGCCATCTGCTAACGCCCGGGTGTAGCTATCGTCATTCCGAAATGTGTCTCGGTCTCGATATGTTTACTTTTGTGCGGCTCGATTTCGTTCGCGAGAAAAACATTGCGTCCACTCTACGAACATAGGTTTCAGGTCGCAAATAATAGTCCGCGGCGTGTCCGTTGGTTGCCGGTGTCAACTTGTAGTGCAATTAAGGAGAATGCAGTGGAAACGATCTGAATTGTGGTAAATCTTTCGCTTCGGTTAACATCGAGGTATCGCGCTTATACAAAACGCGTATATGAATCGCGTATACAAGACGGAGACGAACGTTGTCGAACATTATATGCGTTGCTTTGTTTGCTAACGCGTTTTCGATTCAGCGGGATATAATATACGCGTTGTTTTCACCGAAAGGAACATATCGATATACAAACAGCGTGAGCCGTGTAACGTTAACGAGAATTTGCAATATAATCTAATAATTGGTAAACAGCGCCCTCTGGTCAAACAACATTTGATCGAAGCGATAACAAGAAAGAATTCTAAGCTCGTATCGCAGTGTCAACAATAACAGAGCCGGTACCGGTTTCTCGCTTACAAAAATCTTTGGTCCGTGATGCAATCGATCCGGCGCACGGTAGAATAGCCCTGGCGACTGAAAAACAAACACTAGAAAGGTATCGTAGCGCCAATCTCGAGATCCATCGACCTTTCGGTCATATCGATCGACCTGACCACGCAACGGACAGCGCTAAGAGACGATCGCGAGCCATCCATTGAACTTTGAGTGCCCACGGTCCTGCTCGACGGTCGAACGAACCTTCTGGTAGTCCTGTTAGGCCAGGTCCGATAGAAGGGTTTCTGACTGTAGTGTTTCAAGGCACTCCAGATAACCGAGGATCTACGCGGCGGCAAATGGGAATGCGACGGACAGCTGCAGTGCTGCCACGCTAAGGTCGGTGTTTTGCAACGGAAAATTGGAGCCCTGAAAGCCTCGGGAGGCCTTAGGATCGGCAGATCGTTCAACTTTAAAGCTAACCTGCCGGACGATCCTTTGGAAACCGGAACACCGTCCATCGGTTTGATCTCCTCGCGTCTAGTCGGACCTACCATCGCAACATCGCCCTCCGATCTTCCCGTATTTCTCTCGATAGACTCCGAAATGGCCGCATCCTCCGTTCCTATTCCGCTGATATCCCCGACTTGGTCCGGACAAGTCTCCGGTTGTTTCATCCCGCCGCCGGTTTCCGTCGCCTCTTCGAACGGAAGAGTCGCGGTTTCCAGAGACTCGGACCTCTCGGAATCGCGAAAGACGACCTGCGTAGACTTGTCGAGGGACTGGAGATGGTCCGTGTCGGGTCGATCGATCGCGCGGGTATGCGTGGATCAGGAGGAGGAGTTGGCCTCTATCGTGGAGCTGGTGGAAGCGTCGTCGTCCAAGGAGCTTTGCGTGGCCACGGTAACTTTGTTCCTATGGTTGCCACTAGGCAGCTGTGGATCAGCGAGAGCTTGACGGGGATGGCGTCTCTTATAGGGCTCCCAATCCCCAGGACCCCGGCGTCAGTGCGTCGCTATTACGTCCGGTGCGCTTTTTGTGCTTTCTATGCTGAAGGGTCGCCTCTGATCCACCTCTATGACCGCCTCGGCTCTGTACCTAGGGTCGGCGGCGGTGGTTTGCTGAGGGCACTTGGGCGTGCCTGAGTGTTGCGTGCTGGACGTGTTGCTAGACCCGTGTCCAGAGCCGTAGATGGAACTGCCGTACCTCTCGCCCGAGCCAATCGTTCCTTGCCTCGCTAATTTCGGAGATTGACGATAGACGCTGTTTTCTCTGCTCGGTTTCGGGCTTTGAAACCTCTGGTACGAGGGATAATCCGGCGGTTCCGGGTAAGAGGTGCCTTGATGCGGAGGTAATGGATAACCAGATTCGTGAGTCGACCAGCCTGGGGGTGCTGGGATTGGGTTGTGTTTTGGACAAACACCCATACTACCGTCCCGACCTCTGGACGCCGGGCTACAGCCGGAGCATTGAGAGCTCGGTTGCTGGGAGGTGTGCTCGGAAGACTGGTGCGCGCTTTGCTGCGAAGGCTGAGAGCCCTGGCGCGACTGTGGCGGACTTTGATGGTGGTGGAGGTGATGATGGCGATGATGATGAAGGTGATTGGTCCCATTCTGCGAGCCCGGGCTACGGACGCCGAACGTCGTGAACCCTGTCGGCATCGAGTTATCCGAGATCCGTGCCTCGAAAAGGCTTTCCCGCGTCTGACAAGAATTGTCGCGCATCTCCGGCTCCTCGTTAGACTCCTGCAGACGTTCCTGCGTCGCGTTACTGACATTGTTACTTTGATGGATGTCGTTCATGTCCCTCGTATTGTAAGCCATCTCCAGCACCAGATCTTTCGCGTAATCTTGCGCTAGCAGGGTAGTGGGTGGCAACAGTTCCTTGCTAGGGATCACTTCCAGGCTCGGCGAGTCGCTTCCTCGGTCCCCGATATCTGTTCTGGAAGACGAGATTGGACAGGGTGTTGCCTTACGACCGAGTTCGTCTAATCGATTTTCTCTAGACTGTCTGATGTGTTCCTGGGTAAGACAAACGAATTCTTTCAATTAGTCGGACAAATATCACAGTGCAAATACCCTAACGAACGTTGTCGTTGACCGACCTTTGCTAATGCTGCTTTCCCCGTTTACCAACCGTTGTCTAAACGTTCGCCTATCGCAACTCTTTGCCGCGAAATCGATCGAGCAAATATTACGTTATTCAACGTAATCGAGTGTCACGTTATTTTGCATTACGCGTACCTTCGTTTATTCCATGCACTTTCATATAGTATTCATTCTACGTATAATTTATATTACCGCGCGTTTCAGTTTGAAGGATCTTTGTAAATGACATAACCGTTTTTAACGTTAAACGAATGTAGCATTAAATATATCGTATATATCGTTTTTTAACTCGCAGGAATAAAATTGAAAGAGATTACTGTGCGTTTTATTACTCGATAGCTTTGCGTCCATCTCCTTTTTTTCGCTTCTCCGAAAGAAATGTTATTATTTCGCAAATCGAATTTACATAACGCGTAATAAAATTCGGAGGGATAATCAAGCTGTTCAATAGCATCGACGTGCTCCGGATAAAAACGATATTTAGTCCCAGTGTGTTGCGGCGATCGAAACGAAGTGGGAGTACCAAACGAAATATTTGATAACTGTAATTTCCGTAGTTGGAACATTAATAACCGAAGTTTTACGAAAAGCCGGCAATTTTCATGTACCGGTCACTGCGCTTTTAAGTTGGTCGCCCGTTGAAAATTAATTTTCATTCGATCGCTAATGTCTATTAGCGCGTACTCCAGCGTGCTCGCGAGTACGCCTTCCAATCTCCCATTCTCCGTTTCCCTTGAATCGCCGAAACGAACCGCCCAGCCGTTTCCTATTGTGCCGTATCAATCTTTTCCCGCGTTGCGTGAATGTTAGACACGTATGATGGTACGTGACACGTTGGGATCGTGGGCCGAATCGAAATCTTTCCATCCTTGGTAACGTAATTGAAATTCTATGAACGCGCGCGGCAAGGCGAATCGCGTATAATGCACAAAGAACTTGCAGTTTTTCGATAGCTACCCACGCCCCGTGTTGTCCGCGATATTGTGTACAATCTTCGTGATAAATGTATATCCGAAGATACGTCGATCGTTTCACTTGTCTGGATGGGGCTAACAGTTTGTATCGACACGTAAAGCCGTCGATTATGTTGAATTATGGATAACGCTAACCGAATTTTTATGTAGAGCACGAATACCCCTCGTATATCGGCTCGGCTATAAAATAATATCGGTATTTCTAGCATGAAATGACAATCATTTTGTTCGAAACAAGATAAGCTTTGCGGGATAATATGTTGACCATTTCGGTATAGCGTAATAAACGAAACGGCAAACATTGTTTCGTATCGACAAAAGGAGCAGCATCGATAATAATTCAAATTGCCTATCGTTCTCTTAATCGGTTAAATCGCGTTTTCAAATTTTATTCGCTATATTTCTCTGTATCGGCGGCAAGAAATATTCGTCGTTTAACCATGTTTCGAGTTATTTCTTACAGATAGACGAGCGTTATCGGGCAAAGCCATCGACGAAGGGAGATTCACTTACCCGAATGATTCGATGATCCCGGATCAGCTTTCGTACACAATTGAAGACAAGAGCGAAACTCAAGCCAAACATGATCAGCGAGAAGACGATCAGAATAATGATGATATGCTGGGAGTCGATGAGGCGCGACTTTTTCTTCTGCAAGGCGAAGCATAAGGTAGGAAAATTGTCCATCAGTTTGAAAAAATATTATTTTTTAAACTATCTCGAGCATCGGCGAAAGCCCTATGTTTCTCCACAATGCCGTCCATTATGATCGCAACTTCGACCTCTGCTCGTGAATTTCAAATCGCATCTCCCGCTAATAACATCATAATTATAACGTAAAATCTATTTTTCACTTGTATGCCCGCGTGTAATGAAAAGCGCGGAATTTCATTGGAAATTCTACGTTTCGAAGTCGGCGATTCATAATGAATTTCAATAGGATGCCATTAGGCTGGTTGTGATATAAAGAAATATTAAAAAATCAGACTATTCATCGAATTTTCTCTACCATCGGATCCAACCGATGGATCGCGTAAGCACATATTGGCTCGTATGTCGTCCTCTCATCTCCTCTCCTCTCCATATGCCGCTATCTCGTAGAGTTGCTAGCTTGTCAAAATTTCCATTCGGC
Source organism: Euglossa dilemma (assembly GCA_002201625.1). Classification (NCBI taxonomy): domain Eukaryota; kingdom Metazoa; phylum Arthropoda; class Insecta; order Hymenoptera; family Apidae; genus Euglossa; species Euglossa dilemma. The sequence goes on from NIJG01000031.1 coordinate 2,156,087, forward strand.
GTGTCACACCTCTCCACGCGTGTACAGATTAAAATTCAGCCGCGAGATTCTCTTTACCGCGGAAATATACGTAGTCTCCAGCGGCGAGGAGCACGATTTCCTTTTCGTTTCGTCTTATCTTCGTCGCCGTATCTGCCTGCCATCCGAAGTTATAAATGGCACGAATGTAACCGCTATGGCGAGCACATTTCGCCAGCGGCTTAATTTCCAAATCTCTTTCTCTCTCTTTGTCTCGGTCGTGAACTTTCGCGGATGTATATCGAAAAAATGGCCGTTATGAATTCGCGATTACGATTGAATTGCATCGGCCGGAATAATGGAGAGTAGAATGAGCCGGGTATTCGAGAAGATCAGGTGAAATTAACGGTGCTCTTTTATTCACGAGCGAACGGTGGAATATAGCATGACAATAATGTCCGTTCTGTCGGTGAAACGTCCTGATTTTTTCTCCCGCCACGTGGACCTTTAAAACGTGGGCATACGTGGCCGAGATAAGGGCAATAAGTATAACGCGCGTAATGAGCACATCGCGCGAAGGGTCGGCGTCATTAACTAAATACAGGGAGTTATCGCGGTTCTGTTTTACACCGGGACACCGGTATTATCGAGCGTTCGCCGAATGAGATTTCTCCGCGTTAGATGCCGACAGTTCTCGGAGGAACCTTGAACCAATGGTAACGCGAGCGTGAGAAGGTCGAAACGGAGGGACGGCCAAGGGGAGGACAAGCAGCTCCGGTCGAGGGGTTGAAAATGCCTCTTTCTGCTTCCGTAAGCCCGAGAGGTTTATTGTTATGCTTATATAGGCGAGCACGCTCGAACGGACGTTTTACGTGTTTGCGATAGTCCGTGTAAAAATACATTTCGAACGGCTACTGCATTCGCGACGAGAGACACTTTTGATGCTTCTCTCTGCTATCGAGCTGGGATTTATTCCGGCCTGAAAGCGGAACCCCGATATTTTCGATCGTATCGATATTTATTCGCCTCCATGCTGTTGCACGTTATGCCACGTATAACGAAGATTTTCTTTTGACCAACGTTCTCGTTAATCCGTGCCAAATTCGATTCCTTCTCTTACCTTTCCCGGCATAACGATATTATCGCGTTGACCGTAATAACTCGACGAAGGCTCCGCTTCTACGCTGACAGAACGATATCATCGGTATGCTTTTTCCGCGTTAACTTACTTTCTTCGCGCGTCGGAACCTCTCGCCGAAATTAATACTCCGAGTTGAAACGGTTTCCCTGTTGGCTGGAAATTTTTTCCCCGAAAATCGATACCTCCGATTCCCGATGGCTCGGACGGTATTTACATAACCTGCTCAACTTTCAAGAACACCGCGCGGTAAGAGAACATCAAACTGTCTGTCGAATGTGTCCGCTAGACGGAAAACCTTTTCCCTTCCTTTGCTTCGGTTCCCTTTGCGTTTGCGTTCGAATCAACGGTAATCCATCGAGCAAGAACCTTTCGGACGCAGAAAATATTTGCTTTCCGTGGCATCAGCCTCGCGGCAACCGACACCGGTGATCTTCCCTGTCGCTGCCAGATAATCTCCCGAGTATCTGAAAATCCTGCGATACCCGCGGTATCGTTTTGTAATCCATCGGAAATTTATACCCGAAACTGACACGGCCGATCAAACAACGTCGCCGCAGACCATTCGTCTCTTCGTTTAAATTTATTCCCGCGTGAAAAATGGCGCGTTACGCGGCATTTAGTTTCCCCTCGTAGACACCCCCGTAATTTTTATCGCTGTCATAATTTTCCACGTCCTAACGAGCACGTCCGCGCGGACAAAGAAAAATCTCCCCTGTCGCACGCATTCCGTGGTAACTTTATCGGCCGTCTGCTCGTAAACGGCGAATGAGAATCCTTGCCGGGACGTTGCGTAGGTTCGTCTGTTCCTCGACCCGGATCACTGCGGCGACAGATTCGCGGCGGATTGCGCCGCGTCGCGACGCGCGTCGAAATTAATGATAGTCCGGCGAGGATCTGCTTCTTTCCCTCGGCAAAAGAAATAATTAGTCGCAGGGCAAAAACGTTGAAGAACTTCATTAAAGTAACGAGTATATGGCGAGGATTCCGTTATGTTCACGACTGCCGATTTATTCCACGGCGAAAGATGAGGGGAGAAACGGTGCCGGATAGAACAGGGCGGGTCGGACCGATAATTAAAGAACATTCTTGCGGCGGTAATTATTATGGAATCTCGAGGCTCTATGTGACATCGGAATCGATATCTTTATAGGAAGAGGTGCCTCGGGGACGGTGGATATAAATGAAGACGCGAGCTAGTCGATCGGGAAAGAATCAAATGCGACTTATTTCATTCGGGATGGCGCAATTGAATCGCGAAGATTGATACTCGAACGGAAAGCTAATCTCAGCTGGAATATCGAATCGACGTTCAGTCGAGGCTCTGCTTCTTAACTCGAGGCAACCGTGCAAAATTTCCTTTTACTAGCCACCTGGGGCAACGGGTTTCGACTCGCCTAATCGCGTGGACGGTTTAATAACGGCCGGAAGCGGGGCGAGGTTTCGACCAACGTCTCCCCTGCGTTTTCTTCTTTTTCCCGGCGTCTCTGCTTTCCATTAGTATTTCCCGGCAAGCGCTAAACGGTGTAAGCGGCGTAGGAATGCACTTTCCATTAGGAGGAAATAAAATTGGATAGGATGGCTACTACGGTGTATTCGCCGCGATTTCGTTGCGCATTCTGTTGGTGCCGTCAATTTCGTGGCCGGGCTCCCATGCGAACGGTCCCTCGCTATCGCGTCGTATAATCTCGTCGTGCTTTATTGCAGCCGTGAGACACCGCCAGGTAGATAGCGCCACAGTTCCGGGACAGGAATAAGGGAAGCAATGAACGGCAACAAAAAGGTCGTCGGATATGACATCCAACCTGTTTCATAAACAGAGACGACGAGCTTTCGTCCCCTGGCGAGATGGTCGCGCGCTACCCTCAACCGGACGTATAAATTTTTTAGTCATTCCGCGCGTCGCGTCGCGTCGGTCAGGCTGCTTAAATAATACGCTTCGAAGGATCGTTCAGATACAGCCGCGTTTTTCACCGATCCACGGGAATTCCAAACGAGATTCTCCCCGAGGCCCGAGTCCTCCTCCGAGTTTAATTTTCCACGTTCCTCGCGAACGTACTCTCGCCTCACGTCCCACCGCAATTTCGATATTCTTTTACGCTCGTTCGAAAAAATATCATAGCCTGGATGGGAGTCCTTGCCGGGCAAGTTGCCTTGTAAAAGATATCGCGATGTAATTCTCCGAGCACCCTCTAAAAGATTAAACAAGCCGCTGCCTCGGATGCGCAGCGGCGCGAGCCGGGATCATTTTTTACGCTCCTCCGTCACGCTTTCTGGCTTTCCTGTCAGATGCTCGGGATACGCAAGCGAAGGAGGACTGGAACGCGGTCGTAAAGTCGATTTCGCGGGACAGTCGAGATGAATTCGCGCGGATCGTACTCGGTGGAAAGCCGATAGAGTTGTCGATACGGTTACGGACGATTCTTGCGCGATACGCCGGGTTACGGTATTCGACGCGCGATCTCGTTCGATCCAGAAATCGTGGAACACGCGTTATTAAATATTTTGCAGAATCGCGGAACGTTGCCGGCATTTTCCGGGCGGATGGCTAAGAGAAAAGTCACATCGAAAACGATCGTGGCATTAAATGCATTTGCATCGCGAATGCGAGTCACACGTAGAGTATAAAAAATGGCGCTAGAATGCGGATTGCGTGTATCACAGGCACAGAGAAAGATAGGGGAAAAGAGAAGAGAGCGCGAGAGAGAGAGGGGGAGTTGTTTATATCGTGGCTTTTCACGCTCGTCAAGTTTCCGGGAAAATAGAAATGGATTCCCGGGACGTTATTCGTGCGTTGCAGTGGAATAGAAGGAAAAGCTTTGTGCACGGCGCGTTCTCGATAAATCGTAGCGGGCACAAAGGAATCCACACCAACGACTATCTTTCAAGGGGATAACCTTTTTAGCGTGGCCCGTCGCCCAGGGACAAGAAGTTCACGATCTTACGGATGAATATTACGGAGTAAGTGACCTCAAAGAAAAGCCCCGTTTTTGTGGCTTAAATGGGAGCTTCCTTTTAACCTTACCTGTCGAGGAATCTGCCGGACCAGCGCTCTATTCGCGAACGGCTCTCTTAATCTCAACTTTTCACTCCGGAGAAAAGAAGGGTCTCGCTCACGGCCATCTTCCCACCGTCACCGTGTTTCCTCGATTCCACGATAACGAACCATTCGATCGCCGATCGCGTTTCTTTCCCCCCCTTCCTATCCAATGGACACGAAGTCGGGAGTTTGCCGATAGACGATGTCGTTTGTCCGACCCGTTTTCTCGTGGAAATCACGAATCGGGACGTTAACCGGACGGCCGAAGGCGTCGCGATCGTTGAGTGGGGTTGGCATAGTCGAAACAGGGACGAGTGTCTCGATTAATGGCGCGTGCTCGCGAGCACGGCGAAGGAGGGAGGGTTGGGCGTGGGAATAAGGACGGAATCGAACGATAGCATATCGCCGGCATTATTTGCCATTAGATTAATATCCCGTCGGTGGCACAACGCCGTCGGCCGAGAGAGGCATGGCCGAGCTGGTGGTTTGCCAAAAGCGCGCGCTATTTTGCACCCCCGGAACCGGAAACATCCGCTGTTAGCGGAGCGGCGACGTATTCGAATATCGCGAGAGCACGGTCACGGTGGATGCGAGTAGTCGGAGGTCAGGAAAACGGAACGACCGACTCGGCCCGGCAAGAGCAGCCTTGAATAAATTAATTAACCACCGAGAGACAGGCAGACCGCGGTCAGAGGGGCAGGGGAACCGGGACGACGGGATATTAAGTCTTTGTTGGGGGTCGTATACGCCGGATTCCCGGAGTTTATTACAAAGAAGCGGCAATCCGGGTGAACCGAATCGAGAATTCCCGGAATATTAACGAGCGCGTGGACATTTCTGCGACGCTGTTAAGTTTAATTGCCGGCGATTCTTCGGAAACGCTCGGAACGAGCATCGAGCAATCGAGGAGGAACGCGGCTGGTATTTCGGTTCGAGCTTCACGGACGTGTCACGCCCCGACGAGAACGCGTTCCCACGGCTTATTACCGTGCGTGTGATATCGACGTATAAACTAAATATAGAAGGGCGGTGCCTTTAGGCCGGAGTGCCGAACTTCCCTCGAATAAATTAATTAGCCCTCTGGAACAGACGGAGGCAGAGCGAAAGGGTGGAAAGCGATTAAATCTACGCGACACGCGGTTCTTGCGGCATCTCGCGTCACGCGTGCCCGGCTCGGCGCTAAGAAACTGGCAAACCGAATAATCTCGGGAAGGGAAGGAAAGGATGAGATTCGGAGGAGAAAGGCGGAAGGACCGAGTCCTGTCACGTCGCTCACCAGATACCACCGACGTCGTTCGCCTCGCTTTGATAAGACGTTACGTACGCGTGCATGTAAGACCGAGGCACTTTCCTCCTCGCGTTGTACGAGCACCGCTGCGACCCTAGTTCCAAGTAGCCTGGCTTACTGCGACACAATGGGAGTGCTTCCGAATGGCTCTGCTAGACGCAACGGTTATAATGACAGAGGAAGAGATCTTATTAAACTTCCGCTTCTTCGTCCCCTCGCTACCGTCCCTTAAAGTTCCTCTTTCGAGATCTTTCAAGTTCTCTATTTTACATGGACTGGCGCGTAAAACAAAACTGCGCCCAACTTTTCTACGACGTTCGCCCGCCGGGCTGATAACGCGAAACGCGTTGTCCGCGCGTCGCGAGGACAAAGCGGCGAGCGTCGGAAAGATGGCGCGGAGGGTAAAAGCGATTTAGGTCCGAGCATTGGGAAATATTTAACGTCCCCTGTAGGATTACTCTGGAATTTACTCTCGATATAACGTTTGCACACTCACGTTGCAAGATTGATCTTCTTCGTCCCATCGGAAACGGCAATTAACCTTCCCGTTGCACTGCAATTCCGCGGCGATGCACGTTGCGTCCTCGCAGTAGTACTCGTTATCGGAGCAAGCTGCAAACAGATCGACCAAAGCGTCACGAGGTTAGGCGCGTTTTCTAGGCTGATAATTCTTTGACGCGGCCGTTGAACGCGTCGCGACGTTAAAGGAGCACGAACACGGCGGCGCGACATCGGTTAGACGGTTAAAAAGCGAGTTGAACGTGACGGAACGACGTTAACTTCCGTACAACGGACGTCGAGGACATCTTAATCCATTGTTCCCGCGATCTCGCGTGCACGACGGAGCGAACCGGCGGCGTACAAGGAAATTTTCATTTAAAATCTTATCGTACGAGAGATAGGGGAATAAGTGAATTTCGCTCGAGTCCGCGGACAAGTCGTTGGTAAGATATTAGTTCTGCGGTGGTGGCAGGTGTAGAGAGACCGGGATTCTTCTCGCCCCGAGATAGAACCGGGGAATTTCGTACGTGTAACTGCACCACTGCGGCTTTACTCCATTTGCCATTCAGCCGACTCCGCCGTCGTTAATTTACAGTCTCGGATCTCTTTCCCGACCGATTATTCTCCGTGAATATCAACCGGCTAAGTCGATTATCCGTTTCCATCGATATCGTTGCAATTATCGGGTCGGGCTCGCTCCGGCGCGACTCGTAATCGGTGCGTCGCTTTAACTGCGAATCGTTTCCGGACGCGATAGTTTTCTTTGACTTTTGAAATAGCACCGTACAAATAATAGAGGCGAGCGCATTGTGCCCGCGGACGCGTCGCTTTTTTCCTAACCAGCCGGTTTTACCTTCGATGCATCGTTCAATGGAATTTTAACGATATTTCGCGGAATTCCGCGATTCGAGTTGCGCGGGAAATTTAATATTTCGTTGCACCGGTGGCAAAAGAATTATTCGTACTATGCCGCGAGGGAAACGCGTCTGGCCAGACGAGGTCGATCGCAAGAAACTTTTCATCGTTCGGCCGTGGCCTTCCCCTCGAAACGAAACCCAACGAAACGTAATGACGATCCACCGCCATTGACATTCTCGTTTTCCAATTTACCGCGTTTCCCCCGCATTATCGACCCTTCGTTTATTATCACCGGCCATTTACGTAACCGACGCGTTGCAGCAACCGCCGGTCGCGAGTCACTTCGGCTAATGAACTGTTCGTGCTGTTAAATAACTCCCGATTGGCCAACGCGGATCAGCGGACGTGTAACGATCTTTCGTTGCTCGGATACAAAGCTGGCCAGGATAATCGTCTAATTGTACTTTGGTTTCTTCTCCCTCTTTCCTCCTCGCTCCGTTTGTCTCGTTACAGAACACGCGTGGCTTCGTTAATTTACGAATTTCCATTACGCCGTATCTCTCTCCCTCTATTCCCGTGCAGCAACGCGTTTCCGGCGAACGAGGCACGCCGGTGTTAAATTTAATGAAACTTAACGTCGAAATTACCGGCGTGTCGTGGAACAAAGACCTTCGCGATACCGGCGTAGCGTGTCATCTAATGGAAATTAAACTTTCTTGTTCACGATGCGCGTAAAAGTCCGGCCAATTACTAGTCCGTGCTCTATTATCAACCAACGGATCGTTGAAAAATATAATTGGGATATCACCCTTTTGTCTTCTTGTAACAGTGCCTTCCTCGCGTTTCATAAGTCCCCATGGTATCCCTGAATTCGTTTCGCGCTAATTAACGAGTCACTTTGTCCGGCGAATCGATATTTGTACACGAGGACCAGATGCGCGAACTTTATACCTGCCGTAGGAAAAAGTACACGCGTGGATATTCGCCCGGCGATAACGATAACACGGCCGCGCCGTTACGCGTCGAAAGCAGCGTTCCATGGCCGCGTGTACACGCGCGTACGCGATACGCCGGAAACCAAACGCGGAACTACCACACCCGGGAGCCCGATTAAATAAAAGTATTCCGCGGCGGCGATAAAAAACTGGTTAATTCGAAATTCGCCAATGAGTTCATCCCGCGGCGGTATCGCGATTCATTTGGGCAAGTGTAAAATTTCCGAGAGATATCAGACGATTACCGAGCACCGGGCCGGTATGCGGCCGGCACGCGGAATTGGAACGCGAACAACGGTAACGACGCGATAACGTTCGAGCCGCGAGGATACGAGATTCTTCGCGGCGATCCGTAACGGTAGCCATGTTCGCTGAAATAATATCGCCGGCGATATCGCGTCGAGACGGCGACGCCGGCCAGTGCTATCGCTGAAAACGGTGAACAATTAATCGAGGATGTTTGCGAACTCACGCTTGTCTCCCGGATCTCTGTCCCTGAGCGCTGTCATCACGGCCTCGAAGCTGCTGTTCAACGCTTTAGGCTCCGCGTAAAACCTGACAAAGGCGGTATTGGTCCCGATGAGGACGGTGTCGGCGATGCTGCCGCAGAAATTCTTCTCTCTCGAGGACATGTCAGTGCGTTCTTTGAATATGTCCACGAAGTTGGCGTCGCACTCGTTTGGTCGTTGCAGTTTAAAGGGATCGGAGAACGTCAGCTGAATCTGAAAGTTGTACGTGTTCCAGTGATAAAGGCCACGATCCTTTCTTCCGCCATCTCTCTCTCTCTCTCTCTCTCTTTCTCTCTCTCTCTCTCTCTTTCTCTTTCTCTGTCCCTGCCTTGATCCAGACGATGAACTCAAAGGATTTGTGCCAATTAGGCGGTACATTTTATTAGATGGAGAGAACGTCTCTATTACTGGCATTTTTGTGCCAGACGTGATTTCGTTTGACCAGAAAGAACCGGGTAGCTTGACGTAGGGGACGAGGCAGGGATCAAAGGCAGTCTGACAAAGGGACTCGTTCGTCATCAAGTATTTCGGACGGTCCCATTCAAAATACACGTCGCACGGTGCATTTCCAGTTACGTTGTTTTTTTTCTCTCTCATTTTTTCCGCCTTTTTTCACGTCTTTTTTCCCAATCAACTACGTCGAGCGTCATCGAGTCGAGGCGAAATGTTTTGAGGATTCGCAGAGAAATTCCGCGAGGAAATTTGCGTCGCGACGGAGAAACGTAAACGGTTACCTTCCAACCCTCTTTAACGGTGATGTTCCACATGCAGTCCAGCGGGATGCCTTCCTTCTCGGCAAGAGTCTTCCGGTCTATCACGTCGTTGCTGCTGATGACCGCCTCCATGCCGCTCACGTATCGCACGCACGGCTCAGGTTCCGGTGGCACACCCACTGTAAATCACGCCTGTTACTCTATTACACTTTCCCCGACTAATTCGCGTTTCATTTCCCGCGGATGATGCGAGTCGCTGGTTGACGGGCTGGAGCATCGACGATGGGCCCTCGAGGGCCAATGTAGAACGCGTTGAAAAAAAGGGACGAAAGAGGCTTGTTGGGAAAGAGGGGAGAGAAAAGGAGAAAGCAAGGAAACGTCTCCAGCTATTGTTCGCGGAGGAATGAATTCCTCGTTGTCGAATTGGCGTTTATAAAATCCGCGGCCGGGGTGGCGCACAACGAACGGGAAAAAATTAATCAAACGCGCGGGCGAGATTCTTCCCCTCGGCATCTGATTAATTTTCTCTCTCGGCGGTGCTTGAATTTGAGCGATCGTTACCGCCGTAGCGGCGTTTTAATGTTTGTCCCTCGTTAAGACCGAATCGCGAGAGCCCGGAAAGCCAGGCGTTTTGGAGCGTATTAAGAGCAACCGAATACTCAAACGACATTCATCGCGGCGGATGTGTGCAAATGCACGGAAATAATGAGCTGTATGAGACGCGCGCGTATATCGATGCCGGCTTCCCGGTAATCTAGCCTGTTGGAGCGCACTTGGAAACAGGACGTACTCGGTGAAACGGAGATCGCGGCACATGCACTCGCGTTGTATTTTATTAACATTATCGCGCGATCGATATCACCGAACGACGCGAAAGTGGAAATAATTCGAGCAGACGTATCCCGTTACGCGAAAAGTTTTTCCTTCGATTTCCAATTGGAAATTCCGTCGAGCCATAATTTTATACGAAATCTCGGGGAACAATAGTTAAATAATGGCGGTGTTTCGACACGGCAACGGGAATTACATGGAAATTATTTTTAGTCAGCGCCGCGTTTCCCGCCCTAGTCGCCGGATGTACGATTTACTACCGGTCGGGATAAAAAAAATTTCCCGCACCGGTGGCCGTCCGATCGGGAAACCCGTTGTATTGGAAGCGACCCAACGCGTTCCGCGATGTCGCCGGGGCTAATGTCCGAGCGAGTATTCTAATCTCAGAGCCGCCAGTCGCGTTTGTTTTTAATGAATGAACCACCATTTTTCCCGCGGTATAAATTTCTGCCACTCCACTCTTGCACGCGCACGCGCCAATTTTCCCGAAGGATAAAATTCATCGGCGCGGAACAACTCGGCGATATTTCCCTCACCCCTGGAAATATCCCGATGAAAAGGGTTTATTTTACGCCTGGCTTTTCCCTCTGTCTCGGTCGACCATGCCGCCCATTGCGTCCTCTAAATTCGCGCTGCCAAACGTAATTCGTTTTTACCGAACGAATCGAATCCACGAATCGGACTACCGTTGTCGGACTGTATCAAAGACGGAATCTTCTTCCAGGAAAAGAACAATGCACGGAAATTTCATCTCGAGAGTCGACAGAAGCCGCGAGGACAGAGAACATAAACCCGGTTACCGTGGAACATTAACGAGGACCACGCGATCGTTATTCTTTTCTCCGAGTCGAGTCGAGTTTCCGCCTCGACCACGAACGCGCCGTCTCCCGAACAGATGTTCCCGACGAATCGTGGTTAAATTTTAACGTAAGACTCGCTCGCGTCTGCCGCGATCCAGAAACAGAGGACCTTGCATTCCATTAGCGACGCGAGCAAACAATCGGAGAAGGAACCTCGCGCGTGGACCCCTAGCTCCTCTGGAAATAACCGAAATTTCATAGTCGAGTCTATTTTCATCGGCGCGTGACTCGCATCCTCGCGAAACGATCAGTGGCGTCGGATCGACGTTTCCCGTCGATCTGTCCGTGTCTGGGGAACAATCTCGACGCGTGTAGGTGTAGGTGTAGGTTGTCGAGCGAAGCTCGGAGAGAGGAGAGAGATAGCGGGAGGAAAATCTCGAGGACCGTGACGGACGAGTAGGAGGATCGTAATACCGTACACTTACGATAAGTCGGTCTCGGTATCATACTCCAGATGGCCTTGAATCCCTTGTCCTCGATGCTATCGTCACTGTGGAATCGCAGCCAGAGATATCTCGTCTTCGACGTGATCTCAGGGGGGAACTTCGTGCCACAGAAGTTGCCGAGAAGATTGGAGTAGCCGTGCTGGCCGTCACGTACCTCGAGGTAATCGAAACGGCAGTCGGGACTCTCCTCGAGCTTGAACTCGTCTCGAAAGTCGAGCCTCAGCAGCATGCCTTCCTTCGCTGAAACCAGACGGGAAGAAAGTTGTCGTTTTAAACCGTGGGAACGCGAAGGAGAAGACCGGAGACGACTGATTTTTGCATTCGTTAAAGGGCTGGCTTTCCCTGCCTTTGTCCCGGTCCACGCCTTGCCGAGGCTTCGACGACGCTTCGACGCTGGTACCGGGAAGTATTATTTTTAGTCGACTGTTGGAGGAGAAACCCTGACCCGAAACTGAGGCAATATCACACGCGCGTTGTTGGAATTCCGCGCGAATCCGACTGATTGGTCGGCTTACGCGATAAATATTCTAACGTCGTTAGCGTGGAAAGTCGCCCTGGCAACCGGCCAGGCTATCCGTCCTGGTCGCCATGCTATTTTTTCCGTTCACCTTGCAGAACGTGCTTTTTCTCCACCGGCAAGAAGCGAATCGTTTATCGATCAGCGCGAATCGACCGACCTTTCTTCCGCGTTTCGCGATTTATCCGGCTCGTAGCCGATTTTAAAAACGTCCCACGTCCTACGCGATAAACTCGGGATAAACAGGAACGGACGTTTGGTTACGCGTGGTCGCGCTCTCGACCAGGGGTTCTTTCAACCGAAATGGCGGTCGCACGTAAATCCCGGTGGATGGGCGATGCGATTCGCAACGAAGCCGTTGCGATGCAAATGCGTCTCCGCTTTCCTCGCACGTACCAAGATTATCCAGGGATTATTTACCGCGAAACGATCGTTGGAATTCACTTTGTCTGTCCGGCGATGCGGCCGGTACCACTATGACTGTTGGCTTTTGCGAGCGCAGTTTTCGTGTCTCGGCAAATGGACCGAACCGCAGAGAGAGAACGGTATCGTTCTGTCGAATAATTAGCGCGCTTCCGGCCGGTATGGTTGCTCTTAGGTATAATTATTTCAACGTTGCTACAACGAAGATTCCCGCGTCGAAACGGGATATACACGGCGGATACGCGAAATTCTGTAGACGAATGTAGACGAAATTGTTGCTACATTCCAAACGGTTCGACGAATGTTACGCTTCATACCGTAACTCTGCGGAGATCGGCGAAACGGCGAAATAAAAGTGAACCGCGAGGCAGGGGAAGGGTAGATACGCGGCTCACGGCTCGCTCGTAAATATTTGGTATTTGCGAATAAAATATCTCGTTCGTATTGCCATTTGTGCACCGCGAAAAAATTTATACCCGACCGGTCGCGATATCGGGAGAATTATTGACCGAAAATTACATCCTCGTTCTAGAGGGTCGCGTGTTCGTCCCTCGAGCGTTTACCCTCGATTAAACGCTACGCGAAGAAATACCAGTGGTCTATTTTCGCGACGATTAAAAACGCGCCAGCGATTTCCGCGAATAATACCCCGCGTCTGCATTTTCAACCTCCCCGGCGCGGATACTGGGCGGATACGCAGAGACGTCGCGACGCGCGCAATAAATCGCTCGAATGATTGAGATAAGATACCATCTGGGGGGGTATTAGTGGCTTTCTTGTCGCGCACTGGCGCAAGAACCTCGTGGCCACGTATCGTCCTTAGCTCGCGTATTTATGCCACGATATGAATGAAACTCCGATGATGGTTGGCGAGTCACGGTTTCGCTCCCCGTCGGAGGACGTGCGAATATTTCCCAGAGCCGGCGACCGCGCGAGTTGCCCGCGACCTGTGGCACCTTTATCGCAAATCGCCCTCCGCCATTACGGCGTGACTGTCGTCTGAATCGAAAACGCGGTCGTACGTGAGGGGAAAATGTCGCGACTCGGGCGTCGAACGTTCTTATTCGGCGGCGAGGCGCGAGACGCTCGGCGCGAGAACCTCGGCGCCCTCGATCGTCGAAACCGCGTTCTTCGGCGGCGAAGAAAGAAGGAAGCGATAAAAAGCGACGCAGGGGAAAACAGGGGAAAAAAGGGGGAAAGGGGAGAAAAGGAAGAGGAGAAAGGTCTGCGTCGCGACTATTTTCTCGGAGAGGGAGGAAACTCTAAAGCGGCGGCAATCTCGCCCCAACCACTGGCCGCTTTCGCATGGAAATACCGGTATTCCAGTCGCGGAACGGTCGATCGCATTTTTCACCGGATCCAAAGGCTCTTCCTCTCCTACTTTCACGCTTCATTATCCCCTGATTGTGTCACCTTCCGTTCCCTGCTTGTAATCATCGCGGAAATTAAGGGCCATTCTCGAAAGGGTCGCGCAATCCGCCGCCATTATACGCCGTTTACACGAGTTATTTATAAACCCGCCTCTGTTCCGCGCCGTAATTTCTCCTCTGCGTGTTCGCCTATAAGTTTCGCGCTGCCTTGTGCTTACCACCTGGAACGACGACGTCGTCGGCGTCGTGGAAGATACCGGGAATTTCTATCGGCGCGCGAGATTACCCACCGTCGAGCAACAAACGTACCGCGAAACCGCGGATCAAGAAATTTCAGCTCGTGGCACCGTTATATCTATCCCGAGTTAGAACTCCCCCGCCGTTCCCGATCTCTAACGCCAACTTTCCCCGCGTTACAGCCACCGTGAACACAGCTTACGTAAGGAGCGAACGGCTTCCGTCATCGGCCAACTTACCCGTCCCGTGAAACTCGAGGAACGCGCGAGAACCCCGACACTCGCGACATCCACCTGCATCCTTCTGCCGACCGGAAATCCTGCTAGAATCTCCTCTCTCTCGCAATCCACTGCCATTTTCCCTCGACTACCGGCTTTCCTGCTTCTCGTCTTACCTAACGACCACCGCTCCCCATAATAAGCCCGTCGAATTTTTCCCACCGCCTTCAAATCTGCCACTCTCGCGTCTCACGTGTCCCCTGGACAAAGAAGTTCGCGAAGGCCGTGTTTTCGCGCGCTTCCTCCATCGTTATCTCCAGGCTGAGTTCCAGGCTGAGTTCCAGGCTGAGCTATACGACCGCGGTCAGGATTCGATTTCGCCGTGGGATCATCGAGATTTATCGCCAACCATCGGCCATGGATTTTATCCGCGACGCAGAGGACGCCGGAAGACACGGATTAGACACACGGAGAACGTTCTTCTCCGCGGGTGACTGCTTTGAAAAAATATCGCGGTTCGACGTGCTTCGCCTACGAATACTCGCAATTTCGACGCAGATACTTCCGCCAATTTCGCGCGAATAATCTCTCTCGCGATTGGTAACGCGTTCCGTGGCAAATCCTCGACGCAGAGGGTCGAAAACCGAGAGGGATTCCGAAATTCGCAGCTGTTCGCGTAAAAGTCGGGAAAGTTGGAATTCTGGTTGAACGCGAGAGTGGTTTTTCGGCGCGACCAGCGCTCGGAGATACTGGTACGCTGGGAATTAATCTCGGCGAACGTTCCATAAAGGGCAACAACGCGTTTACTCGATAAGAGTTTCCATAAAGAGAGAAATAAAGGAAGCTACATTGGAGACTTTTACTGGATATCCAGACCCCGTGGTCCTCGCAATAACGATCAGCATCTCCCACAGGCGGGTCATCGAATTTTCCATAGAGATTCGTCGGATGGAGGTGTTTGTGTGTGTGTGTGCCTTGCGCGGTTGCCGGAAGTTGAACGACCCAGACGCCCCGTCCCAGAGCCCCGGGAAAACGCGGTAATATTCCCCTTTGTTCGAATCGAGCATTTATTTCTTAGAATCGCGTTTCGTTGGATAATATTTGCAAACTTCTCCCCTGACAGGTGAAAAACACGCATCGCGTTGCGCGAGAGACGGTTGCACGGAACGATGGCAAACGAGATGTTTGCTAAGTCGATCCAATTGCGGGAATGGACTGGATTTTTTTCGCTGGAGGGATGGTGAAAAGAGAAAAATATCGACGTACTATTTTACGTGCCTCGAGTATTATGTCGACTTTTGAGCGGGATCGAGATTATTTCGTGGAAATACAATTTTTCGTGCGAATTTTCGGCCCCCTATCGCGCTGAACGAGTGCTGTCCGGATCGTTCTGCGATATATATATCTATAGATATATTTGAAAACAGTCGCTGATTGGATTCGACGTTAATTGCGTACACCGTTGACGACAAAACGCGCCCTCTTTACTCTCCGAATTCGCGGGATGAAAAAGCCTGCTCGCTCGAAATAGCAAATTACATTGCGCGAAAATAACGTCCATTTTAATCCACGGTGGAGGAACATCGTTGATTTTACAAGCTCCCGACGCCGTCCTTTCCTCCATTTCCGACTTAATTATTTCCCCGACTTTTGCCCCGGCGTTTATTCCAATTCGATTCCAATCGACGCGGACAGGAACAATTTCTGCACTCGAAGCGACGAAATTATGCCACCTAATGGCGGATGTAAATAAATTTCCACTCGGCGTTCCGTGTTCATCGCGCGGGCAAACGAGCAAAGTTTATCGCGATTTTATTTCAATTTTCGTCCGGAATAAGAGGAAAAATAAGGGAATAACGGCGAAGAGTCTTCGCGGAACTCGAGTTTCCCCTTTTTTTTCCTTTTCCGCGCGCTTAAATCCCTCGAAAGCGTTTCGTAACCCGGCATTGTAGCTTGTCTCTGGCTTATTTTTTTCACCACGGATGATTTATGGCGGCCCATTCGGCTACACTCGCGCGGTATAAAACGAGCGAGAAACATTTTTATCGTTTTCATCAACGGGGGAAGAAACTAACGAATTAGTTATCGCGAAAACCGTAGTTAGACGGGCGAATGTAAAAGGAAAAGGCACGGCGATATTTTACGCCGCGTTCCCGAGGCTGGGACGCTATATTTTACACGGTATTAGGCGGCTTAAGGGCGCTACGAGTTTGGGAAATAGAGCGAGCCGGTTCTTTTACATTCGCATCGAGTCGTATCCCGTTGAGTGAGAACATTTAACGAGCACTCCCGACAAGGATGACCGTGAACGAGCATGATCCGCCCTGAAAAGCCAGCCATTTTCGGAGATACGCTGTTAAGAGCCGATGAAGGGGAGAGTTTGCCGAGACAGATCCTCGGGGATTTTATATACCGTCCATCTTTATTTGCACTTTGGGACGCGGCGCGTGTTTCCGAACACGATCCTTCTGGAACAGCTTGTGCGACGGTATAATTTTATAAAACTTTCCCGCCGATCTTCTTTCCCGTTCCCCTACGTTTCGTCCCAAGTCTCTCTCTCTCTCTCTCTCTCTCCCCCTCTTCCTCTTCCTCCTCGATGATGGTATCGACGAACGATTTTCCGCGAAAGGCGGATTTTTAACGAGCGTCACGCACGGACGAACCAGTCGACGGGGCTCGCGACGTCGGAAGATCGAACGAAAATTTTGGAGACAACTTGCGAGATAATTTTCTTGTTACCGATCGACGTTACTGCCGGTAACTGGAATCCGGCAGCAGCGGGACACGTCGAGTTTGTCAGTCGGACTGATCTATAGACACCGGAGCAGAATGGATGCGGATGCACCGATGCACTTCGTTGTACGCGCTTAAACGGTCGCCCGGCCGAGATTTCCGCTTTCGTAGTGATTCATTGCAGTTAGAGGTGCGTTCGACGATGCCACTCGTCATGGGACGCGAGTGCAGAGGACAATGGAGAACGAGCCAGCCGCAAGAAGGAATTAACCAGCACGAACTTTATCACGGCTAACTGCGCTGTCCCTGCTCCCCGATGAATTTACCGATTCGAACACGGACCGAAGTAATTTCGACGATCGGGGGATCGTTAAATCGCGCGTAATCCCTGCTCCGTGCTCGCTGATTAAAAATGTCCATGGAAAAATATCTCGGTTCTTCGTCATTTCACCGGCCGTCCAAGGAAACGTATTTCGTCGTTTTCCCCATTTATCACTCCCGTCCGTCTTTTTCTTCTTTTCCTTCCCATTCCTCTACCCGCCGTGTAATTCACCCTCGCGCCGCCGCTTCCTACAATCTGGTTCACTCTCGATTGATCCTTCTTCTAAACGTACGCCAGGCCATTTCTTCGCGAAGAGACGCGACGCCGCGACCGGGGTGTAATCGGCAGAAGTTTCTCGGGCAAAGTTGATCGATGGGAAGGCAGGTTGTGGGTGGTCTTTAACGCCATTTTGGTTCAAGGACAAGCGCAGTGTCTTGCCGCAATTAATGGCTTCCCTTGCACAGACTCTCGGCCTTAGAGTATTTCGATGTTCCACGAAACACGGAGACGGCAGAGGGGCGGTCGCCCTTGATTTACGTGGGATCGCATTAAACGGTTCTTTGATGGCCCCTTACCTCCTGAGTGGTTGATAACTTGATTTGCTCGTCCACTTTGGAACTTGGCCACGACTTCCTCCTATCTCCCACGGTCTTAGCGGAGGCCAGCCTTTTCTCCCGGGTTCTATTAGGTTGCCACTTTTTTCCCCTCGTCTCTCCCAACTTCCACCCGGGTGGCTCCCGAACATCGAAAGTATTAACCTTGCCTGTATTTTCCGACACCGGTGTTCGCGCGCGCGATACCGATCGCGTCGCAACGCCGAGGGCACGGCGACAATGGGGGGAGAATAAAGGGCGAAGAAAACGGACCAACTTGTCCCCGTGTTACCGGCCGAGTGGGAAAAGTTTTTATCGCGCGTCTCCGTCCCGTAGCGCGAAACGCGAAACTTGGCAGAGGTAAGAAAGCCGACGCCCGACGACGCTCGACGACGCGTTTTAAATTGCGGCCGCCTGTGTTGGCGATGAATCGGTGGTCGCAGGTAACGAGACGGCGAGGAGCAACTGCCAGAGAAGTACCAAGGTGCAACGTTGTCTGCGAAAAATCTCGCCAACGCCACTGGGTCAGACCTGGCGTCACCGTGCAATTTCTCCATCGAGTTCCTCTCTCTCTCTCTCTCTCTCTTTGGGTGTCAGTATCTAGCGAGACATTGCTCGTTTGCACAGATTTCGGGGTTCGTGATGGGCGAAACGAGGTTTCCTCGTTATTCGTCCCTTCAGGACGTTGTCAGGTTCGCTGTGCCGATTAACGAGATCGATAAACGTCGTATGTCCGTGGAGCTGGTTTCGAGGGCAATGTCAGGGATGGCGGTGATGATAATTCGTCAGCTGTGCGACGATGACGAACCGAAGGACCGCGGAGAGGGATTATCGGGAGTAATTAGTAAAGAAGTTGGTTGGTTTGGTCTGGCCTCGGTTGGGTTCCTCGAGCGAGAGACCAAGCGTACCCGTTTAACGAACTGCTGTTCCTCGAGTTCCGTTTCTTCGTTACCCCGCGAAACGGAAGAGGTTCGATCGCGTTTCATCCGGCGAATGCTTATTCGGTCTCCAACCGACTGTGATCTCATTAACGTGGCCGAGTGGCTTCAACTGCTTAAAACTGTCCCACATTTCATAATGATACCGGTGTAACCGCGTTATCGTGCTCACGAACGAGCAATTAAAAAGGTTCCATCCGTGCAATTAGGACCTCCTTCCGATGCGCCGGGTTCACCGGAAGGGCTACTTGGCCCGCTTGCGTGCGCGCCCCGATCAGCAGAGAAGAAAAGAAAGAGGTGAAAAGGAAGGCGAGCTAGCGGTGTCCGCGTTATATATCGGTGTCGATCCATTCGCTCGATTTTTGCTCCAGTTTACACGGTGAATCGACGGAATCTCGGGTTTACAGCCGAGCGACCTTTCGCGAAAACTCGCAAGAACGTTATCTCGCCGGGTGCGACCTCGCCTACGCGATTAATAATTTTTCGCTTCCTCCCTTCCAAGTCTCTTGCACGGATCGTTGGGTGATTCCTGGTAACCGGGATGAATAAGAATAATCAGTATGCATTTGAAACGGTATCGCGAATGCGTAGAGAAGAGCTAATCGCGAGCCGATCTGGATGTTATCCGCGCTATATCGAGCACGGAATCAAGTAGTCTTTTGGCTCGATCGTCCATAGATTCGCCGGCAATTGCAGCTGAACGCGGCACAGATAAATCCCACCCTACGCTTTGAGCGATTTCGTCTTTGCGCCTCGCGACAGAGGAGAACTTCGAATTGTTCCAATTAAACTTTGATCGAGCCTGCTCTTTCGCCGTTGCTCGGGACACACTGGCCAAAACGCGATTGGAACATTGACCTTTGCCCGCTCGATGATCCTCCAAAAGTTTCCACCGTTCACCGGCGTGTCGAGAACTAGGCTTTCCTCGAGTTTAACGAGTTCGCCCCGACACGTAAGAAATCACGACGAACTAAGAACGGTGCTCGAGAGTACCAACGATTGCGCTCTT
This sequence comes from Euglossa dilemma, assembly GCA_002201625.1. Taxonomy (NCBI): domain Eukaryota; kingdom Metazoa; phylum Arthropoda; class Insecta; order Hymenoptera; family Apidae; genus Euglossa; species Euglossa dilemma. The sequence goes on from NIJG01000031.1 coordinate 2,175,584, forward strand.
GAATTTTCGGCGCGAACAGGGTCCGCGAAAAGTGCCGCGGCGAAATTCACAATGGCAGAAGCGCGGCGGCTTAGTCTCGATCAATTTATGCAATTCGAAACAATTTGACGTGCAGGGAATCGCGTGGATTCACGTGGAAACTTCCTTAATCCTAGCCAGCAGCGCGCCGATGTTCGGATAATTGGGTGTCGTAATTTACATAGGGTGCTTAATATGTCGTAATCACTTCGATCAATGTAATGGCGGCTGCGACGCACCCACGGACTGGTCCGTTTAATGACGCTAGTTATAGTCCGTTGTTAGTCACTCAACGCGAACAGCCAGCCACCGCGTTTCCTCCTCCTCTCGGTTTATCCACCCTCCGTTTCCCCTTTTCCACCTTTTTTATTGCCAAAATTCCGAATTTTCTGATCGCTACGCGCGTCTCCACCGAGTATCACTTCTCCGAGGAATATCGTCGCGAAAGTTGTTCGAAAGATAACGCTGAAATTAAAGCTCGTTTTCTCTCACCAGTCGCGATATACGGAGTTCTCACGGGCGTGTAGAGCTAAGCGGTCGATTTCGAGCGAAGAACGCGGTTTCCTTATCGGTCGGCCGGCAATTGCAGCTTCTCGCGCTTATCAGTCGACGAGTATGAGCCGTGGAAAGAATATTATCGGTGAAAATACATTGTTAAACGTATTCACCGCACGTTGTAACGGTTTAAACTCGCCGGGATCCCCGGCTCCGTAATCCACGACGAACCGCCCCCATGTAAATCCGAGCCAATACCTTAGCCAGGGGTGTACGCCCAGAAAGGAAATAAGGCACCCGAGTTGCTATCGATATCCGGCTATGCGTGATTTACAAGTGGTTACATCTGAATTTATTCAGCGACCCGCGGAGCGACGCATCCACCGCCGACTGATATACGACCGCTGCCCTCTCTCCGATATTTATTTTCCTTTTCCCAGCGCGAGTTTTACGATTCTATAGATAGAGAAAACATACGCGACTGCGGTTCGACCTATCGTTTCCAAAACTCGGCCGAGGACCAGCGATCGCCGTGGATACTATTTTGGTACGTGAGAAGAGGATTCGGTGTACACGGGTCCGAAGCTCGTCGACCCTGACTCAATTTCCAACACGACCCAGCTGCCCTCGTTTCCCCGTTCCGATGCGTTCCGACGCGTTTCGACGCGTTTCGAGGTGATCGGGATCAGGCTAAGAGGTATCACGCGTGTCTTTCACCGTCTCTTTCTCCTTGAAACCGCGCGTCAAGAAAGAACGCGAGAGTTTACGACTCTCTCAACCCTTACACTCCGCGCGAACGTAACTGTAACGGTAATCGCGAGGATCAGAGGCGACGCGAGGCGGCGCGACGCTGGCTAGACGGCGACGAGTAGGCCGATCGGCTCGGAGGGAGGGAGATTTTACAGGGAAATACGCGCGTTGTCCCGAGGCTGGGATATCGAAGATTTATCGATTCGTTATCAAAACTGCGAGCTCGTGGCACGATTTATCATTCCCACCCGCATTCGCCAGATCGTTTTACGCAATTACTCTTGCCGGCTGGGGCGAAATGGGGGTGGAAGGGTGGTGGAAGAAGGACGAAACGCGGAGGAAGAGTGGCTGGCTAGTCGCGAATCGTAATGCGTTTCCCTTACGAGCAATCGCTCGCGACGATGCACCGCGAGGTCGGGCCCCAGCTATTAATTTCTCCCGCTCGTTTATTATAAATTCGATGCTCGCCACTCTTTATTCGACATTCGGAACGAAGGACGGGGGCGTAGGTGGAAAAATTGATGCGTTTCTTTCGATCCGTGGACGTGCACGAATGCATTGTATCGAGGAGCGGAGGGGAAATTTACTGGCGGCATCGGACAGGATCTCCTCGTCGGACGAACGAAACCACCAGGGTGTATCAATCACGGCGTCGCGCGTGTTGGTCGCCCCTTTTCGAAGTTTGCTCCGTGCTGCAGCCGGCAGGCCACGGCGAACTTATACATATGAAACGAGTGGAATATCAAGCTCGAACCCCGACGCGTACAGTTAGCGTCGAGTTAATTCCTCGAGTTACCGAGATAAGTGGAGATTCGCTTCTATAATAAATTTACTCTGTTTGATGTAATATACCACGTTCCTGGCACTTCTCGCATCGATGAATATGGAACGACATCGGGATATCTGTGCCAAGAATAGATTTCCTTTCGCGTTGCGTTACCGCGGTACCTTTCGACCGACGCACGGCGCCGACACGCGGCGAGGAGGAATTAGAAAATGTTACGCTCACCTTCGAGGACCCTGATGCACTCGGTGAGGTTCGGGTAGTGATCCGGATAGTTGGGGCTGTAAAATTCCTGCTTAGCTTCGTCGCCGACGTTGAACTTGTCGCAGGCGTCCGGTACGTGCCTCATCTGCCGACGTATAACCTCGCTGACGAACGACGGTGTAGGCGTGGTGACAGCGCTCTTGCGATTCTTCCGAGACTTGGCCATCTGTGACCCCTGCGTGGCCGCTATCTGCAGATATCTCAAAGTTAGGCGATAGCTCAGGCGAGAGCCTGGGAATCGTAACGAGGCAGCAGGCTTCGCCAGCGTCGGTTTAAGTCTGGCCGGGATCGAAAATTTACACGATCGATAGGCAATAATCCTCTAATCCTCGAGTGTCAGGTCGTTAATTATATAGCGACCCGGCGACGCTTTGGCTAACTTGGCTATCGCGATAGCGTTAAATTATAGTTATCGACCCGCGAGCGAAATTACTGGCCACGCGGAAAATATACCGCGATTATTATTGCGCCGGAGTGTATCGCCGAGCGTACTCTCTACCCTTAGGTCTCGGCGTCTCGGTTCGTTTGCTCGTGGGAACTGGAAACATAGGTTAACTTACGTTGTCAAAACTTTCCGTGGGAAGAAGGTTCTCGTCGAAGCTCGATGATCGTTCCAGCGTTGATTGGATAAACGTCTGCGAGGCGGATAAATTTATCTTCTGCCTAGCGTCCGCTGTACTTCTCCAAGACACGCTCGGCTTTTGACTCGAGATTTTCCCTCTTTCCCTCTGGTTCTCCCTCATTCCGGACCTCGCCTCCACATTCCCGTGCATTTCGATCTTCCTCCTCTCCTCTTCCTCTTCCTCCTCCTCGTCCGGGCTCTCGCTGGTCGGCTTTAGCAATTCCGGCGTGACTCGTTCCCCGGAGCTCGAGCTGTCCGCGTGCCAGGAAGTTGTCTGGCGAAACTTTCCGATAGATTTGGTCTCCCCGGTGGTACGTTCGGTACCGGAGGACCAGGCAAACGTTCGACCGCTCCTCCTCGCGTCGTAGCTACTCCACGGTGACTCCTCCGTCTCGCGTGTCGCTTCCGCGGCCGTCCCAGTGACTGAAACATTAACCGAGACTCGTTATTCCACCCCGTCCTCTTTTTCTCACCCTCCTCTTGATCCACGCGACCAAATTTCTTCCTTCGCCTCGATCTCTCGGGATCGCAGGCGACAAGCGTCGCGTCGCGTCGCGTTGGAATTGATTTCGCGAAGGGAGGAGAATTTTTTCGAGCTTGCCAGACGCGCCGCGCCGCGTTTTATCCCTCTCGTTAACATCTCTGTCCGTACGTCGAGCGTAATCCCTCGAAAATTGCATTCGCGAAATTCTACCGACTATGGGCTTTCCGTGCGGAAATAAAGGGGCCAGACGCGAAAGGGGTGGACGTAAAATATTTCGCTGGAAAATAGTTTAAGGCAATCTAATCGAGCGATTGCGCGCTCTCGACAAAGACGAAACCCGTAAATTCGGCTGGCGGGGGAACGCGGCCCATCTGGCTGTCCTAGTTCCCGCCGTGCCTCTTTATTTTCCTCCTTTTTCCCCTCCTTTTTTCCCACCCTTTTTCCCCTCTCGCTTTTCCAGTCGTCATCCAGCGCGATTTGGGTTTGACGTCGGTACACGCACAAACGAAGTCGGATCTCGCTCGATACGAAATCGAATTTGTCATGGAACTGCGTGGCCGGCTTTCTCGAAAACCCGTCACTGGAACGGACGGCGTAAACCTCGAATTCATTCTCGACCAACGGAATCGCGATATCGTCCAGCCGGCTACGACTAGGCGATCCCGATTCGCCGCGAATATCGGTTCGCAGCGGCCTATGCAAAATTCGTCTAATTTCCTCGAATATTCCCCGGACGGTTTTTTCCGAAAGGAAATTACCGGAAATCAGAGTTCCAAACGAAACGTGCTCGTTCCGTTTTCTCGCAGAGCAGCGAGTGCGTACGACAAGCGCAGCTATTCGCAAAAGGATCCCGCTCAAAGGACGATAATTCGACGTTTTGCGATATCGCCTGTTGGCGATTATAAAAATTACGGTTACCGAAATTTCCTCTTTGTTCGTTTGCGTATCCCGTTTGCCTGTTTGTATTCGTAGATTGCTTCCACCGTCGTTTATTTACGTACGTTCTCGACGAATCGTTATTCGATGAAGCGTACAGCGTACGGATTGCGTAGGAATTATTTTACCATTTAAATAAATTCTAGGTAAATTTCGGCCGAGAGACGAGAGGCGGGGCGATAAAAATTCGTGGCATTCGGGAATAAGAAGAATTTCACGGGTGTGGCTGCCGTGTCGATTTAATCAACCAGACCGGCGCGCCATTTTCCTTCGTCGACAGGCCATTAATTTGCATCGTTTACGGACGCATTCTTCTCGCGCGGAACCTCGCGCGAATCGCGCCACGGCCGTCCGTAACCGAGCTACCTGTCCCCCGTGCAGCTCGCAAATTTCGTTAGCAAACATTAGCACGCGAGATACGAGTGTTTCCAACCGGACATTTCTTTGGCTGTTTTTGCATCGCAAGGAAAAAGTTATAACCCGGACGTGAACGCGTTGAAATTCACCGAGCGGCCGTTCTGCTCTGCCTTTTCCCTCGCAATCTCGCGGAAAAAGCACAATAGTCCGACGCAGAATTTATTCCCCGTTCTTACGTTTGTCCAGGAGCAAACGTAAAACTCGATCCGTTCCCCGGTCTGCCTGCGGAAAATCGTTTCGTCCGGTCGTTCTACTCGACTTTCGTTGTTTCCCGTCGTTTCTTCTCCTTTCTTCTCGTTCTTTCTCCTTTCTTCCTGTCGTTCTGCCGTTTTTCGTACTGGAAAAATCTCTCGTAAGTGTCTGCCGGGCGGAGATAACGAGAGACTTTGGCGGAAACGGTAGAAGGCGCGTGGTCGCGCGACGCGTACAGTCCTCGGAGCCTCGGGTTCTCGATTAAAGAAGGTCGTTTCGCTTCTCCGAAGCGCGGTAACGAATTTTCCAGTTGGCTCGTGGCAAAGAGACGAAGATAAACGTCGGAGTGTCCGCGGCGGTTTTAAGGCGAAGTAGTTCTTAAATGATTTCACGCTCCTATCTTTCTATCTCTCTCTCTCTCCCTCTCGCTTAGCAGCGGCGCCATTTATCAGCTCGCGCGCTTCGACCGGTTTTTCTCGGGACTTGAAACGCGGCGCCGTCATCGTATGGTTCCCAGGAGGATCTCGAGAAATTCATCGGGCGAAATGTTTCCGTGGCTGACTTCTTCCGGCCAAAGCCTGCCCGAAGATGTATACCTTTTCACGTTGCCCGCGTAAATCTGATCTTTGCCCGCTCAGGACACCTCCTTCTCTCTTTCCACTTGCCTCTTTGTACCTCCTTGTCCTCGTTTCTTCCATTCTCTCTCTCCCTCTCTCTCTCTTTCTCTTTCTCTTTTCGTCGCAGCCAGGTTCGGTGGCTCGGTTTAAGAGCACGTTTCGTCCTCCATTTCTGCGTCTCGAGAAAGAAAGTCCCGGCATTATCCCTCTCCGGTGTGCCGCAAGATTTTACCGCGTTGTTTACGACTTTCCTCCTTTTTCCTTCGGGGCTGTCGTCTTTTCCCGGCAGAGATACACTCTCACCCCCGCGCGTGGTTCTCACCTTTCCCGCCCCCGTCTGTAATTGTTTCGTTCGCGGTGGATTCCGCGTCCTATCTCGCCGCGAGCGTTTCCCTCACTGTCGGTATAATCTCGCAGCTTTTAAGCCGATCGGTGTTTACCAGTGTCACGCGATTACGTTTCACGTTGAACGGTAGGCTTTCCTCCTCCTGCGAGCTCTCGATATCGAAGCAACGGCCGACACGCCGCGCGGAGGAAATCGAGCGGGTTGCATTACAATTCGAATGTATAAATTGCCAGACGGGTTTTACTATTTATATTAGCTACCGCAATGTCAGGCCACGCGCCGGCCCGAGTATTACCTTCTATTTATAATTTCCCACGGGATACCGCTTTGCGCAACGGCCTAGCTCCGGCTGTGCCCGCCTTCTTTTCCCTTTTGTATCATTTAATTTGCCGCCAATTCATTTTCTCGCGGCTACCGCGTGCACGTGGTGTCCCGCTCCCGCTTCGTTCCGTTAATTGGCGACGCTCCGGGACGCAATTAATGGAACAAGCTCGGGGCGCTTTAACCCGCGTGGTCTCCGGTTCGCGGAGTCCCGGACCGAGAGGTCCGAGTTCGATATCTATCGGTCCACTCGGTGCTTTCCGTGAAATAAATCTTGCCGCGCGATCTTCCGGATAGCCGGTGTAGTAGCACGGTGTGGAAAAAGGAACAGTCGCCCCGTTAATCCGTTCGGTCGAACCGAGTGCGAATCCCTGTAGAATCGACGCGGGTACGAATCTTCCGCACGGCACCACGGCTGCAGAGAGCGTTGGATCGGAAGATCCGAGCAAACGTCCCGCGAGCAGTCGCATAATTGTTCGGAAAAAGAGCGGATCCTTTGAAAGATAGAGGGAAGCCAGTGCGGCGAATTAACGGGATCAGCGGGATTTGTCTTGCCGCGTCGGCCGTTCCGCGCGTCGCGTCGGCTTTGAAGCGGCGTCGCGGCCGGGAAAGGAAAAGGTCGGGACGATCGCGTGGCAAACGCGACTCCCTTCCTAGGCCGAGTTCCCGTAACGACCGTTGCATCGATAAACGGTATTAGTCCCGCCGCAAATTTATCGACGCGAATTCCATGGAAATTTCCTACTCGTGTAACGCATTAATCGTGCTTCGTTCCCCGGCGATCTGAGCGATTCTTATCAAAGAAACGGCTAATAACTCGATGGTCTAAATTCGCCGCGGAATGAACGAAAATTAATTAAATGTGCGCTGTGTAACGCGGCGCTACATATAACAACACGGCCATTAATATTTCGAGGCGCGCGAACCTAATTAAAACCGTATGAAAACAGGAAATGTGTCAGGCAAATATTTGCCAAATGGAAATTATTATAACGTACGAACGCATAATTACCGATTCGCATGTATTTATGATAGACTTGATTAACGACCGACCCGACGGAACGGCGTATTTTCGGGAAGCGGCCGACGAAAACGCGGCGTTGCCTACAGGAATCGGAGAATCGCGACATTTCCGGTCTCATCCGCGTTCGTATATCAGCCCAGGTCGAACTTTTCGCGCGAGCGTCGCATATCCGCGGCGTCCGTGGGATTATTCGCGGGACAGCCGCGATCGAACAGAGGGACAACTTTATTCTTTGAACTTTTAATCCTTCCACGCCAAGGAGGAATCTATTTGTTTGTCAAAGTTGCCGCGTTTCCGCTGCCTTTATGCCGGCTTTCCAGCGGCGCGCCGGCGTTGCGGCACAGGCACTCGATGATAAATCGAAAAAGTTTCGCGTCAGAGATCCTTCGGAATATGAAAGCGTTTCCGTTGGGCCGCGCGCGATTCTCCGAGGGAAGGGGATATATCGGTTTTAGAAATTCATATGCAGCTAGCCTTGTCGGAGTGGCAACGCCTCGCTGTTGCAACTGCGACCCGCCGGCGCGGAATTTCGATGCTACCGAAGCTCGCAGCTTCCGCGAGGAGTAGGACGTGTTAGATGGCGATTAAAACTTGTTGCGCCGCTACGCAGAAACGTTATACAAATTGGAAACTTGGCTAACTCGCTCCGGAAACTAGCATGGATTTATGCCGCGTCGCGAGATAGAATTACCGGCTAACTTTCGAGGAATTGCCTACACACCGCGCGATCCGCCGGCATTGTAAGTTGCCGTGCCGTTGAAAAACTGTTGCGTATGCTTTAACGATCGTTTCCTTGCTCCCGTACGACACATCCATAGTTCTCTAAACTGATTATCTTACCGTTTCCGACGTTGCTTTAGCGCGCCGGCTAACTTTTACTTCGCGATCCAGTTATAATCCGAAACTTTCCCGCCCCGTCTCTCGCCTCCTCTTCTTACTACTATCTCGCCAGATAGGAAACGTTCGAGCGGCGGAAACTTTCGGCAATAGGAGACATAAGATACAGTTAACCTGAAGAGACAAAGACTGAGAGAGAGAGAGAGAGAGTCCGAATCGCTGGAAATCTTATTATTTCGACTACCCGCGCGTCCGATTCCCGGTGGGGAGGAATTTCTTGGCGAAACCGAGGAAAGTTTTCCACGCACGTTGCGCTCCGGTATCAAACTATCGTGATCGCATGCATGCACACGTGTGTTCGCGGGTAACGTGGACGCGCACGATGAGCCCATGAAGAATTCCATTTTCTTGGCTGGCGTGCAGCGTGCACGCGGCGATATTGCCGGTGTAAAAAGGAGGACGCTGGCCGGAAGGAGCGGCGTTCGATCGATTCGCAGGCATCGCGCTCCGCGCCGCTATTTCCATGTCTGCGAAAATTCTGCTCGCCGTGCCAGTGGAACAATATGCGCGAGACATGATGAGACATCGCGAGGAATTCCGTATGCATCACGGCGTGCAACCATTCCCGACAAACTTTCCGGATCCGGGGAAATCCTTCAAGAAGCCACCGAGGAGGAGCAGCTTCCTTTCCATACGTCTCTCCGTTCGCGTACACGCGGCGCACGGTTCGTTTCTCCAGTTATCCCGGCAGGCAAACGAAACACGCTTTCGCGCAATCAGGCGAATCGATTTGCATCGATTACGCCTCGTGGAAATCTATCCTGTCTCCGCGATTCCGCGGCAACTCGCGAGGCGAGCTTCCGGGACGACGAAACGGAAAGGAACGGGGGGCGATTCCGGTGGAATCTCGCGCGCAAAGTCCATCGCGAGGTAACCGTAAGCAAGAACTTTGTTGTTCGCCGATGAATTATGGAGTTTTATCTATGGCCAGTTGTGAAATACGAGGGCGGGCCGGGGTGCGAAGACGTGTGAAGAGGAGGGAGGAGGGTGGACGCGGAATCCACGGCTTGACCCTCGGTTAAATCCGGCCCACGCCGTCTGATTTATGCTTCTGGCTGTCTGAAATTTTATTCCACGGAAGCCGCGCGGAAAGGTGGAAATTAATTTTCTTTCGGACAACCCCTTTCTTCCTCGATATTAATTACACCCTCCGATTATCGCGCTCCGGAGATATTTCGCACCGTTCGAATTCCTTCCGATCGGCAAGGATATCCCCGATGAGGAATTTTCAACTTCCATGCCGAATCCGTTTAGATCGAAACGTACTGTCCCGGTCGAACGGCCGACAAGATGGCGCGTGACGAAGAAGTCGATTCGCCGACGGGCGAACGCGTTTCGAACGGGAAAGTTTGGACATCGTTGCGCTGGAATCGATCATCGTTGGGCCGTTGGCGCGAGGATATGACTCGGGTGAAACGTCGTTAAAGTAAGGAGGAAAGGTGGATAAAGCGTAACGATTGATTCTACTCGTGGGACGCGGTAGCGTGTCGCGCATTGAAAGTTTCAAGAGCTCGGCAGGAAGTTGTTCCGTTTGCTTTTTGCCGCGGCACGCTCGAAGAAACTCGCGGTGAACCAAAGGCACCGCAACTTGTGCATTACCGGGCCGGATATTGCAAATTAGCCGAGGCGGAGACCGAAGGAGAGCCGTGGAGCTCGCTAATATCGCGTTTCGCTGTTTAAAGAAACGTTCGAGGCCAATTGCGGAGTTGCCGAAGAATTTTGATCAAAAGTTGGGCTAGGGAAGTAGGATTAGCGTCAGATGGCACGATAAGATCGGGCAGAGGAACATTCGCCTCGGAGACGGTATGTCAGGTATCAGCAGTGCATTCTTCCTACTAAAATGCCACAACATTCTCCTCGTGGAACGCCTGCTTTCCAATCTACCAGCGTCCTCCTGTTTCTCAAAAGTATACGGAGGAATTCGATATACGCGTCATTCTACGCTGCGCTTCTTCGCTCTCGGCTTTCCAGCTCGTCGCGCCGACAGTTTTAACGCGTCCTCGCGACGAAAACTTGCCGCGACTGGCATCCAGCCGAGCGGGATCACGGCCGATGCCGATTTCCACGCAACCGATCTCTCCGAATCGTATTTTTGACGGTTAGTTTAACAAAGAGAACGCATCGAGGCCGCTTAATTGAAACGGAACAGGCGGGCGAGATAGGATTGCCGGATTCCCAAATGGTTTTCTCTTGTTCCGATTTTTCCAACCAGCCGAGCCAATTGAATATTTCCACGCTCTAGGCCGCTTTTGTCATAAACGCGACAAGTATCTGAGCCGCGGACACGGGGAAATAAATCTGCGAAATCTCGGATCGGCGGCAGGGCCGACCGATACAAGGAAAACAGGCGAGGAACGGCAGCCGGGCTGATTTATCGTCCACCCGCACCCCTTCCGATATCCCGACCGCCGCTCCCCGAACCAAGCAACCTTTTCTCCCTCCAGTACGCGAATTTTCTTTCGTCGCGAATATTTCCCGGTTTTCCCGCCGGGCCGGAGGGGCCCGGAGGACTCGGCGTCGTAAATAGCCGCGTTAAAGAAGTTTAAAGAAGTTCGCAACCGACCTAGCGCCCGACTGCGTCCATTTCTGGTCCGCTTCTGGCCCACGCGCACGCGGGTATTATTTAGGTAGTCGAAGAAATGTTTAATGAAACGCGGGCCCGAGAAGGGAAGACCGCGTGCGCACAAAAGCCGCAGCACTAAAGCTTCGCCATAACGGCCAACGTATTCATTTCCATTCGGTTTAATAATTTAACGCTTTTCAGGAGATTGGCTTCTTTCCTGATCCGGCAAGGCACCAGCGAGGCACCGGCTTGCGAGGGGAAATTTATGCCGCATTTACGTCCCGATGTTTCCCGGCCGGTCCTCGCTGCTGCGAACGCCTCCGCGCGCTTTCTCTATCTCGGAAATTCCCTCGAATTAAGATTCCTTTCTCTGTTTTCGCATTAAAATGCAGGAACAGCCACCAGGACCGGTGTTCGCCGGTGACTGCCGCACCGGTGGTTACACCCAACTTTCCTGCTTTTATCAAAAATTCACGAATCGCGCTCGGCGTCGCGACCAGAGTCGGTCGGATTACACCGAGCGGGTAATCGTTCTCTCGTGCGGCGGGTAATCGCGGGGCGCGTCCTCCGGGCCGATAACGAAAAGGTTGGAGCGGGAATTGGAGAACTGGTTGCCGGAAATCGGAGCCCTAACCGAAGACGAAAGAGGCTGGAAGCGTTCGGGAGGAGGTTTCCTCGAGGAAGAGCCGGGCTCGAAGCCAGTACAATCCAGCACTCGAGGATCGTAACGTTAGATCTGTTCCGGTCGAATCTCGCCGAAACTCCACCTACCGTCTTCCGCTGCGCGCACCATCCATCTTTTCGCTGACTTTGCCCAGCCCACGCCACCGCGGCCGACGATTTATAATGGAAATTCTCGAGGATTTCGTGCAAACCCGGCGAGTTCCCGGCGTCCATAAAACCATTAGCGGTGAGACGTTAATCGCGCGAAGGTCAACGTGCGCCGAGACGACGAACAGTGGTCGTAACGAGGCTGTCTTGCTCTCGCTACGCACCGACTCGGCCAGAAGCCGATCCACCGAAATTCATCCACGCCCGCGTCGCGGTCTTCGTCGTGGAATCGAACGCGGTTTTCGAACGCCACGGGTTTCAGACGCGTCGCGACGTTTCGTCGGTATTTCCGCGAAGGAATTTCAGCGGCGAGACGTCGAGTATACCTCGGGGTAAAAATACGATCGTAAATAAGATGTATCGGTTTGAAGAGAGAAGGAGAGCGTCTCGGGTGCGAGAGATCGGGATACTCGCCGGTTACCGATAAATATCACCGGGCGTCCATTAAACCTCGACGTCCCCGGTGGAGAAACAGGAGCGCGGCGCGCGTAAAGCACGTAACGCGAGCTCGATCCCGCCCAGCCCGCTATGGTTTTGCGGTAATGAATTCGTCTCGCAGGAAGCGAAAGACGTAGAGGAAGCCGGGGTGAGTTTGCCGAGTATGTCTGCGAGGAGCTGAGAGGGTGGAAAGGGGCGAGAAGCGTAGTCGGTAGCGTAAATCCAACGGACTCCTGTCGGTTTGCTCGCGAGTACTCCGACGATCGGTTTATTTATCCATCGAATCATCGACGCGGCGGTTTGGTCGGATGGTTGGCGCGGATTTCGAATCGTCGCGACGCTTGGTCGTTCGTCGAATAACTCGCCGGATAATTCGCGTCCCGAACGACGCTCGGTGAAATTTTTCGAGCCAGGATTTCGCCTTGGAGATAGAGGTTGGTTCGCTTGCCGGAGCGCGAGTAAACTTCCGAAATGAAATTTCCTCGCGACAACGCTCCGCGTTGGAAGGAGCACCGTGGGGCGCGCGTGGTCGTTAAACCTTGCCCGGAAGGATCGATGATTAAATTCTGTAATGTCGTCGGACGGCGCGACGCCAGGGAGAATCGCGTTTACGCTCGCGGAACACTCGCGAGCTTTCCTCGGACAGAGACACGCTCGACTCGGTGCCTGAAATCGTTGACAATGCACGGTATGCTCGGCTTCTAAATATACAGCGACCGCTTGCTCCGTCCTTTCCTCGCGTTTTCGAGCGGTCTTCCTGTCCTCGCGCGTCTCTCCTGGCGTTTCCTCTTCCCTTCGACGCGTTAATTTTGGATCCTCCTTCGCGCGTCGCAGCCCACCGAAGCGGCCGGCCGGCCACTCTCCCAACTTATTACCCGCGTTTTCTCGCCTTTTTCTCTTTCCTCCCCGTCCCTTTCCCACCGGTCCGCCCCTCTTTACGTAAGTTTACGAACACGGTTTTGTCCCAGGCATCCGCGGAATTCGCTAACGAAATTTCCAGCTGCGAACTTGCTCGCCGGAAACACGCTGAACGGCCAGCCAGCGAGATGCACGAGGAAAGCGTGTTCTCAGCGATGGACCCCGGTTAATCGATCGAACTTTCTGGCTCGTTAATTAATTACGTTCGTGAACGCCTCGTCCAGCAGACCAGCACGCGACTGCAATCCCGTTTATCGACCTCCACGAGCGAGCCACCGACGAATATCTTTCCTTTCTTTCCTCGGTTTCGATCATTCTCGATTTACGCGCGGCGTTCCGGCTCGGCCGGCGTTATTTTTACAACCGATTCGTTGGTAAACGAGAAAAGTTGGGCCACGTACCTCGGCGGCGGCGAGTGGTCGGAGAAATGTTTCGCAGGGACACCTAGAACCGACGAAATTCTCGCGCCACTTGGAAGAAGAGAAAGGGAGAGAAAGGGAGACAGAGGGCGAAGGCAGAAAGGGTAACGCGTATAACGCGAGTATGTGAACAAACTCTCCGTTTCACCGAGGAAACGCTTGAAACTTAAACTGCTCCTTTTAAAAGGGAAAAGTTCTGGCGCAGCTCCGGCGTTGAGTGTGCCTGCAGCGGCCGACTTTCTTGTCCCAAGGCATACCTCTGCCCGACGTTGGAAGTGTTCCCCAGTTAACACGGAGTTTATTCCACCCTTTCTTCCGCGAAACAGCTCCTCACCGGCGGCGCGAGTGGGGGTGGAAAAAATTCCAAGTGCCACTTTTACCCCGGTCGACGCGAAATTCGTGATCAAAAGTAAAGTCGTTGGAGGCGTGTGCCTGCGCCGTGGTACGGCCGTTTAATAACGCCGAATATACCGACGAGGGGTCTCGCTTTCCCCTCGCGAACAATCCGAACGAAACAAGGAGAGAAAGAGGCTCTAGACGCGTCGCGAATTCCCTCTACTTTCGCTACCATGTCGTTTTCATTTCGCGGCTGCTGCAAAAGTTCCGAATTTCCCTCCGCTCTCGTCTACGAATCGCTCTTCCTCTCTCCGACTCTCTCCATCTATCTCGTCTCTTCTTCCTCTCTCTGAAGGGCGAAATTTCATCGTAACCGGTAAATTACGGGTTAAAGGGGTATCCATTACTCTGGCAGATTTCGCGAAACTCAGGTTCGTCGGCGCGACGAGCGCCGCATCCTGCACGGCTCCTTCGTAACGCGTTATCGCGGTGTAGATACGTCGACTATAACAATGAATACGCGCATAAATGCAAGTAGCCGAGAATTATTCATGGTAGTCACAATACGGGCAGGCAGACACAGGGTGGGCCGACGGGAGGGCGCGTCGGGTGGAGGCATTAATTTTCCCGCGAATCGCTGTACGTGTCAGGCGCATTAAAAATATGCAACACCCGACGCGGCTTTTCGCTGAAGGGATCAATTGCGAGAAATATTGCCGGCGGGTCGTCGCGCGACATTCCGCCTCGTAGATAATTCCAAACCACTCGCGGAAAACTGCGCGTGATTTCTCTCTCGGTACGGGGAGAAGCTAGCGAGGGGCAGAAATTGCCTCTGGTTTTCGCAATTCCGTTGTCTTGCTGCCGCGAACCGCGCGACGCGATTAAAATTCCAGAAGCCACACCGCGCACGCCTCTGTCCTTTTCGGCGGTCGCGTAAATCCTTATCCGCGCGGCGCGAGATTAATTCGCGGTAATCGAATTAAACGCCGCGACCGCGAAGCGTATCGAGCGTGTTGTTCGGATCGAATTAATTAGCGAGGCGTGCAACCGGATCGTTGGGGAACTTGCCGCGATACAGAGCTGGCGCATGCACGTGACGCGCCTTACGCGAATTCGGCCTAATGGCTGAATTAGCCACGCGAGGATAATACCGGGCATAAAGGAAAGTTTGATCCGGTGGAAAAGTTGCCAGCGGCCTCGTCGTTCCGCGCACGCGGCCGAGCACCGTTCCGCGCGAGGGCCAGCAACCGGAGCAGTAACGTCTATCGTTTCCTCGTAAAGTTATACAGCGGGGAAATTTATGCGAGAGAAAGTAAAGTTGGGCGAAACGGTTACGATAAAACCGGCGGCCGAACGACCTGTGGAGCGAGT
>NIJG01000031.1:2193408-2240349 GCA_002201625.1 Euglossa dilemma
GAGCCGTGACGGAATCCCGTCGGGAAGAATCGAGAGATAAGACAGAGTTATCGAAATTGAAAATTTTACGGGGAAATTGATCCACGCTGGCTGCTGGTCCGATTCCATTTTATCCGCCGATTGATTATGAGCCGCATCGCGGTCGAACGGAGTAGATTGCAGGTGGAATAGAAAGAGGATTACCGGGGCGCCTATACTCCTTGAAATACGGGGCACAAAGGGGAAGGATCGGGAATTGCCGTAGGAAATCGAAAGGTCGATGGTGGCGGGACCAATGGCCGACCCACCGCGCAGTATATCCTGCTTCCCACTGTTCTAGATCGCGCGAGATCCCCCTTTTCTCGCCGCTTTCTTTTTTCCCTCCGACATGAAATATTACGACGCCAGCAGCGACAACTCTATTTTTATGACCGGGACGCCCGGCCTGGACTTCCGGTCGAGGGCCCTAAAGCCATTCCATCCTGGCCGCGCTCGTCTCCAGCTTTTCCACCTCGCACCACCGAGCTTCCACCATTCGCGCCCGACGCTTTCTCCGAACTGTCTTACCTTTAAACAGCTCCACGCGGAAATTCCCCAAACGGGATTATCTTTCATCGACCTCGAGCTATCATTTCGACATTTTTCAGAAATCGGCTTCCGGTTTTGATCATCGTCCGTTACATCGCGGCGCTTGCGCTGAAATCTCGGGTTTACGATTTCCTGCTCTTGAGCGCCTAGTCGACGTCTATGCCAACCTCTCTCTCTCTCTCTCTTTTCCTCCCTACCTCTCTCTAGCGTGCTAGTGTAAATTTTAAACCGTGCGGTTTGCCGGCAGCCAGCTCAAAATTCCACGAGTCGCAATCTCGACGCGACACGACGCGACGCTGCGTTCGCTCGCTCGCGTTACACCGTTCTCATCAGAAAATCGCACGTGCGAACTGTTCTATTTATCGAGGCTGCCTCGCACACGCGTGTTCCGCAATTCGCGACGCGAGACGTCGCCTCCGGATCGAGACTGCGTACGCCGAGTACTCGCCATCGAACCGAATTACTCTCTCGCTTGATAATTACTTCCGCAACGAAATCTCTCCTCTATTTCCCAGTCGCGCGATAAGAGCATTGCGTGTACGGATGAATTATATCGCTACCGGGATCGCGAACGGGGGAAAAAGATGCTTTTTCCGGGAAAAATTTATCGATCGCAGCGAGTGCCGCGCGGAGGTTACGAAAATTCGCGGTTTTTTTCATAAGATACGCGACCGGTTTTTATCCCGGGGATTCCGGAATATCGCCGAAATTTCGCCAAATTTTATTAAATCGCCGTGGCAGATTTGCGTCGGGGCTTTATTAAATTTCCAGCTAACGGAAACCTTTTAACCGAAACTTTAACGTCGACTAGGCGATTCGCGTTTTTCTCCGCGAGTCGTGCGACTCGTGTCCGGATTGTCGATCGACCGCGGAAAAAAGCGAATCGATGAACCAATTGTTCGATCCTGTCCGTGCGCCTTCGATTAAACCGCACGCGCGGCTAGTTTTTCCGCAAAATTGCCCCGGCGCGGTGTTGTTTCGGCCACTTCCGGTTTGATTTCGTATCACCGTGGCGTTTGTTTCGCCTGCCGAGGATAGAACGACGGGTTCGGTGTCAGGATAACCGGAGGAAAATTACTCCCGGAGGGTCGCAGTTTCTCATGATTCCGGGCTAATTCTCCGGCCATTACGCTTCATTCGCTCTTTTCCCGAATCTCGTCCGGTTTTAAAATTAAACAGCTTTCATCCGCGAGATGGACTCGGATTTATTTCTCCGTGAATTCTTCATACACCGAGACTCTCTCCCCTTGCCCGGTTTGGCGGCTGGTTTCTCTTTGGAAAGATAAGTTGCCGAATTTTTCACCACGGATTTCGAGGAGGATCCGGCTCGTTTTTTCGTTGCTTCCCAGCCGCGAGAGGAATAGCGGATCGTCTCGATCGTTTCATCTCGGCGTTTTTCACCGGCATCCGACCGATTAATTCTCCGGCCAGGCGGCTGCCGCTAAATCGCTCGAAATTGCTACGAATTACCCGTGGCGTTTCGCCGGTTCTAACGTTCCCCGTGTCCTCGCGTTCGTTCTGCCGCCCTCCGGCCAGATCTCCTTCCTTTATCGAGCTTAAAAGCAACATTCAGCTATGGTTATTATTCCGCAGCCTCGCGCCCTTCGAGGATTTTAATTGTCCGCGGTGGGTACAATGGCAAGAAACGGAGGGGAAGGAAGAACAAAAGCTGGGACCTTTGTCGGGCCGCATTAGGTCTAAATAGCCCTCGGTTTCATGCCCAGCGATTTACCCTCTCCCCTTCTTCTCTCTTCGCCACGATCCATCACTCCTTTCCGATGCCGCGAATATCGCGTTCTCCGTCAGGGTACTAAATATTCGCGAAATTCGCGAGAATCTGTCACCCACACCCCTGCCATCCTTTCGCGTTTCGCGTTTCGTTTCGTTTCGTTTCGTTTCGCCCGCGTTTTCCGCTTGTAATTCGTTCAAGCGCGACTGATGGAGCAAGATGAAACGGGAGATATATCCGGTAACATTGAAGAATGGTGCCGCTGGGAAATATGCAAATTAATGCAAAATTCGGCGTAACACGTGTAACGTGACTCGGTTTTAATTCTCCTGAAGCCGCGGTAATAGTTTTCGCAGCCGGCCGAGCGGAGCTGCGGGGTGAAGCGTTACACCGTGAATTCGAATAACAATAGAAAGTAGCGGGCAAGCTGTTGCCGGGGAAAATATCGCCGATAAATGTCGCGATAACAGCGCGGAGAGTCGGTACACGCCTACGCGAGTTCGCAGATTTCGCGAACTTAATGGCCGATTCGTTTCGGCCTCGACAGAGGAAAATTTCCGCTCGGCGGACAAACCACCGGTCGCCGATACCCCGCATTTCGCTCGCGGCAACCGAATTTTCCACGCATTTCAATGAACAACTAATTCTACCCCCGGGCAGACTAGCCGGAGAGCTGGAAAAAATGTTATGAAACACGCGAGATTAATCGCGGCTCGCGATGAACTTTTTGATGAATTCCCCTGATCAATTTTTCTATCCGCCATTTCGTTATTCCCGCGTTCGAGTTTTCCCCTTTTTCCTCCGTTTCCTATCATTTCTTCTCTCGAAGGGCTCGAAAATCGCGCGTCCGCTGCACGCTGCTCGCTTCTTGCTAGCGGCGAGCTCGCCTCGTAATCCCGCTCGCTGATTATCATCCGCAACCGCAAACATTGCAGCTGTGAAGCTCGTGTATTCGCTATCAATCAATATGAACAGTTTAATGACTCGTATCGCGACGTTTATCGCGCGTTATGCTCTACCTAGTCACGCTGCTCTCGTATATCCGAGGTCGTTAGAGATTCCCTTTCCGAAAAGATAATTCGCCGGAAAACACGCACGGTGTGAAAGAAAAACTAAGAAAAAGGCGTCGGGAACGCGACGATGCGATAGTTTTGGCGGATCGCGACGCAGCCGAGGGCAAAAAGCAACTGGGCTGTGTTCGATCATGAAGCGGATATCGCTGGAGTCGCAAATTGAGATGGAAGGTACCGGTGAAGGAACCGGGTGCATCGGCTCTGAGGGAATTGCGTGTCGCATCGATGCGGTAGCCAGTTAGCGGCGGACAGCGGCTCGCGTTAATCGGATGCAAGTCCCGACTAATGCGCATCCGTCTCGGTGACGTTATCGCGGTCATCGTCTGTCCGATGACTATCGTTGCGAATCTAGCCCGATGAGCTTGTCCGCGAACGTTTCCATTCGGCGAATCAGCGTAACGAACGGAATCGCGGTGCCGGTGTGTGCCGATGTGTGCCGATATCGACCGGCGTGCACGCGCGGCACGTGTCCGCGTGGACGCGGCACGCGGGACGGAAGAAGACGCGATATCTCTGCGGCGTCTCTCTGTCAAGGCCTCTCTCCGGCCGCTTATTTGCATAACGGGCAAGCGGTCCGGGGCGCGGGGAAAAATCCACGCGCAGTTGGCCCGTGTTACATCCTCGATTACGGTGTCGGACCCCGGGATCATCGAGTGCCGCGTGTCGCGTTGATCCAGGCGGAAAACCGTCGCGCGACCAACCGTACAAACATCGCGTCTGCACGATGAATTATCGCGCGGAGAGCTGCCACGGGACTCTGTTCCCGATCGACCGCCATTTCGCAACGAGATTCCTGCGAAATTTCTTTGATTTCGGTTAAAGGTTGGAATTATCGGGCCAAAGTTTATTACGAAGGTACCTAGTAATCTCATAGTTGAAGCGTCGCTCGGGAGTTCACGGCACGTGAATCGGTATCGAACGTATCGCGTCGATGCAGAGTGCTCATGGTTCCGTCGTTAGTATATTCTGCCTACTCGGAAATAAATTTCCCCGGAAATTTGGAATTTCCGGCTTTTCGAACGGCCGCGTGCAGATCAGCGCAGCGCCGCGTATCCTAATGACATTCGAGTCGTGTTTTCGTGGCAAACGAGGTTCTAATTGAAACATCGGCTAGCGACGCGACGGAATGCGTGGTATTTCGCGCGTTTTAATACCGGTTATCTCGAATTATTCTGGTGCTGGGTATAGAGTATCGGGCGACGCGATATAACGCGTCAGAAACGGTAAACGGGCGTCGAAAGGGGTTCCGCGTGACATCGACGAGGATATCAACGACGTTTCCGTAGCGCGTGCACGCTTGTGTAGCTTGTTAAAGAATAGTCGAGTCGAGTGCAAAGTTCCGCAAAGTACTCGTGGGTAAACAGGTGCTGTTCCAGGTTAAGCATCACTCGCCGGAGTTTACAGAGAAAGATGAGCGAACGCGCATTTTTCACGGAGGATTCCATTTATATCTCGCACTTTCCAATGCTACGGGTATCGAATGCTTTTCCAAGCTGGCTCGCACCACCGATGCAACTACTATTCCTCGGCGGCTCGCACCACCGATGCAACTACTATTCCTCGGCTTCTCGACCCGCTGTTATGGACCGCGGTCTGCGCGGTGGTCAGTCAGTGGTCACCGGTGGTCACTTTCTCCAAAATTCCCGACTAGACGTTCCCGAGAAATTCCATCAGACTCCGGTTACCGCCACGGGCAGCGCGAATGCCGCATCAACGACGAGAAATTATCTACGACTTTGCTAGCATTGCTTCCTCCGGTCCCGAATGCGGGAAATGTTTCCGCGATCGAGAAGCAATTCTATTACGGGGCGCGAAGGGAGAATTTTAGCGAGCTTCGAGCATCGTAGCTTTCGCGAGATGAGGGATCGATGTGGTAAAAACAAGGGGAAGGCAGCGAAACGGGAGAGGTTTCAGCGACGAGGGAAAAAGCAACGGGGAGAAAGCCGAGGACAGGTGAAGGATTGTCGGATTTTTCAAAGGATAGATGGTTGGAGAGGGCTGGAATATTCTCAGATGCCGAAGGAGAGAAGGCAGTGGAGACGAGAGTCAAAGTCTCCCGGCAAAGTTGCCGCTGCGACGCGATACGCGCGAATTGTATACGACCGGTAATGTAATACATTCTGCACGTGTAATTAGCACAATTCTGCAACCATTTACAAGGCCCTGCTCGCTATAATATATCGTTGCACGGCCGGGAATGGCAAATACGAGATTGTTCCGGAATCTGGCTTGCACCGCACAGACAGCATTTGCGCCGCTGTATTTACGACGTCTCGTTTATGGGAACAATGAGAAATCTGTAATGGTCGGATGAATACGTAATAGGGGAACTTGGCGAGGTGCAGGGGGCCCGATCGAACGATCGTTCTTGACGAACCTGAAAACGAGACGGCACGGCTTCGTGTCCCTCATTTCCTCGCGTCTCGTTCCGCTGAAAAATCGAACAGGGCACGAGAGGAAATTAAAAGACGATTCGCAGAGAGCCGAGTGGAATACCGAGAGAACGAGCCCGGCATTCGCCGCGGTACCGATAGCGAAACTCGATTTTCTGTTTTCTATCCGAGAATTAACGTTACCAGTCTCGCGTACTGCCGATTATTCCGATATTAAATTTAATAACTGCCGGACGTAAAATCGTAGACGCCATTTCTGTTCCAGCGAAACTCTCGGTAACCGTTTTATCGAGCTTATCGATATTCCACGGCTGTTCCTCGATACCGAGCTGGACGCGGGAATAAAAATCGCGCGGAAAATCAGCGGGGGGAATGAGGGAAAAATCAGCGGAAATGAAATAGCCGCGTGTTAACTGTTTAAAAGTCGGAAGCGCCCCTCGCGTGGGGATTACCGTGTGGCGGTACGTGGCCTCGGCAACCTCGAAATTCGATGAAAATATCGGATGTGGAAAGTTTAACGCTTCCTTGGTGCGTGCTCCGGGGAAAGTAAGAGGTAAACCGAGACGATGATAGAACGGGGCACGCTGTTGGCAACGGGGCGGGTTATTAAATAAACCACACACGCCACCGACCGTCTTCTTTCCCTTTCGTGCTCGAGTTTCCCAGCCACGGTGCTATACGTACGCGCTCCTAGCCGACATCCCGGATTCTATTTAAAATTAAAAGACGCTCCGGAGAAAATTAATCCGCTCGACGGCGACTCGGCCGAGAGACGCGCGATATTTATTCGAAATCCGGAATTAGCTGGGATTTCGGGGCTCTTCTTCCGCTTGTTCCTCGGAAAGTTCACAGCCGATTTACCATGGTGATCGCGATTCGTTCTCGATGGACACACTCGCCGGATGTTCGATCACGCGATACATCTTTCCCGGCGGTGCATGGGTACATGATCCACTGCTGGACAGGAAAAACGCTGCATCCAACGATTAATTACCCTCGCGGCTCCGCTACACGTGCATTAAACCTAACCCCTAACCCCGATACGTCACAATGGCACGCCGGCAGGTAACACGTGCATGTTCTCATCCATCAATCACGTGGCATTCTCGTCGACCCATTATCGTCGCGTTCGCCTCTGATTATCGTGTTCGACGCGAGTTTCGACAATCGCGGCCAGATACGCTTCTAATAGCCGTACAGGTTGCATCCTGCGGCCTGTCGCGCCCCTCTCTGACGAGAATTTGCTTAATTTTAAACGGGCCCCGTTCCGCGCCAGTAGAACACAAGACGACGATCCCCGAATCCTCCTCCTCGGAGCTCCTCCTCGCGCTACTCCTCGCGGTACAGCGAGTCGTTCTAACGAGACATGCATTATGGACCAAGTTCGCTCGTTTCGGACGGATGGCGCAAGGCTGCGAGGGGCAAGGAGAGTGGAAGGCAAACACTCTAAAGGAGGTACAGTTACAGCCGATCTCGAATAAATATGCTACCTAGTCCTGAATGCGCGATGAACGCGACGAAAGCTGCCCTCCCTCGAGGATAGTTTCCAGACAATCTGGATTACTCGGGAATATTCCGAGGAGGTTGCCGAGTATCGTGTTTCACGATTGTCCGACTCGGCAGACGTAGTCGTTTAAACTCGCGCGATTTATCGCGCGGCGCCACCTCGGTTCCTTAGCCCTCGGAATTCCCCTCGGGCCTCTCGCGAGAATTAGCCATCGTGTGAGCGATCCAGCCGTAATTCAACCGCGAGAATTCTTTTATTCACCACGCAGCACGGCTTCCGATGTAAATCCTATTACCGCGAGGACACCGACGACACCAGCCGCGAACGCCGTTGCGTATTAAACTACAATTTCTCGAACTGACGAGACGACTAGCGTCGCGACTCGCTCGATCGGCTCTCGATTTCGCATTCCGCTCGTCGTCTCGCTTTTCTCGGCTGGAATTTTTCTCTCGGATAAGCGGGAATTGGCGCAACGCGGCAGTCGCGAGTGTGACAGATGTTCCAGCGTCGGGAGGAGGACGCGTTATCAGGTGCTACGAGGCGTCTGTCGCGTCTTCCGAGAACGTGGCAACTTTCTCTCGCAGTTGTCGCGGAACAGCGTAACCCGGCGTCGCTAATTAACGAACAAGCACAGGGCACGCGTCGGCCTCGACGGCGGTGGCAATTTAGGTTGGCGGGAGGAAACACGCGAGCACCGGCCCCCGAGGGACGCGTTTCAATCTTTCGCCCGGCTTCGTTATTGCGCGACCGACGACCGGGGAACGCGTCCGGACCAGGGATCATCGATCCACAAGGTTATTGTCCGCGATTCGAATAAAAATCCGCCACTGGTTACGCGGAAACGTAATTGCGAGCCTCTGCCGAGCAACCAGGACGTTCCTGGGATTTAAGCCTGTCAAGTCTCCGGTATATTTCGAAACTTTTCACCCGCGCATACGCGAGTCTCTGCTCGGCAATCCGTCGTAGACAAGCTAATGCTAAAAGCATTACGTATACGCGTCGCCGAGGATTTACGGGATTAGGATTGAACGTAGCAGCAACTTGCTAATCTCTTTGTCACTCTGTGCGTGTCATAAATCTAGTCGGGCATTCCGAGGCCGGGACCAGGGTTACCGTGTTTCGCAGCTTTTATTAAAATACGCATTCCCCGTTCGAGTTATTCGTTAATCTTGGCGACGTTATTCGCTTTGTCCGGCCGGAATGGCCGTTCAGTTGCACGGTTGTTTAATAACGCGTTCCCTGTCGCGTCACCAGCTTCCGCCTGATAACAAGAAGCTGGCCTTCCGCTCCGATACCGCGCAATCCCTTCGTTATTTCCTTTACCGACCGTTTTCAATCGAGATTGATCCGGCGTATACTCTCCTCTTTCTCTCTAGTTCGCGTAGGAACCTATTTCGCGACGTCTCTTTTTCGCGTAGAAGAAAGACGCGTCTGTTGGTTGTTACCCACCCTCGTCGCCGGTCTCGTTTTAATTATCGTACCTCTTATTCGCCACGGTGCACGCTCGCAGACTGCGGAAAGTCTCGCGGACGGGGAAAAGGCAGGAGTTGGCGAAAAATTGCCGGCGGCGACTACTTGGCTCGGCTGTATCGGTCGTAAATCATCGAGGACCCGAAGAAATTAGCTCGAAAACGCTTACGCCGGCGCCGTCTTCTCGCGACGCGTACGCGCTTGCTAGCTACCGCCTCGGCTCGATCGCTCGCCGCGAAATTTTTCCCCCTTTGCTCGAATACAGATGACCTTCGTTAATTCAAGGGGCGTAATCGGAAAGTTAATTACGAGGAGCACGGCGCGAACACGGGGCGGCCTCGCGATATTTCACAGCCAGCAGGCGAACGCGAGGCCTCCGCCGCGATATTCTCGGCACGTTGACTTTATTTCGCTCGAGGAGTCGGCGCCGTTCGTTCCTTCCTGCCGCCGCTGACGAACTGCCTGACAGCCGCCGGGAAAAACTCGCAAATGCGCGACTCGATTGTAATTCTACTTCGCGAACATCGATTTCCGCCGGGTTCATTCGATTACCGTCCGCCACGGAAGTTTGCTGTTCAACGTGGAGCCGGTTCAGCCCCGACAAGTACGTAAATCCAACGTTGGTTCGTAGGTGGTGGTACGTGGCACAAAGTGCTTCCGCGCAACTTCTCCTTTACCAGCGTCATCTGGATGGCACGTATTGTTCGCGAGCAACTTGCTCCGGTCCGCGTCACCTTGATCCGCGACTTCTCCGTCTCATCTACACGCCCTTCCACTCCTTCCCCGTCAAGAGAGCCAATTTTTTACGCCAAACTCCTCGGTCTCGGGTTTTCCCTCGACAAACCATACACGTACCATACGCTTGCGATTCGTCGAGCTATTTCGTAACGTTCGCTATTTATGCGTGGTCTCTTCCAACGGTATTGACCTACCAGCTGCGATAGAATTTGCGAGCTATCGATAAACGAGCGGCGGTTCCGCGGGACCACCCGTCAATAATACCGGCGTTGTGTTTCGGTAATTAGCATCCCCGGCCAGGTTGGCTTGCGTCGCCGTGCGCCGCAGTTCCAGTCCATAGGGCAAGCGATGAAAAATAGAGAAAGAAAGCGGTTTCGTTGGGACATAGCGAGTCGGAGCGAACGAAAGGTATGAGAGCCGGCACTGAGGCAGCCGGATAATTCGATGGTCATCCGTGGGAACAAGAGGGGCCGCTAATGGGGTGCGATTTTTTGCGCGTCACGAAACGAGAATCGGCCAGCAGACGCGTACGCCGCCGGAAAACGAAGCAGCGTCGCGTTGACAATCGAGTTGCGCGCCGCTCCGCTTCGATTTTAATCGGCCGCGAACGTGACTCGCGTTTACCGCCGGTCCCGGATACCCCTCTGGCTGCGGGTAATATTAAAATCGTCGACGCCTGGCGAGAAAATTCCGCCGCCTGTCAACGTGACCTCTGGAAATTCCGACGGGAAAAACCGGGCCTGCGATCCCGGCCGGATCGTCTGATCCGGGCTCGCTTGTTCTACTGATTTCGGACAGCGTTGCTCGCTGCGTCGTTTGCGAATTCCGATTCCATGTTACCTCTACACCGATCGAATTTTAACCGTTCCGAAGGACTGTGTCGGAGGGAAATCAGCGGAAGCCGAGCCGCGGAAACGTTTATTCCGGAAAAAGCCGAGATTAGAGATGGCTTGATACTCGGTTAATACCTAGTTAGGGGTAGTCTACCGCAAACAGGCGATGTTGTACCTGCAGAATGCGTTTCACGCATGGGAAACTGGGTCGCATAGCTGAGAGGGGCCTAGACGTTGCTCAGTGGTGTTGATTGAACGTAATAGGTGTAAATTTTACACCCTATCCGGCTTAAAGCGGCGTCTTGTTAAACGACAACCGAACACGGCGTCGGGTGACGGACGCGGATTAAAGCGTGACGAAACGTACGAGGGTGGGAACGAAATGGTCGGTTCGTTTTCGACAGTACCGTAGGGGAATCCTCTCGTCGGTTCGAGTTCGATAGCGCGAAATTTCCGCGATTCCTCGGACTATCGTAATTTTCGTTTGCGCGATAATACGCCGTTGCGAGTAATTTGAGCGCACGAGAGCCAAGGATACGGGTGGACTCTGCGGCGGGAAATTATTTCACGCGTCTCAGCAGGTTTCGCGCGAGTGCATTCGACGTTCTCTGTTATCGCGGCCGGCGTCCGCCGGGGAAGGTTGCGCCCGCAGAATGTAAGCGCGGTGGCACGCCTAAAGCTGCGCGATAGCGCAAGGAACACGGAAAGAGGGTAAACGCGTCGCGTTTAGAGGAGCCGACATTTGTGGACCGGCATTTATGGGATTGCGCGTCGACTAATCCGGGCGAATGGCGCTGGCATTTCGCAAATTTTCCTCCGCCTTGGTGTCAGCCGAACGAGCCCGTCGCTGCGCGTGGTTCCACGTCCGTGTTTACAGCAGATTAGAACGCTATTCACCGTTGAAAGGTTATATCCGAGATAGAGCAGGCGAGACACCTCGGTTCCAGCGTCCGCGTCGTGTCCCATCGTCTGCCATCCTCTGCCACGTAGGCGTCTGGACTTATCTGACTAACCTACTTGCTCGAACCGAGGCGAATAGAAGGGACTTAAGGTCGAGAATGGAAAGGATGTTTGCGGATAACGTCCGACACGCTCTTCTGCCTGTCAGCAGGCGCTTCCTGTGTCACGGCCACGGACAGCATCCGCTAGGATTTAGCCTCGCGTCTCGGTTTTCCGCTCGACTCTTTGATAATCGTAGCATCGCTGCAGCCTGATTAGCCTGTCGATCGTATCAGCCGAAAGTTAGAACACAGTTTTCCCTCCTGTCCGGGGCAACTTCGTTATTTTCTCCTTTGGAAACTCGAAGGAGACTCGGTGTGAAAAATTTCCTAGCAACAACTTGCATGGAAGCCGGGCCGGACCGGTCGGCTTCTAAACTTCTCTATTATCAGTCGCTGGATAATGGAGTGCGGCACGGTCGTTCCGACGTTCGCGTGTAAACAAATTAAAGTTGTTGCAGCGAACCGATGCCGAACCACTCGAAACTCTTACAATAGCCTCGTACCCGATGCTGCGGTTATCTTGCGGCTTTCTTTGAGACCCGCCGTGAGTTTCCACGTGCAAATAACGACCCCTTCCGGTTACCGTTTCGCCACCGTTCTTTCGGGCACCGTTCCAGCGACGCGCTTCGTTGAACTTGTTTGTCTCCTTTCCTCGCCACCGCGTTTACTCGCAATCTGTGATCAGCCTCTCGAAACACCTGGCATCGAACGAATGCCCCGTGCCGCGGTTTAAATTTTCATTCGCTTCCCTCTCGGCCAGCCTGCGCCAGTCTAACCCGATGCTAATGGGGTGCTCCAATTATTATACGATGCTTAACCGCGTCGAGTCGATAGAAAGACCTCTCGCTATTTCTCTCCAACGCCTCGTTATTGTCAATGCCAACTGTCATCCACTCGCGATACGACCCTCGATCCGCTCTGCATCCATGGCTAAGGCCTACTTCTCTCCGACGAAACTTTCGCTACCGATTCTTCCGCGAAGCGCGTCTTTCGATCCTCGTTTCAAATAAGTCGCGCGTGGAAGAAACCTTCGACCGACCGGACGAGATTCTATTTCACGGAGAATTTCTCTGCTCCCGCTCGTACGTCCGGTCCAAGCCAGCTTCGATCATCTCGCCTCGGCTCTTCGGAGTACGCGGGAGATTTCTTCGGCCAGCCGAAAGTGACACGCGAGGATCGCCGACAGCGCTTCGAGGCGACGTCCGTCGCGTCCGTAATCTAGATTCGGCTGACTTCCGAAACGCTCCGCTACTGGATATCCTCGCGGACCAATATCGCGACAGCCGGTGTTTATTCGTGACTCGTTGACGAACGCGAGAATGTCGCCGGTTCTGCCGGACGCCGGCTACGGCTGGCTTGACAGTGTCCTTATCTCCTTCCTCGCGTCGCGCGATCGGCTCGCTACCGAATTCTTAATTAATTCGCCGAGATCGGCCGCGGCGAGATCAGCCCTTCGCGACGTCGCTTCTCCGACCATTTTCTCGGCGAGATTAAAGACTTTCCGCGTAGCACGGAGTAACTAATAGACGGGGAAATTCCGCGAGATAGTACCGGCATAAAAAGTTACGAGTCAACAGTGCAGAGATTCCAGGAGTTTATTAAGAAGTTTCCGCCACGCGGCAATCTGCTTTGGCAATTAAGCCGCTTGCCGTCCCTTTGAACCCGGCCGTGTCGATGTTCGCCCGTCGGCGCCGTCTAGTCGAGGGAATATTCGGAAAAGGGGGAAAAAAAGGTGGCGGGAAAGGGAAATACTTGTCTCGAAAATGAAGGAAAGTAACGGCGGTTCGGGCGAAATAAGCTGGCGGAAGAGGAGCAGCGTCGGCGACCAGCATCCACCAGTTTTCAGGGGTTGTGCAACCTCCGGTGTGGCATCTCGAAACTTCCTCGAGTGCTCGCTGCTGCAACTTGCTCGCTGGAACTCGAAAACCGCGTACCTGGCATCGTGCGCCGTAATTGTTCTCACCCGTCTCGATCTCCGAGTTCATCCCCTTTAAAAAAAAAAACGGCAGAGAGCGAGAGAGGAGAAAGATAAAGAAAATCGATGTAAGAAGAAAGACAGCGACGAGGATCGCGTCTCTCCGCGCGGCGTGGCGCGCTTAGCCTTCGCGTGTCAGCTCGATTGCGAGTCTCGATCGCGCCTTATCTTATCTCGGGAGTTTTTATCTGGGCCGCGTTTTTCGGCTAATAAGATTTCACGGGCGGCGCTGCACGACTCGTGTGGCCTAAACGAGGCTAATCCTTTATCCCGCTCACGTACGCCGAGTCGCTCAAGGGGATTTCGAGAGGAGCGCATCGCCGCGTCGCTGCTTCCCGAAAGCTACATCCTGCCGAGTGGAAGCACCCAGATCGATCGATCCTTGATTCTTGATTATGAACGTAATCCGATTACGCGTTCGCCTGTAACGCCCTTTGTGTCGTCGCGAGCCACTCGATACCTTCTCCTCTCTTCTGCCTTCACTTTTTCCTCCTTTCCTCCTGTTTCTCGCAACGCCGTGCTACGCTCCCGCGACTCGCGCGTAAATACGGGTATACGGGGCGATTGGACGCAGAAAGAGGAGGAAAGCTGAGCCGAGGGAAGGCTAGTTTGTGGAACGGCTGGAGGACTTGTCGAGGAGGCATAGAGCCTTGACCAAAGAAGCGGCGGTAAAGCGGCTGACCCGTGAACCAAGCGATAAAATATTTGATCGCGCGCGAACGTTAATCGGGTATGCGACTATAAAAATAGCCGTGTAGACTGTGGCAACCGGAAGAGCAGAGCGAAGTCGTGGAACATCAGAGACGATGGCAAAGCACCTGCTCGCGAAGGAAGTAGTAAAGTGTTTGATTGCGAGGGGAGACGAGAGAGCGCGAGGCGCGTTCGACCAGAAGGAAACGGCAGATCCGTCTGGCAGCGACGAGGCAGCGACGAGGTGTTCGATGGAACGTACGACTGTACGAGTGAAAATCGACGAGTCGACCACGGTCGAGGTATTCCAGCGCCTGAAACATCCCACGATCGAACGACTGCCGCGTCAGACCGGACGGTAAGTGAAACAGGTCTGCCTTTGATCGGACATCTCGCCGCGCGGCAAGTATAATACGAGTGTACGTTCCATCGGCTCCACTGCTATTGAATTTTTAAGCGAATAACGCTTCGGGTCTGCGTTTTGCATATGAAACCGTCAACCGTCAGCTGTATGCCGGCTAGTTCAAGGACTGAACGAGCGAAACGAAACGATCGAGAGGGCGCGGTAACAGTGGCGTTCGATTTCATTATGCAGCGTTTTACGCGCATTCACCGACAACCGCTGCATTCATCCCTCGTTTTCCACGCGTTTTCCAATCGTTTTGCATGCGTTTTCAATGGGAACAGTGTGCAGCGCGCGTCCCGATCGACACGGTGACCGCGTTGCAATGGCCAGCGGTGAGAAAAGAGAGAACGAGGGGTTGTCATCGGTGATCGGTTTGCGAGATGGGAGGTCGAGACACACGCGTTGGGAACGCAACGAGACGCGAGTAATTCGTCGGCGTGTCGAGAGCAGGATTCCTTGAAATTTTACAGCGTCGAGCGTAATCGTAAGTCGAGGGTGAGCGCGGACGCGGCTATTATGCTCGTACACGGTTTACGCGGTTCGCGAGGAACGGAATGCGGGCTGGTTCCGTGCCGTCAGGATTTCCTGCTCGGAACGAACGAATGGCTGACCTGGCAAAATATTATCGCTCTAAATTCTAACGAAATCGGACGAATCTCTGTCCCGGTGCCCGTACAGAGAGTCCATTGTCTTCCTCCAAGAGCTACACGCGTTTCACGGCTTTATCCGATTCTCCTTCGTTCCCGGGGAGAGCACGAGAACGTACGATACGTTCTCGAGGGATTTCTTCTCCGGTTCTCGCAGTTAATAGCACGGTTCCACGGGAATTTTCTTATTTTTCGTGAATCTCGCATATTTATTTCGCCCGCGGATACCGATCAGCGTTGGCAGAAAATCGCGCGCATGAATCACGCGCAAGGGTAAGAAACAAAGTCAAAGGAGGAAGGCATGGCGCCAAACGAACGACCGGACAAACGTTTCACGGTACACTGCACGCGGACTATGAAAATTTAATTATGTCCCGCGCGTAATAACGATTCGTCGTGCTGCACCAGCAAACGTTGGCCAGGGGGTTTTTGTTCGGCCCTTTTATCGGGGAGTCGTAAATCCCCGGGAATAGAGGGCCGCGTATTCGACCGGCAGCGTAGAGAAAGTGTCTGACCCGATCGATACGCGCGCAGCCCCGAATTTGCCCGACGTACGATTATGGATCGTTATGCTAATGGCTATTGCGTTGCGCGACCGACCCGGGGATGATTACGTATTGAAATATCGGCAAAAGTTTATCGACCAACTGACCGCGTTAATGGGTGTACCGCCGATGATCCGTTCTTCTCGCGAAAAATAAAAGGTCGAAACAGAAACGCCGAGTTATCGTTCATCGTTCATCCCTGGGAACGCCTGGAGTCCGAGTCGGCTAGAATTTCGCAGCCGGCTCGCTTTCCCGACGTCGTTTCTCCGGCGACGGGACGGTGATGGATGCTAGAAGTGAGATGACGGTGAGATTTCGGTCACATCTGGCCGGAGCGAAACTATAAAATCACGAAACAGCTTGGCCATGGAAATTTAGCCGACCGTCCGAGGACCGCAACGATTCGTCTCGCGTTCCCTCGGTAATATTTACAAGCATTCGAGAACTAGCCGCGGAACGTGAAACTTGGACCTCTTACGGTCAGTAAGATTAGCGCGAAAGCACGAGTTCTGGAACGTTTGGACGGAAACCGAGACAACTTGGAATTCGCTTTGACCGTTTTGCTGAAATTTGCCTGCTCGGACCGAAGGACTTTCACGAAGTTCGTTATCGAACGATGTCGTTATCCGACGTCGCGAAATCGTCATTCTTCGACAGACGTTGCCCTCGTGAAAACTTTAAAGCCGCGAAGAGGTGGCGCAGACGTTATTTTCCATAGGGAAGCCATTGCGAAGTTTTCGAGCAGCGCGCGCGAATGTTTGCAACGTTTTTCCACAGCGATATTTGCGCTGGCCGATATTAGCCGTTTGCAGCCATTGGAAAATAACGATCGCTCATTCTTTCGTCGATCTGTTTAACCGCTGACGAAATTGCGCCAATTTATTTGCCCGCAAACACGGTCAATTTGCGGTCGAAGTGAAAAAACTGGCTTATTAACGTCCTCTGTCTGTCGCGTCCGTTTGTCACGCGTTTTTCCGATTTACCCAGAGCCGCCGCTTCGCCCTGCACCTCCCGCATTTACGATTTATCGATTCGCCTCATCGCTTCGCTCTTATTTCTTTCCGCCCCGTTCTTCCGATATTCACCTTCGCCCCGGTTTTTCTCACCCCCGATCTTTTTTTACTCCATCAGAGTTCCTCCATTGGGTCCTTCGATCCACCGTGGACAAATTCCGGCCGTGTACATACACGGCGAATGACCGGAACCGTCAAAACTTCCCGGTGACAAACGAGCCGGGCCGAAACGTTTCCCGATGGTAATGGCGCAAGTTCTCGCCGGGCTGGATTTTCGCGTCTCGCTCGTTATGTCGCCGCTGTCCGTTCCCGAAGATGAATTTCGTGTTTGACGAGCCGGATCAAGCCGAGCGGAGTCACGTAGCCGGATCCCCGTCGGCCGCCATGTTTTTCCAACGTTTAACGGAAGACGCCGTGCTCCTATCGATTGCGTAGACAGGCTGACAGACAAAGCAAGAGGGAAGTTTCCTGCCTGCAAAGCGTTCGACATACTTGCGACGAACTTTCCCTCCGCGAGATAAAGAAGTAAATAAGGAATGCCAGGGTGAAAGACATTCCGACCGGAAGGGCAATGGACTGGATGGCGGCTCGGGAACCGCCGGCTCTAGCGAATCGCAATATTCAGCGCTGCGTCATCGGTTCGCGCGACTATTAATTTCGTAACAGTTCGGTTCGAGGATCTCTTCCTCGGACAGGAAGAGAGAAAGAGGATCTCGGTGGAACGGATCCAGAAACGATCAGCCATCGTTAGAACGGGGTCTGCGGTTCCCTTCGCGAAGCGTCTTCTACGGTATCCCAAGGACTCGGTCTGCTAACTATGGCAGATCTGCTTCGAATATTTTTCTCTTTTTCTCTCCGTTCTCCGCGGCTTCCCTTTCTCGCGTTTCCACGCTGCTCTTCCGCTATTTCCCTTCGCCGTTCCTCTTATTATCTTCCAGCCCATGCTCCAGTTCCCCGCTTAACTTCAACCTTCGCCTTTTCTTCCCGAGAATTATGTCGGCGCGAATGTTTGCCCTGCCCCTGGCTCGGCGTACATCCCGCGCTTGGCATTCGGAATTTGTCAGCGAGTCTTCTTCCCGGTTTCTCCATGCCTCGGACGATAAAGAAAGGGAAATAGAGAGCCGGGTTCCGCGACAGCGCCATTTAACGAATTCACCCCAGTTCCTCGGTTTTTCCACCGACAACCGAGCGGCGGATAAACAAAATTCGAATTTAAATTCCGCCCTCGGTCGGGTGATTACGTCTCCAAGGCTCATCGTCTCATTCCTTCGCGGTTTACGCTTCGGTTTCGTCCGATTTGGGTCAGAACACGCGGTGGATCGCGAGCTTCCGGTTCATTCGCGGTTCAGAACGAGCGTTTAGCGATCCAGGTGAATCGCGCGTTAGTCGGACTGAGCGTTGATTCAGGACCAAGGTGGAGCCAGGGACGGTTTATTCGCTGGGACGGAAAACGAGATAGGCGCGTGGAAAGGTAGAAAAGGGATTTTGCGGAGCCAGCAGATCGGAGAACGTAATTTACATGGCTCGGGATCGATAGACGTCGGCTAGCTTTGGAAAACTTGGCGACCTTTGCCCGTTTTCGTTCCGGCCCATAGACCATCGGAGATACGGGGACTTTATTTACCCTGGAATCTGTGTTTCCTATTCATCCAGCCGTCTCGTGGCCCTCTTCGCGTTATTTCCCCCGCGTCGCGCTAATTTCCTTGGAGCTACGACGAGGATTGAAACCGAGACACTCGGCCCTTTCACGAAGACGCAGCTGGACGTGCCAGCTATTTCCATGCAAATACGATCGATTTGCCGCGGGTGATCGACGTTAGCCGCTCGGTCTCTAGACGCCGCCGTACCTTCTTCCGTCCGGAGAGAGAGAGAGAGAGAGAGGGAGAGTGAGAGAGGAGGAAAAGAGAGATATTCGAAGAGGAGGCGGGCACGAGTCGCTGGAGATACGTCGCGGAGATATTTCTCGATTCTTCTTACGAGGAGGAGACGCACGAGCGTGGAATCGGTTGCCAAAAATTCGGGGGAACTGGGTCAATCGGAGGAGAGCGCGCGGCGTCGAGCGGTTTATTAACAAAACGTACATCGCGTAACCTTCGTCTCTCGGTCCGAGCACCGGTGAATGTAGGTTGATGTATTAATATCATTAATTCGCGTACGCGCCGTTTCGACGCGTGTAAGCCCGCCGGCGGCCAAATCGCGAGCCCTTCGGCGTCGCACGGGCCCCGTGGTGTATTTTAAGACGTTGCAGCTCCGCCGAGGGCGCGACTCGGTCCGTTGATCGTAAAGATCGAGGATCGCCAGGCTGGTAATTAAGCTCGGTCGCCTACTCCGCGGCGGTGGCATCGTCTAGCCTTTAACGAGTTCCCCAGACTCGAAAGTCGAGTTTCATTAACGTTTTCGGTAAAGGAGTAAACTGGGTGTCCATAGCCACGGCGAAAAAATTTGCATAATTTTACGTAACGTCGCGTATATTTTCGCCGACGTATCACCGCGGCGANCGTCTAGCCTTTAACGAGTTCCCCAGACTCGAAAGTCGAGTTTCATTAACGCTTTCGGTAAAGGAGTAAACTGGGTGTCCATAGCCGCGGCGAAAAAATTTGCATAATTTTACGTAACGTCGCGTATATTTTCGCCGACGTATCACCGCGGCGAACGGGGCGGACAGTTTCATTGGGTTTTATCCCGCCGGGCTGACCGAAAGGGGGGAAAAAAATAACACCGGAGTTTCCGGGAAAAAATGGTAATCGTTTCGGTGGGAACAAAAAATTAGCGACATTCCTCTGGTCCATTTGCCGCGGAAAAACTGCGCGGCGCGTACGCGACGCTGGCCAGCGAATAGTCTGCTTCTCGCCATAAAGTGGCCGCACATGCGACGTACCTACGACACGGCGAAGTAACGAGGAAACATTCCGGGATAAAAACGTACCCACGACTCCACCGTTTTCGGCTATTACGGTACATTCGCTTCACCGGTGTTAGTTCTCCGCGGTTCGCAAGCGTGTGCCGAGTTGCGTCTCAATTTTTCCCTCGATTTCCGCGAGAAATGCCGTATATTCGGGTTTAGCCTTCGTAAACGTGCACGGTGTTGGTATTCAATAGCCTTCTCACAGATCGGCAACGGAGTAAAGTCTGCGAAACGGTGAAAATAATCGGGGGCGAGGAAAACGCGCGGCAACGCGAGAACCAGACATAATCTCCCGTTGTTTTACCCCGCGCGGAAACGTCTCAGATGTAAGCGGATAAAACTCGGTCCCCGGTGTAGGATTGAAATTCAATTTTAATCAAAGAACTCCGGTGGTTGAATAGACCTTGGTGTGTCGCGCATATGTGACCCATGACGGGGAACGCGTTACGGCTTCCACCCACGCGTTCCTTTGTTCCTAAAACTCGGTTACGTTCGAGTGGTTCATCGAAATGCAATTAAGGGACAGCTTTAATTCCTCGTGACAATTACCTCGGAGATGACACGAACCAAGCGAGAGATTAGAGGCGCTCGTTCGGTCCCGAGCGAATGCGAATTCCAGTTTATGCAGCTGCACCGTGGCTCCAGAAAGAGAGAGAGAAGGACAGAGAGATAGAGGGTGGGTAAGAGAGAGAGAGAGAGAGAAAGAGAGAGTCCGAGATCTCGCTACGACGGGATTAAGATTTTTCCCTTTGAAATGGTCGAAATAACCGAGAAACGTGGTTACCTTGCTCGTACGCATCGAGAACGTCTAGTAAAGCGAACCCATTGAACGTGCATTCCTATCTCGGTGTCGAGTGGCCGACAAAAATTAACAACTGCAGCTGTTTCCGTTGTTTCGAAACCTGTTCCACGGGTTTTAAAGGGTATTATCTGGCTTGCCTCGCATCCGACGCGAGCCAGCACGCTGATCGAAACAATTCAGACAATAGCGTTGTATCGAAAGAATCGCATTTCATTTACAGCCTACGATCGCCGACCGGCTGCGTGCTCCGCAGGAATGCAATAACGCAGTTATTCCCGATAATCGATGAAACCCTTACGTTGCTGTCGGTGCGCGAAGCGAATGAAAAATAATTACCATCATCGGGCCCGAAAACCATAGTAAACCGTGTTATCAGGAATTTCGACTGGCGCGACATAATTTGGCGCGAGTGGGAATCGAATTTTTTTATCAACCCTTTAATACCCGCTGCATATATCGATTTCGAACAGTCGAAAAATCGAATTTCCCCGCTAATTTCGCTATCGATTTCTCGCGCGTTCAATCAACGGCTCTGAACCGTGGAAGCTTCCGCGATCGAGAGAATGTGGTGGTGTATGCGTGTGGCACCTTTCGCGAACTCGCGTAGCGATATCGATAGAGAGCGGATCTAGCCTTGCGAGAGAATTACGAGAATTCGCCGACACTCTCCGAGCGGTGTGTCAAACGGTGGAAAAATAACGAGTAAACCATAACGAACGGGGACGCGAAATAATTCGATAACGTTTGCCGAACGAAGCAATGAACATTTCGTCGAATTCTCCCGGCGGCCGGCCGGAAGCCAATTCCGCGCGGCAATATCAGATTCGTGGAACGTTGTTAGGTGGACGGTGGTGGGTGACGGGAACGAGAATCGGTTCATCCCGCGATTAGCCAACTCGCGGAAAGGCGATCGTTCCTCGGGGCCAGAAAAACGCCAATAATTCGCTGGCTCTGTGCGGGAGTTTGGCGAGGAACGTGGAACGCGACCGCTTTGTTTAAACGGTGATGAAAACGATCGGCTAATTTCTGCCGCGTGCCAGTCTCTATTCACGCCAATCCTGCGTTCCCTTGTCGATCTCGATACCGCGATCGGTATTCGGAAAACGGGATAAACGCAGCGATGGAAAAACGGGGAGAAATAACGTTTCGTCGAGTCGATGGAGACTGTAAAGAACGGGACGCGGAATGGGATCGGTATCGGCGGTCGATGGAGTTGGCGCGATGGTTGGAATGGTTCTCGAGTTGTGGGAAAATATTTTGCTGGACAGGGAGGAGAGGAACTTGGGTGGCTATGCCCGATGGCACGCTTCGTTGGGGGCTCGTTCGTGCGTAGCAACAATAAAACGTGAACAGAAGTTCTCGCCGAGCGTTTTCGAGTCTGCCACTGTAACCGGAAGCTTCCGGCCGGAAGTGGACTGCTGCGTCGCCGGAAACGTCGCCGCTACCCGATATTTTCCACCGATCGCTCCGATATCCTCTGTGTATCTTAATAAATTTTCTCGCTTCACGATCGTTTCGCTATTCTGGCGTACCGCAGAACCCGATCTGCTAATCGATTCGCGCGTTTCGACGAAGCGAAGGAATTCGGCCCGATTTTTTTTCTCCGCGTTTCCCCGGAATCTGTCAGAACCGTTCGGATCGCGAGCTGTCGGGAATTATTCAAAGGACCGGATAGGAAGCCGGTCGATGGACGATTTCTCGTGGTCGCTAAATCGTTTAGCGCCACCCCGGGGATGTTTACCAGTGGCCTATTTCGCGGAGTGTTTGCCCGCGCGAAAATCCACTTTCGGCGCTCTCCTACAGTCGTCTCGAGAGCCGCAAAGGCCGGTGTTTCCGTATTTCTTTGAAATTACCTAACAACCGGAGCGTTTAAACTCTCCTCGGGGCCCGTTTATGCGCCGGGAATAGTCCCGAGCGCCGACGTCCACTTGTTTCGGACTCCGTTGCCCTCCGGCCAGTCTCCTCCTCCTTCGTCGCGCGTAATCGCTCGTTCCGCGATTCGCCGGGGAAAGTTGCGTTTCGTCGCTCCTGCCGGCGAAATCTGTATCCGGATCCGTTGTCCAGACTTTTATAGCTTCTAAGCGGCAAACTTTTGCGGCGTGTCTCCGGCTAACGGCTGATAACGAACGAAACACGTCGGAGATAACGAGAACGAGCGTTTAATTCTCGACGAGGAGGTTCGCCTCGGTCGTCGGATCGGTTTGTTGCCTCGAGTGGCGAACGACTAGTTTCTCGTTCGATCTCGTTCAGACACCCGCTCGTAAGACAACACCGAGCTCGGTCCTCGAGGAGAGTAGCCTGCTCCTGGTCCCCTTTTCGAGCATTGTAAATGCGTAATTGCGAGTGGCAAGAGGAGAAAGCAGCTGGGTGCTGCGACGCTTATTGCCGGGTTAGATGGAGAAAATCGAGTGGAAACGACGCGTTCCTACGGGTCCGCGCGAAATCCAATTTCACCGATGAACGCCTCCGCGTGCAATTAATCGAACTCTGTCTTCATTGATATCGGCCAAGCTGCAAATTTAATTAACCGAATTTCTGCGGCTGCGCCCTCGCTGCGTTTCCAATTCGTCCGCCTCTTTCCGATCTTTCCCCTTTCACGCCGCGTCCCAGAGCCGCTTTGTTGCTCGCATTGCCGCTTTATTCCCCGAATTCTCCGGCAAATTCGGCGGACTTTCACGGACGACCAGTTGCCGCTCACTTTCCAGCATATCGACGATCGATCGCCGCGGCGTTCCACGCCGAGTTTCACGCCGAGGTTCACGCGCGCGACTGCTCGTCCTCGGGATCCTCTCGCGGTCCAATCTCCAGTGCAAATTTGTCATTCTCTACCCTTCGCGCGGTCCTCCACCGGTTATCCACGTCGTCGCGACGTTTCCCGTTGCCGATTCCCCGCCCGATCGACTAACCCCCTCGGCTCGAGCGTCCGTGCCAGTTGCCGCCGGCTTTTGTCCTCGCGTTTCCAAAACTATAATTCGCCGAACGAAAAGGCAAGACCTATTAATCTCCGGCATTTTATCTATCGCGGACACTGCAGCACCGCCGCGGCCGGACGCCCACACGGAAATCCACCGGCTCGATATTATTTCCGCGCCAGCATTGTCTGTCTCTCTGCCTCCGAATTTCGGATATTCCTTCCTTTGTCCCGACCTCACAAACTTCCCGCGTACCTGGAAAACATATTAGCGGATCCCAATTATCCGGGGAGATCCACCGCCGTACTCTTATACGCGTTTGCTTACCATTCGCGCGGTATATTAGTCGCGCGTTACACGGTAAACAATTTTACGCGTGTCACGCATCGCGATATCGACGCAACGCCAGCCGTATCGGCGTACTCCATCGGTTTCCATAACCATTTCGAATTCTCGCCCTCGCGTCAGTCGTTGCCCCAATTTATACGCACTTCGCGACGCGTTATTCGAGCGTAGAACTCGCGAGTAAACGCGCGGTTGTACGAGCGGGCAGGCGATCTATCGATCGACCGACTCGTTTTCGTGTCGGACTCTATACCGTATCCTAAATTCCATAGGCGGGACCTCGCGATCCAATATCTTGCCTGCAACGCGGTGGAATCGCGTGGCCGCGGCGTAATATTTATTGCCAATTAGAGCTGCAAATTGTCCGCGCGATATATCGACTTTAATAAACCTCGGCGTCGGGGTAGCAACTTCTGGGCGGCGCGCGTGGCTCTCAGGGTTTTAACCCGGTCGACGCTGATAACCGAGTTTATCAAGCTTTTCCTCCGGCTGATATTAAATTTGCGAACTCGCTGATCGCCCTGGCCCCCCGCTTGCTGTCCCCGCCGCACCGACGCCCGCGTAATTCCACCGAACGCGATCCCGATCATCCTGAGAAATATCGCTGCCGAATCACGAGTACGGATACGTCTCCGTTCGTAAATTCGCCGAGCAGGGAAGCTGACCCTCTTTCGAGTCTCTCTCACTCTCTCTCTAAGTATATATATATTTATATATAGTTTTTTCCCGAGGTGGAAGCATCAGCGCAGCTGCCTTTATTTCATCGCGTTACAAGCTCGCCCATAAATGCGTTATTACCGCAAGGTGGATACGTTGGCGCTACACAGCGCCTTTGTGCGGCGAGATTCGCTTTTCCTCCTTTATTGAAATGCTTAACGTGGCTGGCAGCGTTGAGCCTTGCGATGACAACGTCGTGGCCCCGACGTGTCGACGTCAGGTGTCAGAAGGGAAAAATGCGACCGCTTCGGGGACGCCCGAGGACGCCCGAGGAAGTGGATAATTGCGAGCCGCGGATCGACGCCGCGAGGGATGTCGAGAGTGAATGAGCAGCGCCGGGGTCTTTGGACCCGGTGATTCGTGAGAATCGCGCGTGCAAGCTGTCGAGGCGTATTCGTTCGAGCGGACCGGGCATAGAATCGGAATCGCGGGGTCCATTTACCGATTCGGCCCGGTTAAGTACGCTCGCTTAGTTCCTGCCAGCGTTCCGCGTAATATTCGCTTCCGGTTCGTAAAGATCGGTTCGATTCGGTTCAATCCGGCGCGTCTAGCCATCATCTGGCCCGTTACCATTTCGTTTCTCGGACCCGGTTTCGAGAAGCGGCGGAAAACAAAAGACCAGAGGCGGAGGGTCTCGGCTTTTCGGAATCTATCAACCGTGCTCCGTGGAATTCACCTTGCCATTTCACAGCGAGGTTACGAGCTTGTCCAGCGGGGAATAACGAACTGCCGGGAACGAGGGGGAAGAAAGAGGAGAGGACGAAATGGCAGGGGAAATCCGTGCCGTAAGGATCCAGGAGGGTTGAAAGCTTCGGTCGATTCTCGAAGACGGAACCGGAGCGGGATAAAGCGCGTACAGCCGCGGTGATGTTGCCAAACAGGATCGAACGGTTGCCTGGCTTCCTACAGGCCACGGGAACAGAGAGGAACGCTGCTGGTCTCGGAGATGGAAATGTCGGGCCGTAACGAAGCTGCAAGCCGATAATGTGCTTACTCGGAACCGGCGGAAAGAGGATTTTAAAGGTGTTTGCGTGGAGAGCGGCGGAGAGAGGGGATGGGCTAGCTGGCCGGGCGGGAGATGCAAGAAGACAGATGACAGATGGAAATCGTGAAACTCCCTAGTCCATCCCCGGATGCAAACAGCGAAAATCGAAGCGAAGGCTGCTGAAGGGGTGGCGGTGTTGAATTATTAGAGGATTTACGGAGAGCAAATTGATTCGTTCTTGGAAGGAACGGGGCATCGGTAATTCGATTGCCGGTGGAAAGTTTGCGTCGCGATGCAAAGGACAACAGTGGTCTGGTCCGGCGAAACGGTAATTACTTATTTCGTCCTCGAGTTTACCCTGGTCCGCGACGCGGTGCGTTTTCGTTGCCGATATCGCGCGCGCGATTCGCTGGGGAAGGTCTCGAGATGGAAATTGGCGAGTGGCGCGATGATCGGTCGAACGGAATCGAGTGGTTATGAAAAATAGAAGGGAACGGCCGCGGTTTGGGTTGTTGAATCGGACAATCGGGAAGCAGGTAGGAAGAACGCGGAATCCGCGAATGGGCGAAATCCGATTACCGTGCTCGACGGTGGCTGCGTTTGCTGTTCCTTTGTGAATCACCGATGCAATTAGGCACGTGCCAGCCGATATCGGAACGCGCGGTGCACGTCGATTCGAATCTACATTGTCTACGCTTTGGAAAATGAACGCGATCGAAGATTGCACCGTTTGCACGGAAGTGGACCACGGCGCTCGACGCCGGCGTCGGGGCCGAGGGAACTTTTCGCGGGCCGGAAGCAGATTAAGCGGTATGCAAATAAGCCGAGTCGATTTGTCGCAAGGCCGGACTAGTTTGGTCACCGCGAAGGTTGTTTCCGACGATCCCTCGGGCGGTGTACCTTCGGTCGAGCATCGTCCGAGTCGAACTCGCTGGAAACTGCTGCCGTAGCGTCGCGAAACTCGTCCTCGCGGTTGTCTCCTCTCCTCTGCAGCGGAGTGGAGCGGTAAGGAGCGGAAAGGAGAGGAGGAGAACGGGGCAATCGGCTTGTGAGCATCGGACGCGCGTCGCGAATGCGAATTCCAGCCGCGAAGCGACGTCGAACAGTATCGCGACGCGGCGCAAAGAAGAAACGGATCCGATATAACGGTGCTGGAGTGATAAAAAGGCAATCGAGTCGAGCGGCTCGGCCGAGAGCGAATGCAGCTGCGCTCTTTCAACCGATTCCCTCCCTCTGGAATAGAAACAGTTTCGTTTCACGGATCGATGTGCCGTCCCTTTGACGCAGCTTAGACGGAACTTATCTAAACGGTGCAGCCTTCTTTGCCGTGGGACCGGTATTCCCGTGAACGTTGCTCTTGGAAAACAAGACCGCGTTCCCGAGGAAATTCGCCGTGCCTTCTACGCGACGCGTCGAATGCGACGTCGAAAAGGTCGGTAGACGCGAGGGACGCGTTATCCTCTTAGCGATCTTGCCGCAAGATCGAAGAATACGAAGTACCTAACGACTAAAGTTTCGATCGCGCGTTTCACGGAAGAGGCTTTCCACCATTTCTCGTATAATTTTGCAATTACCATGACGCGTTAAGATGTCTTTGCGTAGATCTCCGACGCTCGTCCTGGGCCAACCTCTGATCTCGTGTTTATATTTAAGGGAGTTTACACGACGTACCTTGGCGCGATCTACTTCGGGGAAACTTTATTCATTTCACTTCTATCCGAATAATCCTGCTTAATTAAACCTCGCTTCTCGTCCTAGTGGCCCGCCTTCGAGCGGATTAGCCATCCGACCGTATCGCCCCTCGCCAGATCGCCGCGATCGAACCCCGCAGAATCTACGGCTGTCCGCGAACCACGCTGTTCCGAAGGGTATAGGGGCCGGAATCCCGCGTTCCAATCGGCACCACGACTTAGACGACGCCCACGACGTCGAAATCCTGCGCGATAATTGGCGAAAGCGAGATTTTCCGACGATTCGACGTCGTTTGCTCTAAAAACAAGACCGAATCCTTTGTCTGAGCGGGGGACAGGAATCCGCGTCGCTGAAAGCCAGCTACAGTTTACACTTTGCTTCACCAAGAACAATGCAAACTGTTCTAGTTACAGTCTGACTGAAAGCGCAATTCAACCTCCTGACACGGGACAATGTAATTGATCGCGCGAAACGTCTAGATTATGTGCGCGGCTTGACGAGCTTCCCTATTGACAGAGAAATTGATTGGCAGAGATTTTTGTTGCCGCGGCCAGCAGCCGGCTGGCCAATCGATAGACGGCCGAATTGACAGAAATCAGACGCCACTGAGATTCCATTGACGGAGGCTCGATCGACAGGACGGCCGATTAACGCGATTCGGCAATCCATCGATCGATCCCTCCCCAGAGTAGTTCCCTCTCCGAACAAACTCTTTTCCAGAGAAAACTGTTCCAGTTTACTTTTCCCTTCTGCAGATGAGTCGCGACGCGAGGCAAATCGACTAGACGTTCCTCGTAATTTTTCATTTCTCTCCACGCGGAAGAGATCCGCGGGGGTTAACGCGGATTACATGGTGTTACAGCAACGACACCTCGCGGGGGTTAATTAACGCGAAAACTCGATCGAAAGGAGAAACTCGGCGACTACGTCGACGTATATAGCAGACGCGAGAGATTCATCCCTACTTTTTCAT
Organism: Euglossa dilemma; assembly: GCA_002201625.1. Lineage (NCBI taxonomy): Eukaryota > Metazoa > Arthropoda > Insecta > Hymenoptera > Apidae > Euglossa > Euglossa dilemma. The sequence goes on from NIJG01000031.1 coordinate 2,221,327, forward strand.
CGGTCGATGCTAGTGCGTAACAGGTAGCAGCGCGACAGCCATCGCGTGGAATTTCGAGACCGAGTCGAAACGATCTTCGGGCCGAGGTGTATTTCGGACGGACGCGGAACGGAAGAGGGTGGTTCGTCCGACTCGGTCCTCGCCTAAATATATAATAGAGTATAGATAGCGAGCGTGTTCCACTCACCGAGTACGAGCAGCAGTAGAACTTGTTGCGGGAGCCGAGCCACCATTGTGGGCTCCTCCTCTGGCGCATTTATGAATTGAAATCGGCCGATCACGCCGTGCACCCTTTCTACTCTCACGATCACAACAGTCGCCCTTTGCAACAACATTCATTCAACGTTCCTCCCAGCTTCGGCGTATCCGATGCTCCTCCTGGTCCTCGCACCACGGTCGCCTCTCCTCCTCGCTGCTGCTGATGCACGCGCGATCCACGCGCACTCTCTCACCGACATACGAGTGCTCCGCTTCCCGCACTGGCAGCACGCGCGAGCGCGCGCGCTCGTTACGTCGCGGCTCGCGCGAGCATTCGCGTTTCACTCGGCCTCACACGCGAGTCACACGCGATCCTCGTGCCTCACTCGTTGATCCACACGCGCGCGATCCAAACCGGCCGAGCGAAGGCAGCTGCTGGAACATCGGTGGTTGAGTTGGACGAGCGGAAATTGGCGAGGGGTCGCGCTGAATCGCTAGGATTTGCGCGGTGTTAGGCCCCCGGCGAATCCCCTGGCGACGTTCCGCGTCGCGTCGCGGTCAGCGTTGCGCGCGATTCGCAGACCGCCTCGTTATCTCCGCGTTGCAAATATTTTTCCCAGCCCGAACGAGATATACGAGGATCGCGGGAGCGGGAAAGAACGGGCGGAGAGATTTACCGGCGAGAGGGAAAGTGGACGGACCGTCGGCCTAGCCTCGATAAAAGCGCATAAACAAAGCGTTGGGGGCCGGGAATTGGGGAAGCGCCGCGGGCTGGTTTATGGGACCAGCGAGATCGAGGTATATCACCGCCGCGCCACCGACCATCGAATATTCCTCACGACGGACCAGCAAGTGTATCCAGGCAGCCGTGTAAATTGAAAACCGATAAGCCTGTTCTTGGATAGACCGTGAATGGATTATCTCTTTGCCGCCGAGTGACTTTCCAACCTGTGTCCATCGTTTTCCGCTCGATTGTCGGCCCATGATTTTTATCTGGTCGTCGATACGCGCCGCGGACAAACAAAGCGCGCCGCTTTTCGATACCTCGCGCCACGCCGCGTCGCGCTGCGTCGCGCCGAGTGATGGACGATTTTTGACATCGACGCCCCACCGACCGATCGTTTCGTGCGGAGGCACGCGAGGATGTTTGCGAGGCGCGAAGCGCGCGCGACTGTTTTTTCGCCCGACGAATCAATGGGCTCACTCGGCCAGCCGGAATTTTCGCTGGGCCGCATCACTCCCATTCCTGCCTCCTACGCGCCGTAAACTGTTTACTCCGGTTGTTAATCTCCTCAGCGGCGACGAAATAAAAACACTGGTTTAATTCCCGACACAGAGAGCGACGGGAGAAAGGGGCAAGCGGAGAAAGAGAAAGCACCAGCCGCGGCAAAATCGCCGCGTCGCTTTCCTCCGACCCCCGGTACCAACTTTTCCCTCGTTTGTTTTTCCCTTGGCAGGCTGAATATGCATGACCACGTGAACAGCTACTTCGTAAAAACCGACCGCCCTTCGTGCCTGACTTTTTTTCCCCGGGATTTTCGACGGTCAATCTTCGTACCGGCAGTGATTAGAGCACGGGAAGACAATTTCCACCGCGGGCCCACGCTACTTTGCATAATTAAAATGGAAAACGAATTTCCTCGAATTTACGCGAACATCGTGTGGCCATGGTCGCGAGTGCACGCCGGTGATCCCTCTCCGCGTAGTTCATCGCGCGAACACGCCACCCACCAATTTTACCTCGTTTTCGCAGAAAAATTACGCAACGTCCGCACGGGGCACGGTCGAAATGCAGAATTCTCTCTTTTAAATTATCTTATCAAAGCCGTTCCTCGAACTGTGGCGATCTTTCGAGGCCGCTTGGCCGACTGCCGAGATTTTTCGGGGATATTTTTGTCGCGGCTGTGCATCGGTCTCTGCTCCGGCAGAATCGTGCAACGATATGTAACCGGAGGGCCCAACACCGTTTCGCCAAACTCGCTCACCGTCTCGGCCAACTCGTCGGGGCCCTACTACCGTCTGCCTGGACAACGGTCCCAGGGCCACACGGACACCTTCGACCACGATCGAGTACGATCGAGCACGATCTCGTCCTCGCGGAGGAAAAAGCAGCACTCTTCCGATGCTGGTCCGCGCCTCTCCTCTCGAGCTTCACGCTCCCTCTGCGATCGCGAGCACACACTGACACGCTTGGTACACGCACACACGTGACGAGCGAGCGGAAATCGCGGAGACCGGTGCAGAGCAAAGGGTGGGAAAGAGCGACAGGGAACGAGATGTCGCACGCGGAGTCTCGCCGCCGACTGAGCGTGCCGCGGCTCCTCTTGGCTCACCCCTCCTACCCTACTCTCCGCGCGAGCACGCGGACTAGACGCGCCGGTACGCGCCGGTACGCTTCGGCGGCCTGCTCGCGAGTTCCGCGCCAACTCACGCGAGCCGCCACGCGAGCACCTCTACGCTCGACTGTTCGCTCCGCTCGCCACACGCCGAACCCTCTCTCTCTCCTCTCGCCACGCTACTTTTCCTCCTCGCACTTTCCGCCTCCTACTCCACCCTCGTCTCTATGGCGAGCCGCTCCATGGCGAACTCGCCCTACAGCGCGCCCTGTAACGCGCCTCCGTCTAACGTATTGCCTCACCGTTTCGCTTCTCTCGAAATTCCCGACCACCGCCGCGCATCCTAAGTCCGATGCCCGATAATTGCCGCGTAATGGTCCCCGCGTCTTATTTTCCTTTGCCGCGACCTCTCGTGCAGGTAGCGGCGTAATCTCGTTTGCGTTTCCGCTGCGGCCAGTCGACCGACCGCCTCTCGCCGAGACGTTCTTTTCACCGGTTCGAAATTCGCGTCTGCGTGACTTCACGCGCGCCGCCTCAACCTGGACCGCGTTTTCTAGGTTCCAGACGCAGGAACGCGGTGTACGAAGCGTAACAAAGCACGCGGGAATGCGCGGATACCGCGCGCGAGCGGTAGCAGTGGTCGAACAAACAGCGCGTACAAAGCGTAATCGAGATCTCGCAAATATTCGTGGATCGGGAACGACGAGAGGCGGGATGGGATGTAAACGTTAACGAGAGACGTCTCGGCTGTTTGCCGATGACGCCGTAGCCCCCTTTGGGGTGTTTCCGGTATGGCGACGCGCCGAAAAACACCGTCGCTGGCGTCTTTCCGACGCGGCCGTGCGTTCGCGCGCGTATATTCGTGGCGATCAAAGGCGGGCTCGATGCGGTAAAGTTTTTCGCCGAGTAATTAAACTTGTCGCGTTATGAATTTCATTGAACGTACCGGCGCACCCGTATCACGGATCCAGGCGCGCAGCGTTGATTCGAACCAGCCGCGAGCGCAAACCATTCACCGGCCAATGCGTTTACGATCCAGCGAGAGAGTGAAACGCACACGGGTATTGTATCGCTGAAGCTTAATAGAATTTGCCGATGGAATTTCGACAGTGGCACGATGAAACGGGAAATTTCGCTTGTTTGCTCGATTTCCCGGTGGAACAGGCAAAGTCCGGGCTCTTTCTGGCGAAATGAACCTGCAAACGCGAGAGGATATCTTGGCAGGATTCGAGTTTTCACGCCTAAGTTCTCGCGAGTCATCCTCGTCGATAGTCGAGGCGGTTAAAAAACGCGAGAAACCTGCGGGCAACTCTCGATTTCGCTGTAACCCGCTCGGTCATTAATTTCGCGGCGAAGTGGGCGGGTAGAAAGCAGCTAATTCATTCGTCGCGATGAAATTAAAAAGAAAGAGAGAGGGAAGGCGGCGTGGCGTAAAGCGGAAGTAGAAACGGAAACGGACGGAGTCGGCGGTTGCCCGGGAAAAGGGCACGGCGCCACCGTCTGATCGAGCACCCGTCACTGGCAGACGTCTAACCGACGTTTTCCAATTCGCACGGCCATTCACCGGCCTCCGATCGACAAAAGCGTTGGCTCTTTTGCAAATTGCAAATTGCGAGGCTGCGCGAGCCTTCGGCGCTCGCTCGTTCCCCGCTGGAAAAACGCATCGTTCGACCCGTGACCGACCGCCGGCACACTTTTCCTTCAATTTCCTCGAGACCTCCATTACAAGCGAGCTTTGATCTTCCAACCGTTCCGCAAGAACTTTCACCCCCATGCGAGCCGGCGTTGACCGGTGTGTTCGCGTTCGGATCTCCCTTAACCTCTGCCGGAGTTGGCGATAAATCGGATACATAGCAGCGGTGGTCGGATGCGGGCCGAACGCGCGCGAGGTGTTTGCGAATGTCAGCAAACGTCCAACGCTCGAGCCACCGCAACTCGCGTTCGCCTCCGTTCCATCCAGACACGCCGACCGAGCTATCCTCCTAATTCGAATTTTATTATCCTCCCGGCTGGTTAACCCCACGTCGTATCCCGCGTATAAATACCCCGCGGTATTCCGGGCCTCGAAGCGAAGGAAATTCCCGGCTGAGCTTAAATCGCACCGGGACCAGTCGATTATACGTTCTTCCTTCCGGAATTACGGCATTGTTACATTAGCTAGTTCGATACTTGCGCTCGATTCCGTACGACCAATTTTTTCTTCTTCGTCGTGGTCGTCGTCGCTTCTCGAACATTCGTGCCCGAGTTTACCTGGATGCCGCGGAGATTCCTTGACTGGATCGAGGGTACGGCGAATTTAACCGATCGCTCGACAGACAGCCGCAGTTCCCCGAGCGAAGGCTTTGACCGCGGTTTCGGTGATTGGAACCGACCTTAGTCGGGGTTCAGAGCCGGGGAATCGCAGTTTGTATAACAAACTTGCTCTATTCCCGACGGGAAATACCGGGCAAGTTCGCATCGATATTCATAAGAAAACAATATCCACGGCGTTTCTCGATATTGGCTTCTGTCGCGTGTTTACCTTACAAATAACTCCTTCCTCGGAGTTGTTTGTTTCCGCGTTAAATATTTGCACAGTTGGCAACGAATCTCGCGGATATTGAAGCGGAGAAATTCACGGGATGCCATGGCGACGCGGTCGAGTTTATCTGGGCCATGGGACCGGAGTCGATCGGCCAAGGGAAAAACCGTGTAATTTCCCGTCCAGACACCGGAACGACGCTTTCGTCGTGGTTTTCTTCCATTCGTCGGGACGGTGGCGTTAACCGGAGCCGCGATGCGCCGAGACCAGGAGGGAAACTCCTCGGAGACGCATTGCCTGGAGATTCTTGTCTCTGCGGTCGGTGCGGTGATCTCAGGTTTGATGCCCTTTGTCGCTTCTGCCGCTTCTCGCAGCTCCTCGCAAGCTCCTCTTCACTTCCGCTCCAATTGCATCGTCGTCGAACCGCAACGAGTCTCTCCGTCGATTTGCGGTCAGCCAATTAGACGCATTCAAAGAGATCGCGGTAAGGAAGATTTAATTGTCTCGTCTCAGGGCTGTTCGTCGATAAACTCTCTTTGCGATACCGATACCGTTTACCTCCCTTTGCCTTTACCTTCCTCTCGGCGCTACTTCTGCGTTTAGACCCTAGCCTCGCGATCCAGGATAATTGATCGTAGACAAGGGCCGGTCCGTTTTTTATGCCCCGCTCCCCAACCGTGTAACTCTTATTAGACCACTAAGTAGTTGCTTATTAACGTAATACAGCAACGGGAGAAGGAAATGGCCGGCTGTTAACGCCGGTAATGAACACCGTAATTGGCTTCCTGTTCGCGACCTTGTCTTCGCGGCGCGCCGTTACGAGCAGATTTATCCGTTTGCCGGGACAATGAATGTCGCTCGGAAGCCGAACCTTCGGCTCATTATCGCAACCTTACGGGTACAATTTTACTTTTCTCCCTCACCCTCCCCTCTCCACGTTTTACCGCGACAAAGCGACCCGGTTAATGCTCGTAATCGTTTGGGAAATTAAGCGACGTTTCTTCCTCTTCTTCTTGACGCACGCGCGCGCGCTCCGAGTTGCCGCTTCGGCCGTCGATGACGCCACTTTACGCGTCGCAGCTTCCGCAATCTCATCGCGCGCAACGCGATCCACGGAGGAAACGGAGAGAAAGGATACAGGGAACCGTGTAAATATATACATACGCGTTTACCGCAGCGCGGTGTGGGACGCGATATGAAAACGCGGACGGTGTGTTTCTTGTATTTTTATTAAATAACGCGTGACCGGGCCCCGCGTTCGCGATACAGCCAGCTTCGCGCCGCGGGCCCGGTATTAGATACAAAAGATCGCGTTACTCGAAAACGCGTGGACGATAAAAACTAGAGTCATAGAGAGTAGCGGTAATATTACAATTTACACGTAATCTAACGGGTGACCCCGACGCGCACGCAGGTTCTGCCGCTCTGGCCGTTCGGCAGACACAGCTGGTCCTTGTTACACCTTCCGTTCTCGAACTGACAGGCGTTGGTCACTGTCGGGAACAGGCGAACGATAACTCGTGCCAGCGAGATTAATCCAATTATCGTCGCGATACGGATGATCGCGCGGAATTATGATATTCGGCACGCTTTATGCAGTTTTAAGGGAGCGATCAATTTCACGGGGAATAGAGGGAACGATGACATAAAACTTGATTTACCTCTCGGGCAGGACTCAGGAACGACGACTATTCCGTATAATTTACCGTTCGCCCCTGGTGGTACCGATATGGCCGGCTTCCTGTCCCCGGTGCTCTTCATCGCGACTTCGATTTTGTGGCTACGGCGGTAAATAACGGATGATTGAAATATCTTCCAACTTGCATGCGGNACTTGATTTACCTCTCGGGCAGGACTCAGGAACGACGACTATTCCGTATAATTTACCGTTCGCTCCTGGTGGTACCGATATGGCCGGCTTCCTGTCCCCGGTGCTCTTCATCGCGACTTCGATTTTGTGGCTACGGCGGTAAATAACGGATGATTGAAATATCTTCCAACTTGCATGCGGTCTACTCGATTTTCTCCGCTAGTTACACTCCTCGTTTAACCTTTATTACCTCGTAACTTATTTTACCGATCGTTTGATCTCGTCTAAAGTACGCTAAAACGCGTCCTAACTACGATATCGCTGGAATATTCAATTACGACACGGATTGTTTTCCGTTCCGAGCGGTTTCGCGCTCGGGCCGGCACTTACGTTTTCCAGTCGGTCCAGTAGTAATTCTGCTGCGATATCGCCAGGCCGAACGGATAGGTGAGCTGGTTAGCCACGACGTTGATCTCCCTGCTATCGATCTCCATGCAACCTGCGAACGCGATCGTGAGAAATAGTCGAGGAGAGAGAGAGAGAGAGGTATGTCGAGGTATACGCGATCGTCGTGTTTGTATACTTACTTATCGTAAACGTCCCTGCATCCGCCCAGCACAGCTCATCCATCGTCCAATCGATACTCAACGAATTCGGCAACTTCACGTAATCCCCTTGAAGGAAGATCTCGCGACCGGTCCCATCCTCGTTGGCCCATTCCAATTTCGGCGACGCGCGGTTCCAGTCCGACCAAAATATCTTCCTAGAAACCAGCGAATTTTCTCCAATTTCCTTTTTATCTTCGGACCCGTTTTCTCGCTCCCCTCTGACCGGCTCGCGTCTGTCTTTTCGCCGACCCGCTCGCCAAATTATCAATTTCCACCGACGAGACGAGTCGCGTTCGATTTAATAGCGAGCGTGGAACGAAGGGTGGAATCGGAGGGAGAAAAGGATACTCACCCGCGATACGGGTGCACGGCTATCCCTCTAGGATTGACCAGTCCGTCGGAAACGAGCACCTTCCGCTTCTTCGTCTCGAGATTGGCTACCTCGACGGTCGTTTTGCCCGAGTCGGTCCAGAAAATATTTCTCGAGACCCAATCGACCGCCAGTCCCTCGGGGCTGCTAAGTTTCGGCAAGAACGTCTCTGCCATCGATCCGTTGTACGTTAACTCGATTATTCGATTACCTGGAAAATAAATCTCGTCTAGACAGAGGTTCCTCTCGCCGGCGATACTTTCGCAAGGAAAATTGCCCTCGTAATCCACCCCTTGCCGTGAAGTTTTCGCCCGTTAATCTCACCGGTAATGTCGCTCGAGTAAGCCTTCCCGTTGGTACAGTCGATGTCGATCGCGATCGCCATCTGCATGTAGTCTATGTAAATCGGCCCGCCGGCGTTCTCGTGTGTCGGCGCGAACGGGATCCTCAGCGTGGCCGTTCCTTGATTCACCAGCAGGAAGTTCGCCTCGTGTTTCGGCCTGGATTTGCAGTTGGTCCCATCTCCGGTGAAGCCTTCGTTGCATACGCAAGCGAATTGATTCTCTCCGGCCACCACGCAGCTCGCGTTCGCCGAGCAGATCGTCGGATCCAGTCTGCAGGACGACTGCGGCAGGCACGTGAACCCGTCCCCGTAAAAGCCCTGTGAAAATAACCAGAGCTCGTTAGAAAACGGCCATCGCGCTCCAACGGGCTTTCCCTCGCTCTCCGGAACCCCGGCCAAACTTTAATCCAACCTTTACGACTCCGCGCCGCGTTAAGGGACATAAACACGCAGTCGCGTCTGACTATTCACGTTCCTTTACCACTGCCGGCATTCTTATTAACATCGAGTCCACGTTCCATCTCCGTCTTGAAATATCCTCGAGAATTATGTCGGTTATCGCGATCTCCGAACTAGTTTCAAACTCGGCGAATTCGCAGCATCGGTTTCTCCGTTTTCCTACGTCTCGTGAAATTATCACCGCGCCTTGACACGTTTAATCCGTTATCGTCTTCCGGAAAGTCGCTATTTTTCCCCTGATCCCTCTCGGGACAAATTCGTAATCTCGCGAGACTCGGTCATAAAGCCATAATTCGCGACGAATTTGCGGATTTGATAAACATACCGGTTGGCAGACGCAGGCGAAATTCGCGGAGGTTTGATTGTAACCGCAGACCGCGTTCCTGCCGCAATTATTCAACACGTTGCAGCCGATGTGGTCCTCGACGCATTGACGGATCCCGTCGCCGTTGTACCCTTCGATGCAGACGCACTTGTAGCCGCCTTCGCTGCTGGACACGCATTGCGCGTTCACGTGGCACTGAGAGGAATTGGTAGAGCAGTCGGAGACCACGCAGTGTTCGTCGACCATGCTGAATCCCGGGTTGCACGTGCACTCGAACCTCGAGGTGGCGGCGTTGAACGTGCACTGTTCGTTCTCCAGGCAGTCCGCTTGGTAGCCACATTCGCCTGCGCGATAAACCGTAATTGTAGCGAGTCTGGTTTTCCTAGTCGATCACTGATTCGTTTAGGGCTCGCGTTACTCCGGGCTCGATTCTATATCGCCTGCTCATGCGATTACGGAAGCGCTAATGCAACGTTCCTCGTGTCTCGCGAGCGCAGACCGGATCGATGCGAGCGAAAGCTCGATACGATAAGGGTAGTCGAAAGAGATAGAAAGAGAGACAGGGAGTGAAAAATAAATAGAAAAAAAATAGGAAAGGTGATATGACCGATTAAGCTGCAGGTGGTGCCGTCTCCCTCGAATCCTGGATTGCAGACGCACTTGTCCAGCGACTCGTCCTGTTGGCAGGACGCGTTCGGGTCGCAAATGTCCACGTCCAAGCAGGACACCTCTGTGCCAGAAGAACACTTTTCATTCACCGATCGAACAGTAACGCCTAATAGTAATTTCGTTGCGAGCGAGCAAGGATGTTGGAAGGAGGAAGGGGGCGAGGAAGATGAGAGTAACGTACCTGTTTTCGTGCACTCGATACCGTCACCCTCGTAACCGGGGTTGCAGCGACACTCGTAGTGGCCTGTGCTCGTCACGTAGATACATTGGGCGTAGGGGTGACACCGGTTCACCTCGCCGCACGATACTGGACACAAGCGTGCGCAATTACGATAATGCTCTCTCTCTGCTCACCCGTAATTGCCTCGGCTATCCACGTCCGAGTTGTGTTCGCCACGCGCTTTCTCCCGTTTTTCTCCCCTTTTCTCTTTTTTCCCAATCGATCGCACGCGAGCGCGCGCGAATCGCATTTAGAAATGCTTACACCTTTGCGGAGACGTGCCGGACGTTTGCTAACGGATTTATCGTCGCATCGAGATAGCGACGCGAGGAGATTTCGATTGGGAAATTATCGACGAGACGATGAATCCGTTGGCGAGCCCCGGCGAGACTCGGTCGCGAACGAAACGCGCGTAATCTAATCGGCGCATTGCGTTAAGCGCGTGGAGCACGTGCAAAGAAATCGGTTAATAGGCCGGGCAAATTAGCAAAAGCAAAGCGGGGTATCGTACAGTGTACTCCTGATCCACCCATGGTTTCGTGGTTGAATCCGGGCCGAGGCACGCAAATCTCCTCCGCACGGTCGTGATCGTATCCCCAGGGACAGACGCAGCTGCCTCCGTAGCATCCCGGGATTGGGTGTGCCGATACTAGAATGCACGATGCAAACCGTTCGTCGCTACTGGTTAATAATCGTCGCAAATCACACGGGATAATTGTAACAGGCTCGGTAGTTGGTGCTATCGCGACCTTGCTCGAGTCGCGGTCCACGTGCGATTAGTCTTCATGCACGGATACGCGTCGATCCCGCGAGGACCAGCGTTCCTATTCAATTTCTCACTTTTCTCGCGTTTTATTTTCTTCCATGGTCTTTCGGTCCTCGAGGGATTCGCGTATCCGCTGCGACCGACTCGAGGCAAGGTCGAAAAGATTTCTCGTGCAAGTTAAGTCTCAAAGTCGTGCCCTCGAGCGACGGTACGGGTGAGAAAAATGCAGAGATTTGTTCGTGAGTACTTACGATACCGATTGTTCGAGCCCGACTTGTTCTCGCTTTCCTGTTGCACGCATTCGTTATTCTGATACTCCCAACCTTCTGGACACCAACACATCTCCTCGACGCACTGCGGTTTCGGCGGTTCGTCCGTTGTGGTTACGTCCGCATCCGGGTAACACGTGTAGCCGTTGCCTGGAAACGATCGTGATCGTTGAGGCGGAAGGCGATCGCGGCGATTCGTTGGCAAATCGAACGGTAACACGCGCGGAGAGGATGAGAGGAAATTGCGCGATTTCGCAGGGAACAGCCAGAAACGTTACGCCGTCCCGCGGTAATTGGATTTGAACTTTGCCTTGGAAGATCTCGTGCCGGTTCGCTGCGTTAAATATTACTTTGGAAAGCGACGGAAGTCGCTTTTGCAAAGTTCCGCGATATCGTCGGGCAATCTAATATCTCGAACGACACTTTGAACGCTTCGGACTGGTACCGAGCTGTCGAACGCGAGATTCGCGAGATTCACGCGAGCCGGATAATCCTGGCGCTTACCAACGAAGCCTGGCAGACAGATGCACACGTGCTTCTGCCTAGCCGCGTTGAAATTGCAGAAACCATTGCGCGAGCAGTTATCCTCGATGTCACAGGAACCTGTAATAGCAGTCTTGATAATGCTGACCGAATAATTGGAATAATTCCACGGAGCAGAACGTTGTTACCTTGCTCGGGTACGGGATAGCAACCCTGCTCGGTCTCTTCGAATCCCGGCATGCAGACGCAATTCGGCGCCCCTTCGATCATCAAGCATTGCTCGTAGTTGCCGCACCTCATGTCCTCGCACGACGGAAGCTCTGTATTTTCAACAGAAGGTACACTGGGTTATTGACCGCTCGCAGAGCAGAGTCTCTGCTCGCACCAACAGAGCAGAGAGGTATCGATTCTCTCTGGTCGGACTAGTGGCTGGAGAAGTTATCGGGCTACGGTAACCTTCGTTTCTCGACAAACCACCGACTTACTCTCGCAGGTTCGACCGTCTCCGGAGAAGCCGTGCCTACACTGGCACGTGTGGCTACCTTCCTGGTTGATGCACTGCGCGTACGGCGAACACATGTGGTTTCCGGCGGTGCATTCGTTCACGTCCACGCAGACGGCGCTACCGTCCTCCTCGAACAGGTACTGATAACTGACGGAAAGAGAACGTTTCAGATCTTCACGCATTGGTGACTTCCATCGTTTGCAATTTATTTCGCTATAACCTCTGAACGGATATTCTTCGAAAAGAAGTTTCCTCGAGATCTATCTAAATCGCATACGGAGGAGCAAAAAATAAAGTAAAAATTGCTTACCCGGGATTGCAGACGCACTTGAAGCTGTCCCCGTCGACGATGCAGGAACTGTGAATGCTGCAGGTCTCCCTTCCCTGGATGCAGGGGTCCTCTTCTTTGAGGGGCGTGACCTTGGTGTTCACCGCGAAACGTATAATTCCCTCGGTGGCCTCGTAAGTGGTAACACCCCTGAAGAACTTCAATCTGGTGGTGTCGTCCTCGGGCTCGACCGTGAGGTACGGGCATTCGTTATAAACGATCGTTTGGTCCTGGGTGAAAGCGATCTTCCGATCCTCGCCGGCTTCGTTCAGTTCGCAAGTTCTCTCGCTCTGCGCGCGGATCACACCGGCTTGCGCTCTGGTATAAAGTTCATCGTAGTCACAGTAGACGACTCTGGTGTCCCTCGTCAACTGCGGCAACGTACCTTTGATCTTCGCCTCCATCTTCAGTTGCCCGAAGACGTCCAGCCCGAGGTAATTGCTTTGTATCGTCAGCTTGTCGCCGGTCGACGCGAATGTCAACTCCGTCGTGTGATTGAATAATCCCCCTGAATCGATCGTTCGTTCGAGTTAACCGTTGTTAGCGTAACTTCCGTTTTAAGCCTTCGGGTTCGTTAGAGAGACGACGGAAGAAGAAGGAGAAGAAGGAGGATTCAGCATCGTCGTTGGGAACACTTACCCGTGATCTCGTATCCGTTCTTCGTCTCGCCGATCGGTTTCGCGAACAGCCAACCGATCACTCCGCCAAGATTTCCCAGCAGCTGGAAGCTAGCGCCGATTTCTTCGGGCACCCTCGACAGAGCCGTGTACGTTCTGCCGTCCTCCGTTTGCACGTAACACTGAAGGTCTTTCGGGGGGAACTCGTCGCCGTTGATCGTGCCGGAAACGCGTCCGTTCACGCGCAGCGGAATATCTGCGAGATTTCAACGGCTCTTTAAGCCCTTTTCTCCCGTAGATCGGAATTAGCCTCTGCTCGTAGGCATCGGTGCAGTCGCTTTTCAAAGAGCGCGCCTGCCTCGGAGGATCCTCGCTTTTACGAAGAGATCGAGAGAGAGAAAACGAGAGAGAGGGAAAGCCAGTTTTCGTGAACTATGAATAGATCAGAGGGAACGGGAGCGGAGTGGCCCGTTGTTGGAGTTCGTTTCGCGACACTCGTCGCTGTCGAAAGGGGAAGAGAGAGTCAGTTAAAAGTACGGAGACCCCTCGAAAGCGAATTTTTATGTGGCGTGGCTACATCAAAGGGACGTGACTCGGGGATAATTGGAGGGTTGCTAAGTTTACGAGGACGGAGGACCGTGAAACGACGATTCTCACCGTTCGGCTGGCAGGATTTCCCGTTGCCGAAGAATCCTTGCTTGCAATGGCAACAGAAGCCCACCTCGTAGTCGACACACGTCGCCTTGCTATGGCATGTCGTCGCTCCTGTCCTGCAGTTGGCTACCTGGTTCGTTACGCTGCTATCTGATCGATAAAGGAATACGGAAACATGGTACAGTCCGAAGGAAAATAATTCAGCGGAGAGCGGTACGAGAATGCCGGCGAGAACGCGCGACTTTCCATAGGAAATTCACCTTCGATGTTGTCGGGAGTATTCACGTCCTCCTCGTCGGAGATCGGCCCGACCTGGAACAGCCACTGTCCCGGTCTGTTCACGTTCGACCACCTGCGGGACAACGGGAAATTACGACCTCGGTCGGGAATACGGGATCGATAGGAACGCTAAACTCACTTGTCCACGTTCTGGATCTGATCGGTCCCGGATCCCCTCAGCGTGTATATTCTTCCTTCGCTCATCAATCCAGCCTGCGCCTTCGCGTCCGGCAGGCCGTTGGGGTGCGACTCGCCTTGAATCCATTGTATACCGTTTTCCGGGTACAATAATTCCACGTAGGAATGCGTGCCGTTCGACGAGATGGCTACCTGATACGTGTTCACCTGAGAAAAATCCGGTTACGTTAGTTGGAACGAGAAAGGCCGATCGATGCTATCTGGTTTATCCCGCGGTATCTGTTACGCGATTGAAACGACTCGGACTCGGTTTAACTCACCTTGTCGCTTTTCCCGTTGTAGTATCCAACGTCGACCCAGGTGGCGAGGAACACGTGAGTCGGCACGAAGTCCGCCGCGTCCCTGAAAGCGCTGCGGACCATTCCTCCGGCTCTCGCGACCACTTCCGGCGCGTCCGTCTCCCCGTAGTACACCCTTCCGGAAGCCCTGGTGTCCACGTGCGTGTACAGCGGCGCGATAACCGGGTCGTCCAGAGGAAACGCGATATTGAAGAACCTTTGCATCGCCCTGGCGAAAGAGAGGACGCCATTTCCGTTTACCTGCAACCGGCGAGATAACCTCTTCAGTCCTCCGTTAGACCCTCCCCGTATCGCGCGGTGGCAACGGAAACGCCCGGAAGAAGAAGATTCGACAGCTCGGCGTAATTAAAAGTCTCATTACTCGAGAGAGGATCGAGTCGCGAGATTTCGCCGAGCTCGCTCGGCAAACTTTCATTATCCGCGCGACGTAACGCGGAGATAAAATTTCCGCGACCGGCTTTATCTGACTTCCACCCTAACCTCGGTACAGGGTTACCTAGACGGTGTCCGTGAACCGAGAGCCTCCGAAATTTTACGACTCTCCGCCGACTCTTCGGCAACTCGCCCGAAGGTAGAAATCTGCATATCTAGATTCCCTCTCGGACCAGCCCGAACTCGTAAAACAAAGACCGAGAGCTCGAGATATTTTCGATAACCCTCGAACTCGTGGTTTACCTTCCGGTTGCCCGGAAACGATCCTTTCTTCCGTAACGACGCGAGGTCGGTTCTATCGCGATATCGGTCGGACGAACGATTATCGAGAAGCGGAAAGAAGCTAGGCGGATGGTTCTACAGGTAGATGGACGCAGCACGTGTCGCGAGATGCGCCGATGACGCAACGAGGCGTCTCGTATGCACGCGGAAAGTCATTCACCCGGTGTACGCGCGGTTTAACGACGCCGAAGCGTTAGAAAGGGCCGGGGTTCTCGAGCCGACGCCGCGCGGCGCGTCTGCCAGTGTAGACGTCGTTTCGTCAATTGGCTAAACTAAAAGGCGCGCGCGTTGCTCCACATTCGTGGCGGGAGCAGCAGCTGCGGCAGACGGTTCTCCACGCTTAACGCGGACCAAATTAAAACTTCACCGAAACACTATTTTTGCTTTGCCGCGAATGTTTCCCTCGTTCGTACCTCTGTCCACACGTGGCCTACATAGTCGCGTATTTTTGGGTCAGCCAGATCCAGAAGTAAGCCGTGTGCTCCGATCGTTTAATAGCCGTTCGAGTTTTCGGAATGTTCCCGGATAAATCTACGACGCGTCGTAATCTTAAAAAAGCTTGCAAAGTTTCGAATTTCCAAAAGCCGATTGTAATTTTTCATTTCCGTATTCTTGCGGAGACGCTATTATTGGGCTAAAGTGTCTATTGGGTGAACAATTGCGCAGCTCGTTATGTTTATGAAAGGGTGACATAACGTAACGGGTTCGGAAGGAAGACGTCGGGCAGAGGGAAAGGCGGAAGTAACGCTGCCTAGCCAACGACCCTGGCTAATTGACGAAGTTTAACGCGACGACCGAATTCCGGCCTGGTTCCGAGCATTCTCACGTCCCTGTTTCTCGGTCGGTGCCTCCGATTGTCCGACGCTCGTATTGTTTTCACGCGGTGCTAATAGCGCGGGCGCCGCGTTGAATTCAACACCCGAGTGGCGCATATCATTCGACCACCGACCTGGTCGCGCGAATTGACACGAATTAGACCAGTCAAGTGTCACTCGCCGTTTCGTTGTCGTTTGGGTGCCGGCGTCCCGCGTATACGGCGCCGCGAAGCGGAGAATTGGCATCGTTCCGTTCCCAGCGTACCATCTTTCCCGGGAAATTTTCCGTTTCTCGAACGGGAACGTTCGCCCCGAGATCGCGGTGAAATTTCGCGACGAAACCGGTCGAATCCATGGACAAAGCTTCGATCGTTTTGGATCGCGGAGTCGAATCGAAAAGAGAAAAGGTCGAGCGGAAGGAACTGTCGGGGGAAAAAAAGAGTGTCCCGAGCCAAGTCCCCGTAATTATTCCGATCGACCGACGAGCTTTCTCTCTTCTTTTAATCCTGCCCGCGATCGATAGCAATCGGCACGGATTAGCCATTTCCGATTAGACGATTTTCCGCGCGATAATTACGGGGGGCGCCGGGAAACCGGGATCACCGATAATCGATGAGAGCCGCGGCCAGTTCCAGAGTGGACATCGATCGCGTCTTCGCCCGTCACTCTCTCTCTCTCTCTTCCTCTCTCTTTCCGCCTCTCTTTCCGTGCTCCGGCGTTTTGACAGTGGTGCGCTGCGAGAGAAGAGTCGGACTGCCGCTATCTCCGTCGGGGCTATCGCTCGGGTCGTAGGTCACAGCTGAGCCGATGACACACACGCACACACGTAATCCCCGGTAATCGTGAACGCGAGAGAAAACGGTGAAAATAGATAGGGACTGGTTGCGAGTAATACGAGGAATCCATCTTGCTCGCCGATTCTCTTCCTGATGTCGCCGATTACCCCGCGCATACGGGCCCCCGGGCTAAACTGAAACCGCAGAGGGACCAAATTCGAATGGCTCGTAACGGGGAACACGCTCCGTTTCGTCCTCGAATTTCTTATCAGGCTGGACGAATAACTTTTCACCGGTTCGAGCCTTTGATCGGACGAAGAAAGCAATAGGGAGGGAGAGAGAGAAAGCGTTTTCCGTTCGATTATATTCGAGTTTAGCTCGGGAGAAAGAGGCTTTGACGAGCGAGGCGGTGTTAACTCGGTTCCCCTCGCGGCTGCAAAGAAATTAGACGCGAAAGGAGATTGCGGCCGGTGGAAAACCGCGGTCCACGAGAGCTTCAATTAGCCGGGCAAACAACAACCGCGGCTCCCCGCGCGATTGCGTTAAATACCAACTTCGTGCTCGTTTAAACTCGAAAACTCGATGATTTCACGGGACACTTTGCAGGGATAACGAGATTCGCGGAACCAGCGGCACTGCTCGCAGTTCCCCGCCGCGGCGCTCCGCGTCCTCCGATCGCCGCCAACCATCACGCTCCTCGAGCCCCCTTCCCTCCTTCCCTGCGACGATGGCAGGCAGGCAGGCAGACAGACAGGCAGACAGACGGACGGATCGACCACGTTTTCGAGACACGAGGTGAACAAGGCGTCCGCACGCGCTAACGCAATCGTGTAATCGGCCGCAATCATTTTGATGACTGCGAATCGTCGACGATAAGCGTCGAAATAGAGACGATTGTCTTAATAAAGATGATTGTCTCAATAGAGGCAGAGGTTCTAAGTAGACCGTCGCGGATATATCGCGACTCGTATCTGTGTCAATCAATTCGTCGGCGAACCTAGCCCAGGTTTCCATGCCAAACATCCGTCCTTCCTTCCCGACTCCTCCGCCGTTTCTCCGAGAAAATTCCACCGGTTCCGAGCCTCTCGATCGCGTGCCGCCCGATCGGTAGTCGCGGCGCGCGTGGGCCGAGTAGCGCGTAGTCTCTCCCGCGCGTCTCGTCGAGTTCTAGCCGAGTTCTCTCGCTCGACCGTGAAACGCCGATAATCGGTTGCCGATCCTCGAACGCGTCGTACGGGACGAGAAGGAATCCTGTTTTTTTTCTAACGCGAGTGATGCAGATGTCGGTGAGGGTCGCCGGTTAACGCGCGTTAGAAATAATTTCGCACGAGTTCGTTATTGGCGGTAATTTAATTAACCGGGAAGTTTTCGAGCCGAGTCTAATTGGTCTCCGCGACGATGGATGACGTCGCCGGGAAGATCTGGAAGAATCGCGGGCGGAATTTCGTAACGGGTAACTAATGTGGGAAAGCGTGAAGGCTAATTGGCCGCGTTTACAACGTAAATCGTCCGTGGCGTTAGCGTCGGGCTGGATGGAAATCCAGCGGCCGGTTTCCGATACCATTCGTTTAGTGAGATGGTATCGTCGGTGGACGGTGGAAGCGCGCGGGAACCAACAGGTATATCTCTCTTTCTCTCTCTCTGCCGGCCCCCGCCGCGGCGCAATTTCCGCGAAACGCCGTGAAACGCCGCGAAACGCCGTGAAACGCGGCGCAATAAGCGCGAGCTAATTGCAGTCGTCCTCCGCTTTCCGCCCGATCAATCAAACGCGTCAAATCGCGCTTACGTATTTATCCGTTTAATTAGCCGCGCCGGTGGATCGTCGTTCGGAAATTTTCGCCGTGCCTTTGCCCGCTTGTCTCGCCGATTTATCGCCGCTTCTGTATATATTCTTGCGTAACGGCCGCGGCTAATTAAATATTTATCTGATGCTCCAAGGGGCTTAATTAACCGCGCGGCTGCGCGAAAAACCAGCCTTAGTTTC
Source organism: Euglossa dilemma (assembly GCA_002201625.1). Classification (NCBI taxonomy): domain Eukaryota; kingdom Metazoa; phylum Arthropoda; class Insecta; order Hymenoptera; family Apidae; genus Euglossa; species Euglossa dilemma. The sequence continues at coordinate 2,239,873 of NIJG01000031.1, forward strand.
CGAGCAGAAACGGATCTGGCCGAGTCCTCGGCGCGCTCCTCGGGTCCAGCTATCGGGCCCGCATCTCAACGGACGAGCACGCTCCAACACGCTCGAATACGCTCGAATACGCGGATACACACAGGCGCGTATCTTGCCGATGGAGGCTGGACTCGTTAACTCTGCCGGGATTATCGGTGGATAATTCGGCCGTGTTCCGTTCGCGTGTCCGTTCCGCGCGGTTGATTCGATAAACCGGTGGCCGAAACGGCAGCGTCACTCGCGTCGATAACGCATCAATTGGCACGACGATCGCGTTAATGACCGCGTGGATGAATGAAACGGCGTACTACTACGAGCCTCGATCGGTCTGGTGCACGTGGTCGCGTTGCCGAGGCACGCGACGCCGCCGAACCAGCCGCGAAAATACCAGCTTTCCTCGCTTTTTCTCCGGCAGGTATGTTAGCGGCCACGCGACGCGAGCGACGCGTCTGGTCG
>NIJG01000031.1:2243752-2328695 GCA_002201625.1 Euglossa dilemma
ACCGGCTGGAATTCGGGGAGGGAGCAGGGGAACCAACCCGTCCATCCGGACGGGAAATGGAGAAAAAGCGGCGGCCGCGGTCTAGAAATCGAGCTCTCCCCTTGGTCACGTTGTAAATTGATCTTTATTACAAGAAATTACATGACTAATTTGTACATATAAAATATAAATATGGTACAAGTACTATGGTACAGTAGACGCGTGTGTGTACGGTAGGTTCTCGTGTGTTCCTGTTAGGTATGTGTGCGCGTGTGTGTATACTCTGTGTTGTTCGCTTTCTCGAGCGGGATGATGCGGAGGTCGGTTAATCCTTAATCGTTAATTGCTATGGCGCTATTACTCGTTAAATCGTTTTACTAGTCGCATTTCACGGTAGACGGAGTGACGCGCTTCCCTAGCTCGAGCGTAAAACGGAAAGGACTGGCGGCGGAAGGACGGGGAAGGGAAGGAAAGGGAATGGAAGGGAAGGGAATGGGAGGGATTTGCGCGGAGATGATCGGAAGATCGAGTACGAGGATCATTTGCGTTGTCTGGTTGCGAAGCGGAACGCGTGTTCCTCGTCGGCGGTAGGTGGAAGAACGTGGTGGTTTTGCTTGGAAGGTGGTGTCGTCGGGAAGAGGAGATCGTCGTGCGTATCGAACGCGTGCTTGTACGCGTCTGGAGTCGGTGGCGGGACGAGTTCGGGCTAAACTGAACCGGAAAGAAAGGAGAAATCGTGAAGATCGCGCGAAGGACGACGATCGAAGAGGATCGATCATGACGTACGCGGTGTACTCGGCAGTGGCGGGTTAAGAATAGTCTAGAAACATGGACGAATAGCGTACGGGTTCGTTTAACAACGGACAACGATACAGGAATCTCGGTTTACGATCGACCAGCCCGGTAGCCGCTGATTCTCTCCGCAGCTAACGGGGATCGACTATCCTGCATTGCTCGGTAAGCATGCTCGCGAGACGCGCAGCCTTGTCCCGCTTAAATGATTAGCCCGAGTCGCCGGAACGCGTATCCGACTCGCGATTACCGTCCGTAGATACCGTCGAATCCAAATAGATAAGGCTAAATTAGACGCGCGATCGTTCCGGTGTCGTTGGCGTCGAGCCGTAACAAGATTTCAGAAAGCCGAACGGCCCTGGTTCCGTCGGACATCGTTTATAGGCTCTCCGACATCCTCGCGATATCCTTAGACGGTGTTAGAAAACGGAGTTAAGCTGTTAAATTGGCAGTGCGGTATCGGCGGTACGAGACTGCGCGTTGCGCGAAAATCGGTAAACGAGAGGTCGAACGACAGAGAGGACGCGACACGGGTGGTTTTGGTCGATATCGGGCCGCGATCATGCCACGGTTCCTATCGGAAACCTGGAATCTCTCTATTTCTGCCGCGCATTACCGGCATCCCCGATTTATTTTCATCCGATCTATTTCCATTCGCCGCGGTTCCTTCCCCACCGTTCCGCGCTCTCCACGCCCACGCCTTGCCTCTCTATCCGTGATTCTCGCGTTGAAACTTGGCGTATTCCATCCCGTTCCCTCGGCCTCTCTGCCGTTTATTCGCCACGGGCCTTTCGTCTCGCGCGCAAACAGAGAGCACTCGCGTACCGAGCAACTTTTACGATTACGAATACGTTTACCGTGGAAAAGTAACACTCTCCCTCGCAGCACCTATTTCTCGGTTACTTTCGCGCTCGTTACCTCATTCCTCTCGCTCTCCATTACTCTCTCTCTCTTTCTCTCGCTCTCTCTCTCTCTCTCTGTCTCTCTCTCTCTCCCTTGCGCTCGCTCTCTCGCATTCCCATCGGTTCTCATCTTCGCTTCTAAAGTGAATTACAGAGCCCTACGAAGTGCGGTAACTGTTGATAACGATTAAAGCTACGATAATATTCTTGAATTAACGTGCGTGCATTAAATACAATGGCTACGACGCGTTTTATCGTCGTTCTTTCCCTCGCCTCTTATCGCGCCAATCGCTTGCCGTACGAAAGGATTCTCTCGCTTCTTTCTCCACGGCACAGTCACCAGGTGACTACGCTGCCGCCTCTTTACATCGTGTATTTATACTCTCTCTATTTTCATCTCGCTTCGTCTCTCGTCTCTTTATTCCCTCGAATTCGAAATACCGCTTCTTGTTTAGTTGGCGAATCCGGCGTGGTTCAGATAGATCTGTCCGATCGAAATTTTTCACTCCCGAATCTGTCGATCGAGGATCGGCATCCCGTCTCGAGGGATCGATCGGGTTCTCCTCGTCTCCTCGATGTGGAAGCACTCGATGCTCGATCCCCGATCGACCAAGCACGCACGGCACGGCATGGCACGCTGTAAAGAGTCTGATCGATGCTGCTCGCGTCTTTCTTAGCGCGTCGGATTACTCGCTCTGGTTGCCTCGGCACCGTTCCTCAAACTTGGCCCATTACGCTACCGGCGGAACAAGTCTCTAGGGTCGAAAGTTCCTGTGTTTCTCCGACGATTCGCTCGGTTTCGAATCCAGACCAGGGCAGCGACTCGGTGAATTTACCTAAACGTCGAGTCCTCGACGATCGACCGGTATAAAAAATGCAGCACCAACTCGTACGCTAAATTATTTTAAGTCAACAAGTATGCGTCTCGCGTTCTACGCGATATCTCGGCCAACGATCGCTTTAACATCGCTAGAACACCTTGGAAATCATCGTAAGCCTACGCGGTTCTCCGAAATATATCCGAGAGGTCTAGAGCACAGGCGAAGAAAACTGCCTGCGATCCAAACGCGACAAGTTCTCTTGGCTCGTTTAACGCGAACGACGCTTTATCCTCGAGTAAAAGGGGATGAAAGCTTCCTTACGATCGATTATTACACGTGCGTAACAATGGCGACGACGATCACGACACGACTAAATTTGTCATTTAACAACTATTGGACGGAGTCGAGCGACATCGTGACAACGATTCCCTTCTCCTTCTCTCTGCCTTGCCTAGTCTCACCCCCATCAGCGACCTCGCTCGTCTCGTTTTCTAAATCGTTCATACGGCGATGAAATTAGCGATCAGCACGCGGTGGTGCGCGCTGATCCGAGTCTAGGTTAAGTGATGCGAATCCCTGCAGACGTTTCCTCTTGCCGCGTGCTCTGTTGTTGCCGTGGACAGGAGTCGAAACAGGTGATCAGAACGACGTGACTCTTGCAGGCTTGCACTCGCTTCTGTAGGATACACGTTTCTACCTCGAGCGCTTCCAAGAACGACGGATCTCGCCAGTCCATACTGTTCTCCACGTGAACTGTAACAAACGGAATATCGTTTCGGTGTCAGAGGGACGTGTCTTTTTATTTGTCTACGTTGGATAGCGGAGAAAGAAGAAAGAGGAACTCACGATCGTAACTCCAGCGGGCATCGGGCACCATGAGGCGCCGTTTAGCGTTTCGCAGCTCGAGCCTAAGAAGGCGCTGCCGTAGTCGCAGGTTGTGTATCTTGGACATCGTGCCACGTGGATCCGAGCGCAACCGCGCGCGCCTGTCCAGGATGTCCACGTCCTCGCTTGTGTACGCGAGTATCCCCGGCAGCGCGGATGGCGCACGTGGCAGATGGGCCCGGCACTGGGCCCGTGACCGGAGCCCGCACTCTGCCACCCGCTGTTCCACCGCTGAAACACCCGCACAACGTCGAGGTTAGAACCCCCAGCGCGCCACCTGAGGAGAACCACCGTACGGAGGGACCATTTTAGAGGGTTTCCACATCGTTTCGATGGGTTTTAGGTTGTCAGCCAAACCGTCCAAGCTGACACGCACAGATTTTTATCTTCTTCCCATTACTCATTCGCCTCTCCTTTACTCTCGCAACATCCATACCATCGTCTCCTTTCGTCGGCTACAACTCGCGCAAAGTCTCCCGTAAATAACGCGCGATACGAAGCTATCGACCAAGAGGAAAAACGACGATAAGCGACCTCTCTCGAGAACTTTGCTACGAGCTAGGTATATACTCTGGCCGGTTAAAACCTTCCTGTCGATTTTCCTGTCGATTTTCCTCTCGATGATGTTTACTCTCCGCCATGGAGACGGCGGGAAAAGTTGGAACAGCGCGGAGCAATATCAACTACCTTGGTGCTCTTGGAGAGCTCCGGTGTGCCTGGAGGAGTCGCTGGCGATGCTGCTGGTCTCGCTGTCCCTGACTATGCTGTCGTAGCCAGAGCTCTCGGCGCGATGCCTAGACAGAGTGGCCGGCGAGAGTTTGGCTGCCCGCGGCGTGGAGTCCGCGCCGGAATCGTAGCCCTCCTTGTTCAGCACCATCGACGAGCCGAGGCTGGTGATTTTCCGCTGCATTCGGCCGGAGGAAGGGGCCGGTGACGGAATCGACAATTGCAACGGCGCCGTCGCTGCGAGAAGGAAAGAAGAAAGTTAGTTACGATAGGCGAGGAGGGTAGAGACGACGAGCTTACCTTGAATCTTGAGATCCTCCTCGATGTCCGACTTGCCGGTGACGGTCCTCTCGGACCTCTCGGCAGCCGTGAAGAGTTTCTTCGCCTCGACGTACTCCTCCTCCGGGTCCGAGCCGGACGCCCCGTTCCCCGGTAGCCTTTCCACCTCTTCCTTCAGATTCGGATTCGAGGCGCCGTCGGGATGCCTGAGGCTGGAGATGTTGCACTCGCCGAGTTTGCCGCAGTACCTCCTGGGGCTGGCTATGTGCGCGACGCTGTTCGGGTACCAGTAAGAGGCGGTGGCCGGCTTGGTCATACTCTGGCGGCAATTGTCGCAGAACTTCTCCTGATCGGACTTGCCGGCGATGTACGCAGGCTCGCTGTAGATGCTGCCGTAATTGCTCGCGTCGTCGTTGAACATCACGTCCGAAAGGGACAAGGACTGACAGCGCGACGGCGGACGGAAGACTGGGGCGGCTGGAATTTGTCCTGCGTTAATGTCATACTTGTTGTAGACCTACGCCGGTTGGCTGACTGTGTGCGATTTTGTTTTAGAGGACTGGCTGGACGATTCTGGACGATACACGCACACACGACCCTGTCGTTGCCGGTCTCGTTTCGTTCGTTCGTTCGCATTCCTGCGAGCTCTGGCCGATCGAGGGCGACACAGTAGTCTGTTTTCGGTTACGAGGATCGAGAAAGGAGGAAAGTTGGAGCTAGAAACGCAACGAAAGGGTCGGTGACGCAGAGAGAAAACAGCGGATCGAGAAAGACGGAGGAAGATCGAGTAGCGTGTCCTCTCGGTCGAGCAAACTTTCGCAAACTTACATGGAGCTTTTCTGACGTTCACGTTCGAGTTCTCCCTCTGATAGGTGACCGAGTTGGAGACGTTGGCGAGCGCCAGTTTACTTTGGTAGAGTTCGTGGAGCCGAGCCAATTGGTCGAACTTGTGCCTGGTCTCTTGCTCGAGGAAGTCCTCGTGGTCGAAGTAAGGCCTGGGCAGAACACCAGCGCCGACCGGTGGCGGATACTGAGGTCTGTATCGCTCCGTGTCCGACATCACCGACATCGAGTCTGCAAATGAATACGTATTTCTTTTTTCCTTTCTACCCGACCGGCCGGATGTTGCTTTCTCCTCGATAGCAACGAAACAAATGGTCGGATAAGAAGGACGGAAAGAAAGGAGCGCATTCAGTTGGAACGCTGCTGCCTCTTTCCGACCTGCTACGGCTCCAAGACGGCAAAGTATCGACGAGTAATTATATCGAGCCGCTTCCAATCTCCCTTTCTCTCTCCTCGATCGTTACAATCCTCTTCTCCTCCTCCACCTCCTCCTCCTGCACCTCGCCCCCGCGCTTCTTGTCCCTTCTTTCTTCCCCGCAATATGATTGTTTTCCATCGGGCGCGCTATTACCGAGCCCGGTGGATCTAAGAATCGGCTCTCTCCGGAAACAATCTTCCAAGCATTCCGTTCGAGTACTCTCGGAACGAGCGGCAGAGACGGAAGACGGGCTGCGAAACACGGCGCGCTATAAACGTCGCGAAAAACCATCCGGCAGAACTCTAAATATTTCCTCGCGTAAATACCCGATGGTGATCCGAGCGGAGGCGCGAGTAGTCTCGGTGCTCTGCAAGGAAGATAAAAATCGTCGGCGAGCTTACTCGCGCTGTTACTTACCGGTGAACGTCGACACGACGGTGAGATTCTCCTGGCTGAGAATTCTCAGGGGATGCTCCTCCTGGTCGCTCTCCGGCAAAGGATTCTCTCCCATGCACAGCGCGATGTCCTCCTCCGTGACTTGGAGACACGAGTCCTGCATCGGCACGGGTTCCAGATCCTCCACCTCCACGATCTCCAGGATCTCGTCCTCGGAAGACAAGGAGTGCCTGGAAGGAAGCACGATGTCCTTGTGCGACAAGTTCAAGCTCTCCATCGAGACCTCTCTGCTGACGCCGTTGCTCAGCGGCTCGATCAGAGGCAACGGCGGAGGCACCACGATTTCCTCGTCGTCGTCCTCGTCCTCCTGAAGGTCCAGCTTCGCCTTGTCCACGCTGTCGTCCATCACCGGACTGGCCGTCAGATCCAGCCCGGAATCCGTGTTCGACTTGACGTTCAGAAGGTTCAGCTTAGCGCCGAGTTTCTCGGTGATGTCCTCGATTTCGTTGGCCTTGAGGCTGTCGCTCTCGACGGTGGACAAGGAGGTGTCGTCGTCGTCCATGCCGGAGCAGGTCTTGAACGTGGTCAGCTCCTTGAACTGCGACGACTGGCCGGACATCTTGGAGGACTCGATCCTAGCCGCGGCGTGCCTGCTCTTCTGGATCTGCGACGATTGATTCTCCACCCACTTCCTGATCATGCTCTTCTTGTGGCTGTCCATGAACCCGTAGCCCGAGGAATGTTGCTGAGCGTGCATCTGCAAGGTAGGCGGGCCTGTGGGCTGCATCGGTCCGTCGATCCAGGTCTCCCGCTTGTGATGAGGATCCTTCAGCATGTGTCTGGCCTCGGCGACCTTAGACTTGGAGATCCTGGGCCCGTCTATCCACTGCTCGTCCGAGCCTCCGCTGGGCGCCGCGACCGGGATCTTGCTCCCCGGCGAATCGTTCACCTTGGACGACGCGGAGACCTTGGTCGCCGAGCTTTTCCTCGCCGGACTGGCCTTCGGAGTGGCGGTGTGCGCCGGCGAGGTTTGCTTCGACGCGGTCTGCGTCAGCGTCTTCACCGCCTTGGTCGACTTGTGTATCGGACTGCGCTCTTCCGGGATCTTGCAAGGCCTCTCCGCGGCGGACCCACGCAACACTCTACCCATCGCGCAACGATTGTCTCCCGAGTTGAGACTGGGTATATAGACGGGCGGGTGCTCGCCGTCGGTGGCGTCGTCGGTGCTGGGCCCGACGTAGATGACGGTGTCGGCGGACAGATCGCTGGAGCTCGGGTCGCACTCGCTGTTCTGCCTGGCCGCCTCCTCGCCGGAACTACCGCCGCTGCCGGTGCCCTGCGTGCCCCCGCCGACGAACTTGATCTTCCTCCGCCTCATCCGATGAATGCGAGACGCCAGTTGCACGGTGGTTAGCGTCTCGGTGTAGTGCTGAGCGTTCGGGGACACGTGGGCGATCATCGCGGCGTGACACGTCAACGAGCCGAGACACTCCTTCAGTAATTGGGTTAGCTTGTGCTCCTTGTACGGCAGATGCTTCTGCCCGTTGAAGATCGCTAGCAGGATATTGCCTAGTCCGGATAAGGGGATCCCGCCAGAAGACTTGCCGCGATCCGAATTACCCAGGTCCATTAGGTGGAGCCTGCTTCTGCCGCCGGCAACTGGGCAAATTAGGAATATCGCGAGATATATTCGTGCTCGGTTTAAAAGATTCGATTAGACAGTCGCGAGGAATCCACGTGCCGGAGTCGTGGCACCCGCCCCGAGAGGTTGCTAAGTCGCGCGAGAATTCGACTCTCGAATAAATTGCGTTATTCGGGTCAACGACTCCGGGGGATCCTCCGCGCGAGAAACAATAGCGGCAATTTCGCGGAGCCGCTGGAAAACCGTTCTCCTGCTGGTGCTCCGCGAACGGAAGCCACTCGAGGTCGAAACAGAGAACGGAAGAGGAAGGAGAGGAAGCTTGCGGAGCTCGATGACAAACGTTGTTTACGAGCGGCGACTAGGAAGGATCCGGGAATCGGGAAGACCGAAGAGAAAGGGGAAGGGGAATGGAAAGAGGCCTCACCTCCACCCTTGCCGGCGACGCTGTACTGATAAACGTGAAGGGTGTAGAGCATGTGCGCGTCTCCGTCCTCTCGTTGTCGGCCGGCGACCGCGGCGTCCAAATAGAAGGCGGCACGTTCGGCAGTCGGTGCACGGAGCTCGCTGTGCTGCTGCAGCTGCAGGCTGCCGAACAGTGGGTCGTCCCTCAAGTACACAGCCGGCGATTGCTCGGAATCTGGGAACAAAGAGCCGTCGCAAATCACGTTACACGCGTTCCCCGTTACGCCTGCCGCGAGGCTACGCGATAAATAATAACACGTGTCGCTACAGTTTCTTTTGACACGGAAACGCCGTAATAAATAGGCTTTCCGCTTACCGTTAGGGGATAGCGCGGGGGATAGCGGAGTTTGTTGAACGGTATTATTCCGGGGGGATGAAGAGGACTGCTCGCGTTGTAACTCAGCGGGGATATCGCGCATGGGACGCGGGCAAATGCAAAGTTACGCGGAGGCGCAACAGACGCTGCTAGATTATAAAGAGGATATAAGAGATACCGGAACGGCGAGGAACCTTTGGTGCTGGCTGGTGTTATGTCACGGGGAAATAACGCGGCGGGTGGGTGGGGCAGGATGATGCAGGTGGACGGGAGAGAGAAGCGTAAATCGGGACCCGCCCGGCCGCGGAATACCTGCGGAACACCCGCGGAATACCCGCGTACCGTCTCTCCGGCTGAGTTACGACCTCGATAAAACGTCGAAAGATACGCGCGCCGCGGAGATATCATGGCGCGTTATCACGGATAACTATCGGTGACTGGCGTGCGCGCGGCTATATCCACGGGTCTCTGCGCGAATAATCAACGTAATGCGGAACGAAGCTGTAAATAGTGATCAACGTAAAAGCACTGTTACCGCCTCGCCGAGAGTCCGCGCTCCTTTTCTCGCTCTCGTGGATTTCTTCGGAAATCTACCTCGCCAGAGACCTCATCCGTCGGATGAAAAGTCCCGATTCGATCTCACCCGCTGACGGATCTCTGTTTCTCTCTCTCTTTCTCGCGAAACGGGCCTCGCGGGTCGCGCGAGCATCGGCGATAAATTCGCTGGAAAATTTTATCGCTCGTGCTTCCGCGTCGGAGAAAAAGGATTTCGGAAGTTCTCGTAATAACCGACGCGCCCGCGTCATCTGATCAGCTCGTAAAACAGCGGCGTTTTATGTACAGCCACGCCGGTGACATATTGCTCGCGCGTCTTAAAAGGAACTTCCGACGCGAAACGACGCTGCAAAGATCCGAGAGACAACGGTCGTTACCGAACGTCTATCGGTTCTTCGCGTGCGCGTCTATCGAAGATCGTAAAAACCCCCTGCTTCGTCTCCTCGAGACTCCGCTTCGAATTCGCGGATTCGAGTAAGAGCGAGTAATGGATACCACCGATTGCCGGGATCTAGCGAGCAGTCCACGGTGGTACGATGCCTCGATAATCTCCCAGTCCAATGGTCCAATTATCATTTTACTGCCTCGCAAACTCGTGCCTGATATCGTAAAAGACAAGGGTGGGTCATCGCGTCGTTCGCTCGCGATATCTCTTCTCTATCTCTTTTTTACGACGTCTTCTCGCCGGAAATCGCGTACACCCGAGAGATATCTACGAGTCGAGTCTCGTTCGAGACGTTCCCGGGAAATCAAAGTCCTCGAACGACACTAGTCCGCGAATTCGGGAAAAGTAGGATATTCGGTTTGACGACGCGAGAGCGGAAAGAGGGAAGCTAACGAAAGCGGGAGGCCGTTGCCGCGAGGCGGTGGTATTTTCGCTCGGACGTATTAATGCGGCAGAGGCGTGGCAATATCCATAAAAGGGACAGGAGAAAGTAATATTGTCGGCATCTGCGCCGCGTGACGGTGGCTCGCAACGATGGAAGAGAGCGGCAGAGGCACGCCGCGCGATCAAACTCCGTGGAAATAGAACGCCGATCTTCCGCGAGAGAGACTCGCCGGAATATGGACGTTCGCGATTTTCTCTTCGCCATCGAGAACTATCGAGAACCATCGAGAACCATCGAACCCCGTGGAACCCCTTCGCGGGGCTGGAGGTTGCGGGATAAATCGCTTTTCGACGCGTTTCGAATACCGCTATACTCGGGCAATCGGCTCCCCCTCGAGGGTGAACCTGTCGGAGGGCGGTGAAAAAAATCTGTTTCCGTCTTTTCGAATGACCGAGACCGACGAGACTGTTTTCCCAAATGCCTCGTGCGTCGGTCGAAACGGTTGCCCGTTCTTGCGGGGAAACGGGGCGCGCGAGAGTTGGGCATAGGGCGGCCGGCTATTAAAGGGGCCAAAAATAGAGTAAACGTTCGAACCGAAGCGTAATGGTGGTTCTCCATGGGGGAGAAGAAACGGGAGAGAAGGAGGCCTTAAACGCTGCTTACTCTGCTGGCCGCGCGCGGCAAATCAAAGCCGAGCCGCGATCTTTCCGGCTTTGCTTTTCCCGTATCCGAGCAGACCCGATAATCATCCGCGGTCTCATCGACCGGTATATCGGCCGCAGACCGGAAACCGCGAAAGCGGTAACTCGTTGCCGAGAGGATCGATAGTAACTCGCGAAACGCCGCGCAGCTTTTCCTCTGTAATTCGTTCCGCGACGATCCACCGACGATCCATCCGCGTTTTTATCCCCGAGTAACGGCGACCTCTCGTAAACGGGTAACGCGCGCGGGTTGCTTCTGCTGTGTTACGAGAAACAGAGAGGAGGAAGGACGCGGAGAGAAGGAAGAAAATTAAGGAACGCCCGAGATCGTGGCATTAAAGCGGAAACAGTCGGCGGCGGGTGTAGCGGGAGACGTGCTTTACGCGGTCGTACGTTCGCCGAAATAAGTGCGCGTCGCGAAGACCACCGTTCCTCCTTTTCCTCCTTTTCCTCCTTCGTGGCGTCTCGCGGGGGCGTGCATCAGGAGCGGCGGTGGCGATGGGAAGCGAAGGGCCGCGAAAAAGAGGAGGTCGTGGGTCGCGGACAGAGCCGGAGGGAACCGCGGAGGGAACCACGGAGGGAAAGCTCGTAATAAGCGACTGCGAATATTCGTCCGCGGCGAAAGTCGGTCCCGTCTCGGCTATAACTCGAGGATCCTAAGGGAGACGCGCGCGCGGCCACGTTTCGCGTATTTTTCCCGGCCGGAGAGGAAGAAAAGGAAAGGGAGGACGGAGACGGTCGGAGAAAGTTTTCTATAAATCATTTCTCGCTGTAATAAGCACGGGAATGCTCATTTAGTCGTTAGCGTTATTTATACGCCGGGAATAAATTGCCGGGTACTTTTAATTCGACCGACCCTTCGTTTAATACTCGCGGACTCGTTAGTTCACCCTCCTCGATCGCCGGCGTCGCGCGATTCTTCGGCGCCCGTGGACGTCGCCGATCGGGCTGTCGTTATCGCGTACAATCGAATTTCTCGACCAAACACGCGCGTCTCGCTGCCTACGAGAATTTCCGCGCGCTGCGAACAGAGGCGTATCGAATGAAATCTCGCGGAAAGGGGCTGCTGCCGGATAATGGAGACGCGCGGCCGCTTCGCGACTTTTCCCTATTCCGTTAATCCACCGAACGGCCATTAGAATTAACTTCGCGTGTTATTCTTTCATAAGGTTTTCCCTCCACCAGCTTTACTACCGGGAGTAGTTTCGCTCGAGCCTCGCGATATTTTCCTTCTCTCGTTTCCCGGCTCTCGATACGCTCCGCTCTATTTCGATCTCCACGCCGCGTCCGTCTAATTGCATTTTTCCTTCGCCTTCTATTTCACCGCGGCTAAATCGCTATCTCCCGGTCCCGCGGTCTCCCGCCAGGGTAATTATGTTTTGTAACTCGGAAAATCCTTTGGCGCCGTTAAAACCGGGATTTCTCGTAACGAAGAGATCGGCGGCCAAGATAGCCGCGAGAGAAACGACGCTTCGAAGGTTCGGACTGAAATCGGCGGAAGTCTCGTTCGATCCGGAAACGCTACCGTGCCGCGGCGTTTACGACGGGTTGGAAAAATGATTGCCGGCGTAAACCAACAATTTACTTTTCGGCCGGGAGCGAGCGAGCGAGACCGCGCGTCATTAAACTTTCAAGTGACGAAGCGAGGAAAGCCGTCGTTAACGGAACGATCTTCAGTTTCTGCTGCTCGCAGAGCCGAGGGCCGGGCCATGGCCCATTGCGCGCTCCCATTTCCTCCGCAGCCAGCCGGTACCTAAGACGACCATGGTTTTCTTTAATTGCCAACCGCACGGTAGATCCCGCTTCGTATCCCCTCGTAAAAGTTACCGTCCTCCGCTAAACGATTCGTCCCGGGGCCTGCGAGAATTCCGAGCTAGCTTTACGACCGATACAACCTCCGCCACGATCGATGAATCCTTCGAATCCGTTGGGACGCGAAAAATTGACGGATAAGAGCGCGTACGTTGGACGGATCTAATTAGCCGATCGAAAGACGGAAGGATGGAACGGTGGAACGGTAGGTGGATGGAACCGATGCGCGGTTACGGATAAAGCGAGCGATAGTCGTAAACGCGGAGCGTCGCGACGCGTTTCCAAGGGAAATACAGGCGGAGATGTTTTCGACCGCAGCAGATGCACCATTGGTTACATCCCCGACTCTCTCTATCGATCCCGTATACTTTCCGCCGTGTATCGAAATGCAAACACGCGGCTTCGAGGTTGTTTAATCGATTGTTTCGGTCAGCAGGCAAACAAATGGATATTAACGAATAATTCGCGGGTTCGAGGCGCCGTGCCAGCCTCGAAACCTCCCCCACCCCCCAAGCCGATGGGAACAAGGTATCCCGGAATTCCTCGTGCATTTGCAAATGAAACAAGCTCTCGCCGGCGCGGAACACGTTTCTTTATATTTGCACCGGGGGTACAAGGGATGATATGTAACGTTGGCCGTAATCGAATGAAAATTCCCTACGCGATTCCCGAGCGGACGGAGGGAAATAAAAATTCCCGTAGTTCTCCTTTCAAACCCCGATCGATCCGCCGGCTTCCGTTCCAAGCATTCCGCGGAACAAAACGAAAAGGAGAACGCTCCCTACCATATGCGTTTTATACGCGTTACGCTAAAAGCCGCGTGCTCCAGTGACGCTGCAGCTACGGCCACCGACGCCGACGCCGTTTCCTCCATTATTCTCTCCGCCCTCGTCCTTATCTTCTCCTTCTTATCCGCTTTACGCGCGAACCAACGGAGAAATATAAAACAATAACCGTGGCGCGAGTCACGACGAAAGTTATTGCGAGCCGGCGTTTCCTCCGCTGCTCGTCTCGCCGTCGCGAGAAACCCGGCTCGAAAAATATCCCGGAAAATATTTTCCTTCCCCGCCGCCATTGAAATGCACGCGACCGCTTAAAAACTCGACGGGGTAGGTAGGCACCACCCCCTCAACCCCGGCGTTCCTACTCACCCTAGCCCGCGTTCCGCGCCGAGCAAACCTGCCTCTTCCTGCGAGCCTTCCTGCCAAACCGGAACGATCCTCGCGTCCACCGGCAAATAGAAATTCGTCGAAAATGGCGCGGAAGTAAAGGTTGACTAAAGTGGGCCGAGGGTGGAAAGAAACAAAAGTAAATTACCGCAAAGACGGAAGGTATTTGGTCGTTGGCTCTCGCTCTCGCCGGCTCTTTGCTTCCCGGCACCCGAGACCCGTCGAAAACTTTAAATAATTACCGAGGCCGGGATTATCGAGTTGCCGAGGTAGAAAAGGCGAAGTTGGAGGGTGTGTCGGCCGAGGGAAACGGCGTCGGGACGCTTTCGGGGCGGCGAGCGACGCCGACCGGGGACCGGGAAAGTCGAAAAGAGACAAAGTACGCAGTCGAACGTTCCAGCAGAAACAACTCGGTGCGCGAGTTAATTATTTAATAAGCTGGAAAATTAATTGCGCCGCGTCTTACTCGGTTAACGTTTCGGCAAAGCGGAAAGAGTCTCTCCCTCTCGTTAAGACCCAGATCCGTGCGCGACTTTCCCGGAAAGACGGCGGGTTTCCGGGCTGAAATCGGCGCGAAACTTCTGCGTCGGGAGAGGCCGGGGCGCGGGCGTACGCGCGGTGCTTTCCCGGCGAACAACGAGGAAAATACTCGGGGAAATTCCGTCTCTCGAAATCCAGCCGGGTCTTTCGTCGCGACGCTTTCGAAACGCTTTCGAAACGGGGACGAAAGTTAGGCCTCTCGCGAGGGATGTTTACCCTTCTCTCCCTCTCCCTTTGCCCCTATCTCTCTCTCTCTCTCTATTTAGAGGTCCGTTTTTCCTCCAAGCGGGGATGTAAATTAAAGGCGTACCGGCGAAAGCACGCGAAACGGGCGGAAGAGGATATCGGTACCGGCTCGCAGAGGCTTCGGTCTTCGTGCGTGGCGACGTTCGACGCCGCGGTTTAATATGCCGCGTTCCGACGCGGCACGCGACATCTGCGTTAATGTCAGCTGCGAAATTTACAACGATTCTAAACCCTTCGAGATTATGACCCTTTCGCGTTTATCCTCTTTCACCGAGCGATCGCGATAACTACGGTTACATTGTACCCGGTGAATTGTTTCTTAATGCACCGCGTGGCCGCGCGGTCTTTTTAATTTGCAACTCGGACTTTAGCGCACCGCCACCCACGCGGCTCCTCTTAACGATCGTTTGCACCGGCGTTTAAGTGGCCGATAACGGCTCGATCGTATTAAACGGAGTCGCTTTAAAGCCTCGTATACAACGTTGATACATTCCCTCGATAACGGGCGAATTCCGTGGCAACGACGAAGCGTCCGATTCGCTGGCTAATTATTTCCATCGAGCACGAAACGTCCACGAGAGAACAGAGATCCTTTATCTCTCTCTTTCTCTCTCTCTCTCTCTTCCTGTTTCCTCGATATCGGAAGTTGAACGAGATCGCGAAACGAGAAGAGTGGTCGTGGAAGGTTAATTTTCAGAGGTCGCGGAGGAAAGCTCGTTCCTCATGCTCCCCGGCTCGGCAAGTTCCCATAAGTGCACCACGGCAGCACAGGCTCCACCCTTCGGTTTCTTATTAGTCCTCCGAGTTGTTCCCCGCAATTCTTCCACGGCCGGGAAACAAAGAGCGAGAACGAGGCGGAAGAGCAGCGAGGAAGGACAGGACAAAGAGAAAAGGAGGTGCGGGGGGAGGGCGGACGAGAAATAATCTTACCCCTCAATTTTACGGACCACCGAGTGGACGAGGTGGTCCGTGAAGACGGAACCAAATGACGACCAGCACGATTCCCCTCCCGCTCCCTGCATATTACCCGCGAAATCTACGGACGCGAGTGGTCGGGACGAACGAAGGCAAAAACAGAGGGAAAAACGGAAAGAAACGATTTCGTTCTTGCAGATTTTCCACCGATGACTCTCTCCGTCGTGTTATTAGGGCTCGTTTCTTGCCGGTCGGCGGACAACGTATCGAGCAGACGGAACACGCGATTTTCGGATGTAATTTCCCTGCGATCCGGCGAGTTTTTACTTTATCGCCGAGGCCGCGCGTTTAAAGCCGTACCGAGAGCTCCCACGATTCCGCCCACGATTCTCTCTTTATCGATGCAATTTACATCGACGACGCTTCCGCTATGGCGTATTCGCTCCGCGTCTTGTTCTTCCTGGATCGATAACCCGCGCGAATTTTTACTACGCCCGCGTCACGTCGCTCCTACGAATTTTCACCTCCTTCCGGGAAATAAAAGTAGAAAGAACGGAGGATACCCTCGTTTCGAAGTTCCTACCTGGGAGAATTAGATTCGTAAATTCCCAGAACCGTTTCAGCTCGCCTCGAGGTCCGAATACGATCGATCAGCAGCTACCATCGTAGTTACATCTGATGTTAGCGCGAGGACGTGGACGCGAGCGGGAACGCGAGCTGGCGCTCGCGCGACAACCGACGGACAAGGGGAACGACGTTGTGAAAATTAGATCGAATGCCAGCAATCGGTTTATCGACGGACCAGCACAGGACAATTCTCCTCGCTGCGCCCTGCACTCGGCACTAATTAATCCAAAACGATTGTACCTGCCCGCATTGTTCCAGGCATCGAATTAATTGCGGCCAACGTTCAACCCTATCGCGCAGCAAACTTCCAGCCCCTCCGCGCGTTTCGTTACGCGCGTATAAACGAGAGTGCACGTACACGCGCACGTATACAAGCGTATAGAAGCGTATAGAGATCCAAGACGATCCTTTTATAGAGGTTATAGCGGATGGTCGGCGGGGTGGAACTCTTAAAACCGGGGGACCGAGCCCGAGACAAGTGTTTCTTACGACTCAAGTTTCTTCGACACGCCGCGAACACAATGCTATCGCGATCGAGAGGCGGCGTCGAAACGAGAAAACTTCGACGCCGGTGCAGAGATTACGTTACAAATGTTGCGCGCAATTTGTAACCGGAACTCCCTCCACCCCGCGCGTCCTGTGGCCACGAGCTTTCTCCGGCTCGGCTGCAACTTGCCCGATTCCGATGACGAATGGACGTGTCCGCGTCCGGATGGATAGATAACTACGCCGGTTTCCGATCTTTCTTACCAACTTACCGGAGAAGGATGGCCGGTGCGTGGAAGGGGTAATCGGTTTTTATCCGCCAGCACTTTCGTCCCGTCCGGCTAGTATTTACTCACCGTTCGCATGAGCCGCCAGCAGATCCCTCAGCTGTTGTTGCCCGGTGGTTAATTCCACGCAGCTCACCCTCACGCTGAACCTGGCCCCCGTCCTCTGTCGCTGCTCCGATATTCCGCGGAACAGCCAGGCGATCGCGCAAGGGATCGCTCCGAGGGTGTGACCAGCTTCCGGTGTGCCGAGCATCGTGTGCGACTTGCCTGCAACCAGAGGACAAATTTTCAGCCAAGGAAATCCCGTTTCCGGTGCTATTCCACCTTCGGCCACGGGACAAACGAACGGCTCTCGGTTTTCGCGGCCACGTGTCACTGGGAAATCGAAATCGATTCGCGTGCACGGCTGCCCTTTGAAAACGCGGCGCCGATGGGCAGACGACGGGAAATCTGCCGATCGACGTCCACCGCGACAATCGCGACGCCTGATTTGTGGTCCCGCTCGGCGACAATTAATTTGTTTACTATTTACCGGGGCGCCATGGGAAACGCGAGGCACGATAAACGCTCGATCATAGTTACGACGCGTAACGAGGCCCGTCAGCGGCGATCTAATTTATACGGCGGATAGATTGGAACCGATTAATTCGGTTACCATTACAAGTCCACGGCTTTCACCGGTGACAGGTGAAACGAATGTAATCGAGAATGGCGCCTGCTTTATGGCCTCAAACGTCGGTCGTTATTTATGGACGAGTCGTTAGAAGGAAATTATTCGAATGCTCGCGTTGAAAGAACGCGTATGGAAAACGGCCGTCCGGCCCGTCTGTCCGGACAATGCCAGTTCCCATTATCGGTAACTGATATCCACCGGCTAACCTTTCCCTCCGAGTTTTCCGGTTTTCCCGCCGCGTATATACGTATATATACACATAGAATCTTGCCGAAGCACGCGACACCCCGTTAGAATAAGCATTCTTCGTCCGCGAGGGCGAAACTTTGGAATTCAAGGCGCCAACTCCGCGGGCCAAGGGACATCGCCGATAGGGAAACGAAAGAGTCTTATTAAAATCATAAAATAATGGGAAAGCACCGGCAGCCGTCGCTGAATCTTAAACGTTATTTAATTGTTTTAACGTAAGACGATGAATTATGTTGTTATTTAATTAGAAACCGGCGGGAAGGGCCGCGTTCCCGGGGCATTCTGCTTCCAGTCGACTTTCCGGTCAGACTTCGCCACCCTCCGCGCGGATTAACCTTCTCCGTTATTCCGCGAAACGGGATTCCGCGTCGCGTTTCCAGAAATTTCCACGCTTTTCCTCGACGACGACGACGGGTTCGACGACTGGAGCCGCGGAAAGGAGGAAATATCGAAGAAGAAGCCGGGGAGGAACGACGAAGGGAACGGCGAGGGGAACCACGAGGTGGAAATCTGCAGCGCGACATTCGCGTAGGAGCGCTTTAAGGCCGATGCATCTACCGATTGGAATTCCCCTCGAGTTCACCTCCGTCACGCGGGAAAGAGAATCGCGTCTCGCACAGTCGATTACGCGAACAGTCGTCGCGATTCGCAACCCCGGCGCTCGGCGTCTCCGCAACCCTGCGTTCGCCCCTGCCTCGCGTTTAAGATCGACCATGTCAGACGCGGGCTATCGGGGAATTCTGCTAAAAGAAAACGATACAGGCGAGAGAGGATAGAGTTCCCCTCCATCGAAGCGATGTCGCGAATTTCCGTCGCGATTTTTCACCGCGAACGTTGATCGTGGCCAGAGACGGTCGCGACGCCCGAAGGCGAGTCCTCGAGCGGGGTCCGGGCCCGCGATAAAAACGCAGCGCGAATCATCGTTTCTCGGTATAATTATCGCGAGTATTTGCATGTCAAAGGGGCGGGCGACAGGCTCGCGCGTTCTTCGCCGGCTCTCTTCTCGTTTTGTTGGTTAATCTGCTTTCTCAGTGGTTTCTCGCGGTAAAAGGGTTCGACAGCGTGTACCTTAAGGGCTGCGGCTGATGCGGAGTAATTAGCACCGCGTTACAAAGTACAAAAGGCCGCATTGTCTGGCTGTCATGCAGGGAGCGCGCTGCCTCGTCCTCTCTCCTCCGTCCGCCCCTTACAATTTTCTGTACGACAAATCCCGTTGCTTTCAAAGGGGCCTGCCAGCCGTGGTAGTCGTTTCGTAGTCGTTTCTCTCGCTTTTTTCTTCCTCGCCTGCTCGTTCCTGTCTCGCGATCTCGCCTCGGATCGCTCGCGCCGCCTCGTTCCTCCGCGCGAACCGCGCGACCGGAGTCGCAAGAAGCGCGCTAACTCGCAAGATCGTCCGAGCTCGTTCGATCGCTCGCGTCGAGCGTAAGCTCCTCTCTTGCCCTTTTCTTCCTTCCCTTCTCGTCCCGCCACGTCTCGTCGCGTCCTCACGGCGTCTCGCCTCGTCTCGCGGACTTGGCCTCCGCTCTCCTTTTGTCCCGCGCTTCGCCGTGCCCCTCTCCGTGTCAAAGCAGCAGGAAGCGACGAGGTAAAGAGTTAGGGGAGTCCGGCTACAAAGAAAGGGGAGGAACAGAGGGGAAGAGGAGTGACACACAGACGGAAAGAGAAAGGGAGAAAAGTGCGTTGTCGTAGCGATGATCAAAAGCAGTTTGCTCGCGGACTTGCCTCAAGTATCTTCGGCGGAGGCGCGAGGGGATGAAAGTTCGTTCGGCTTCCTTCCACGTCTTTCTTCTCTCGCTTTTCTTTATCTCCGGCCGAGACGCGACTTTCTCCCTATCGATCCTCTCCCCCCGTGAAAAATTACGCTCGATTCCAGCCGCAGTGCCCGATATCGACCGTGAAAACGCGATCCCTTCCACTCGGATAGGGAATTTCGTCGGAAAGCGAGAAACGAGGCGATTCGCGAAATTTCCAACGGTTCACGCTCGGTACCTCCGAGCAATGCCGGTGGATATACAAGCGGCAGAGCATGGCGGCGAGGTTTAATCGGTCCGTTCGCGTGGCTTGCCATAAATCCGCCGGCACGGAAGTTATTTCCGTTGAAAGTACAGCGAGACGTAGCGAGGATAATCTCCGGCGTGCGTTAAGATTCGAAAGGTCGAGAAAGGACGAAGCATGGGGAGAACGGGAGAGAGAGAAAGAGAGGAAGAGAAAGCTCGTGTCCCAGTAGCATACATTATCTCATTTCCTTTCGACTCCATCTTTTCGTTCCCCGTTCTCGCCTCTTCTTCCTCCGTTCTTCCAGCCGGCCTTCGTCCGCTTCCTCCGACGACCCAAGAAAACCTTCCTTACCCTCGGTTTCCTCGCATAATCACGCATTTGCATGCAAACTCGATATCACTACTTAAAATGTAAAACAACTCGCGCGAGTCTCGCCCGCCGGCGCTTCCCCCCTCGCGGCTTCTTCCAGAACGATGAAAAGCGACCGGCAAACTGCCGGTGAAAATGGACGCTGCGGCGCGACGGCCAGGGACGCGTAAATAACGAACGTGTGACCGATTTTGTCGTTTACTATAGCGAAACTTTACCCAGCGATTCTCGATTAGCTCGAAACGTAGACTGTTTCAACCGCGAGAATGGAGAAAATAGAGATTCATTTCGTGAACCGAGAAACACGGCTGGAAGCAGCGAGCCTGGAGGTTCGAAAGAGTAAAGTGGGGCCATAAGATGGACGGGAGTTGCTCGAGATATTCGTATTTCGTGTAATTGTTTCCACGCTGTTCCCGGGACGAGCCCGTTCGAGGAAGGAACAATGGCGTTTTGTCTACGGGGACGTCGAACTTTGTGGAACAATGAATGGACGGAAAGAAGGCAGCGAGTCACCCCGTGCCGAAGGTCGGCCAATTTCTAATCCGTTTGCAGTTTAATTCGCGTTGTGTGCTCGGTGTTTCCTGGGATTTCGCTCACCTAATCCCGCGTGTCCGAAGCAGAACAGGCAACCGTCGGTGCCGTTGATGACCGCGTGGATGACGTCCGTCAGGGCACTAGAGCAGATCTCCGTCTGAAAGAAGGCAGAAGAACATTTGTGAAACGACAAATTAAGAGAGAAAAAGAGAAGAAAAAAATGTTTCTCGTCTGGACGTTGAAGAGAAGCCTTTTTCCCGCACGCACGAGGCTGATCGACTCGTGACGAGTTAGAGCCTGCAGTTAAGTTATTCAAGGAAGACGAGGAGGCGGAGGACGGCGAGCAAGGTAGTTTGGAGGACGATGGACGCGATTTTAATTGTTCCTCATCGTCGCGGGGTTGCGTGGCTGGTCGGACAAAGAGGGAAGACGAGGCCAGGACTTGGAGGGTAACGACGAAGCTTAACTTAAAGTGCTTAAGAAAGCGTTTGCGGGACGGTTTAATAAACGGGCCGGGCGTTACGCTCGCCGGGCGAAGGAGGCGCCGCAAGGATTACGGGAGGAGCGGCTTTGTTTGCTTTTAATATATTCATAGACTGGAAAAGTCTTTCCCGGCGCGGAGAAAGCGCGCGACAACGGGAAGGTTTCGGTTCTCGTTCCTTCGTCTTTCGTTTCTCGTTACAGGGACTCGCGCGAGTCGCGGAGCGGTCGTCGGAGCGGTCGTCGGGCGATCTCTGGAAAGGAGAGAAAGAGGGTGCCTCTGGTTCAGGGGGTTCCGCGAATTTCCTGCGGAAGCAACCGGGAATTTCCTTCGAGCCCGAACTCGATTCGTTCTGACCGATCGATAGAGACATCGACCGTCCTCTCTTTTGCTCTCGCAAAGGTTAGCAAACGTTTCGCGGCCAGAAAGGGCGGGTGCAGGGAGAGAGAGAGAGAGAGAGGNTCCTTCGACTAACTCCTTCGTCTACGATATTATGCGTTCTTAACTAAAGCTCAACGTAAACATCACCGGTCGAAGCTCGTCGAGAATTTTCGGCGACCTATTCCTGTCTCAGTTACGCGTTATTCATCCACGCGTTCGGACGTGTGACCGATTTTGTCGTTTACTATAGCGAAACTTTATTCAGCGATTCTCGATTAGCTCGAAACGTAGACTGTTTCTACCGCGAGAATGGAGAAAATAGAGATTCATTTCGTGAACCGAGAAACACGGCTGGAAGCAGCGAGCCTGGAGGTTCGAAAGAGTAAAGTGGGGCCATAAGATGGACGGGAGTTGCTCGAGATATTCGTATTTCGTGTAATTGTTTCCACGCTGTTCCCGGGACGAGCCCGTTCGAGGAAGGAACAATGGCGTTTTGTCTACGGGGACGTCGAACTTTGTGGAACAATGAATGGACGGAAAGAAGGCAGCGAGTCACCCCGTGCCGAAGGTCGGCCAATTTCTAATCCGTTTGCAGTTTAATTCGCGTTGTGTGCTCGGTGTTTCCTGGGATTTCGCTCACCTAATCCCGCGTGTCCGAAGCAGAACAGGCAACCGTCGGTGCCGTTGATGACCGCGTGGATGACGTCCGTCAGGGCACTAGAGCAGATCTCCGTCTGAAAGAAGGCAGAAGAACATTTGTGAAACGACAAATTAAGAGAGAAAAAGAGAAGAAAAAAATGTTTCTCGTCTGGACGTTGAAGAGAAGCCTTTTTCCCGCACGCACGAGGCTGATCGACTCGTGACGAGTTAGAGCCTGCAGTTAAGTTATTCAAGGAAGACGAGGAGGCGGAGGACGGCGAGCAAGGTAGTTTGGAGGACGATGGACGCGATTTTAATTGTTCCTCATCGTCGCGGGGTTGCGTGGCTGGTCGGACAAAGAGGGAAGACGAGGCCAGGACTTGGAGGGTAACGACGAAGCTTAACTTAAAGTGCTTAAGAAAGCGTTTGCGGGACGGTTTAATAAACGGGCCGGGCGTTACGCTCGCCGGGCGAAGGAGGCGCCGCAAGGATTACGGGAGGAGCGGCTTTGTTTGCTTTTAATATATTCATAGACTGGAAAAGTCTTTCCCGGCGCGGAGAAAGCGCGCGACAACGGGAAGGTTTCGGTTCTCGTTCCTTCGTCTTTCGTTTCTCGTTACAGGGACTCGCGCGAGTCGCGGAGCGGTCGTCGGAGCGGTCGTCGGGCGATCTCTGGAAAGGAGAGAAAGAGGGTGCCTCTGGTTCAGGGGGTTCCGCGAATTTCCTGCGGAAGCAACCGGGAATTTCCTTCGAGCCCGAACTCGATTCGTTCTGACCGATCGATAGAGACATCGACCGTCCTCTCTTTTGCTCTCGCAAAGGTTAGCAAACGTTTCGCGGCCAGAAAGGGCGGGTGCAGGGAGAGAGAGAGAGAGAGAGGAAGGGAAGGGGAGCAGGTTGCCGAGAATATCGAGAGGAAGATGAGGACGTGTCGATACCTCGACCAAACAAGATTGAAATCTTCGTGGACGAGAATCGGATGAATCTCGAGGCCCGAGATGGAAAAGGGGAGATGAAAGCTCGGTGGCGAGAGCAGAATTTGAGCGAGCGAAGAAAGGGTGCGAGCGAGAAGGAGAATGGCAGAGATAGTTTTCCAGGAGCGCGGCGGGAAGAACGCGAGCGGAGGAGGGTAGCGCAAGGAAAGGTAGGAACGAGCGATTTGGATAGAAGAAACCCTTCAGGCAGCGTTTTTTTCTCCGCCGCTGCTCGAAAGGAAACGGAAATAAGGAGTCCAGTCCCTCTTCCAATATGGTAATTCCAATCTGTCGCTGCTCGTTTCGAAAGCCCGCCCACCGTGGATGGAATCCTGCCGGATAGAGAGGCGGAGGAGGAGGGGGCGGGTAGAAAGGATATCTATCGGCGGAAGGGAACGCGATACGCGACTTATCCGCTTTAATCGGGAAAACGATCGGCGCGTTTGGAAAAGGGACGAAAACGCGCGTCAAAATCCCCGACGAGATTAACCGGGGCGTGGGGAGGAGAAGGACGGAGGCGGAAGAGGCGAAGAAGAGGTCCGCGGGACAACAAGGACATTCATAATTATAACGGGATCATCCCGGGGGGGATGTAACGCAAAGCAAACATATTTCGCGGCTACCTGCACCCTCGAGAGATCCGCCACTCTCTCTCTCTCCCTGTGCGCTCGCCTGCCTAGCGGAACCGACGGCATCACGGTTAATGAAATACGTGACCGAAGCCTCCGTCATAATCTCAAACACTTGATTCCGCGATCCCGCTCGGAATTGAGAGGAACGAAGGGTTGGCTCGTCGTTTCACCGCGCGGGAAACATCCCCTCGGCGGCCGTTGCTCGTACGCTTGATAATGCGTTGAATTTCAATTCTTTTCCGCCTCTCCGCCACCGCCCCGTTCGATTTTCTTCGTCCCCGTAACGCGTTCGTTAACCCGCATCGTCGAAATAAAACCGCGCGCGCCTTTCGGAAATATCGAATAATCCCGATGATCCGAACACCGCGCGTGAAACCAAGTTTCGCTTCTTTCTCGTCGCGCGTCGTCCCCTCTTCCTCGGGGAATTTCCTCCGCGCGACGACGAGGTTACGACGAATCCAGACGCGCGAAGAAAAAAAATTCCCATGAAAATGTCCCGGTCGAGAAACGCGAGACGAGCTCTCACCGCCTATCCCGGAAACGCTCAAGGAAACGAACCGAAATTTGCAGGAAGAACGTTCTCAACGGGTTCCGCGACGAGAATTTCCTATCTCTCCAGGCAGCTCTCCGACCTTCCCCCTTGGAACGATTGAAAAAAATCGACGACGAAGCCACCGGTGTCTCTATTACGTCTACCGGAGAGAGAGGGTGAGAGAGAGAGAGACGGTCGGGGGAGCGGACATTAATTTCGGCGAGTGTAAATTAAAAGGGAGTAGGAGGCGTCGCGGTGTGACTTACAAGCGGCGTTGCCCGGTGTCATCGTGGCCTGCGTCGCGTCGATTCCACTTGCAGGACGCGTTCTAGTAACGCAATATTGGCGTCGCCGCGTGGAATAGCAATGACATCGAGAAGGGTCGAAAGGGGAGGCGCAAGGGGGTTGTCGATGCTCGTGGCCCAAGACAAGCTTCTTCCTCGCCGAGCACCAACTTCCCTCTCCCTCTCTCTCTCCCTCGCACTCTCCACTTTCCCTTTACCGCTGACATTTTTCTCTCTCCCTCTCCCTCCCTTTCGCCTTCTCCGTCCTTCTTCCTCGCCACCCTCCTCGGCGAAATGTAAAACTCGTGTAAGAAAGTTCGGAAAGAAGCTACGGGAAAAGGAGTGCCGTTCGCGATGGGGTGTCGCCGTGAAGGAACGCGGGGGCCTTTTAATGGCTGGAAATAATCGAATGACCCCCTTTCGCGAATCTCTTAATTCGCAAGTTTCCAGATGCCTCCTCCTACGCCGAACGAAACAGGTGTCGCAGCCGCTTCCATTTTCTTAAACCTGCGGCGCACTCGCGGGCTCGTTACTTCCCACTTTCTTTTCTCTTCTCTCTCCTTTTCTTCGGTCTTGCCGTTCCCTGGTGCCTCGACTCGCCCCCCGTCGACGAGGAATCGGCGCGAGTCCTCGCGCGACGCTCGGCGAACGGAAAAACGAACGAAGGTATCGAGGAGGAACGAGAGGAAATACTGGGCGGCTCGTGCTCGCTGAACTTTGTCAAATCGGTTATTGGAATAGACGTTGATGAAGTTAGTTTGCCTGCCGGAAAATCACGTTGAATTCAAATTATCAGCCTATGATGTTCCTGTCAACTATGCTCGCGGAATAACATCCGCCAGCGCAATTACTATCGGTTAATTGCGTGAACGGCTGCGAAAATCGCGTTTGTCGATTGTGCCGTTATACTGGCGAAAACAGCCAATCTGTATAATTACAAAGTCCATAAAGAGGACATGAAAAATGCTAGCCATCCTGTCGATAACATGCACTTCGTACCATCGCTAATTGTCGGTCGTAAATTCGTGAAAGGTCGTAAAACGAGCTGCGTGGCAATAATACGCGGTGCAAAACAGGACAACGGCATTGTGTTCTACGATTGACAATAACAAATCGGACAACGGAGAAAAGCATAATTCCGTGGCAAAATTTCGCGGGAAAACGGGAGGAACAACGACGAACCGAGCGTCGTGACGGAGACCGCAGCGTACTCTCGGCGGCGGCGGACGGACAAAATGGAATTAAACTAGAAAATTACGCGCTCAATTAGACGATACCGGGCGAATTATAGGCGCGCGACCGGTCGACGCTTGGCCGATTTTACGATCTCGTTACGCCGCGGAGACTATTACCTGTGCGCCATCGGAGGAAAGTAGGCGGTTTACCATTGGCGTGTAGACGCAGCTGACGCGTGGAGCATCGCGGCGTCGCGGCGTCGTTCGATGAAAACCGTATCAAAAACAAACAGGCCTGAGGGGATGGCTTTCGGTGTCCGCGTCTACGAGCGGCGATGCGTGCGACGCGGACGCGGACGCGCGCGCCGAACGGCCGCGCTCGTTCACGAGCCGATAATTCCGAAAATTGCATCGCCATATGCGTGACATCCGGTTTTTGTTCACCGCACCGTGATTCGTTCGGCGACTTACTCGCTTATAAATAAATTCCGATTCGATCGGACCATCCGAAAATATTCGACGCGAACCGACTGGTTCGGCTAGTCGATACCTATCCTCCATATCCTCGCGAAATATTCCAGCAGAATTCGACGCGACGTTCCATCGAGCACCGAGAGCACCGCGGTTTAAAAGCTCGATCCGTCTTTGGCTCGACTGGCTCTCTGTTTTCAGCTCGTCGACTTGCACACGGAGCTCGGCGAGACGCGCGCTAACCCTCGGGATAACGGCAAAAGGACTCTTTATCCGCCTGGTACTCGAGGTATCGCGGTAAGACCGATCACGAGCTCGTCAAAGCGGAAGTATTCCGCTCTCTCAGGGAGAGAGAGAGTGAGAGAAAGAGAACGGGGTGGAAAGGAGAAGAGAGAGCTCGGAGTCGGTGAAATATGTCGCGATTTACACGAGAGATTGGCGTGATTGGCGCCTAGGGAGCAAACGAGAGGGCACCCTCGCGTCGGCCGGTTGAAAAAGCAACCCTAGCTGCGAGGAGCGCGGATACCGCCGGTGACTGGTCGGATCAAAAAAGCATTCGGGAAATCCAACGCTCGGTTTGACCGATGGAAAATCGAAATCGTTAGTAACCCTATCCGCGTTTCGTTTCCAGCTCTCTTCGGAGTTCGCTCTGGCCGCCGCGGCGCGCTTCTCTTTTTCCCGGCGAATTTCCGAACGCTTGAAACAGTGGTTGTTAAAAATAATTAAAAGAGTTTCGTAGGGACGGTATGGAAAATCGCGCGTGCCGGATAAACGGGGGAAAAAGTGCTTTTCCCCGCGACTTCCTAACGATCCTCGGGGCTGGAAAGCGCGCGTGCGAGGAGCCACCGGCGAGAAGAGGGGCACGCGCGTGTAGCCATGTTGCCGAGCGGAATGCACGATCTCCCGGCGAGTGACGTCTCGCTTTTAGGACGGCTGACGCGTGTCAGACACCTGCCAAACTTCATCAACGCTTCCCGAAGCCCGGCTCGTGGCCCGAATTAATCTTACTGTAATATGGAAATGCGTCGTCCGGACGGACTACGCGAAGATCCGGTCGGACGGATCCGGACACGAGGCAGAACAAGGAATATAGATGCGGCCAATTGGGGTGGATCCGTTCCACGGGCCCGTATGATTGGTTTACAGATTAGCATGGCTCCTCTTGCCGTTAGAACGTCGCTATCAACCCCTATTCCACCGATGCTTATTCACCGGACAGATCGCAGCCGATCGAGGGTCCGATCCTACATTTTTCCGACCTCGTTCAAGCGCGCATCGTTTCGACCAGGCAAACGTTCTCAAAGTGGCACGGTCACACACGGAATTGTTGATCGACGGGTGGATGCCAGTCGCAGGGTCTAGGAACAACGACGGAGGTCCGACGGACGCCACGCGGCCGACGAATTCCGATTAACGGAAGCGCGCCGCGACCGCCTTTGTCGAGCGACACGCCACGGATTTCGCCACGTTTTCGCCATGGTTTTCGCAAATGGTTTTCGCGACGGTTTTCCAACGGACCCGTGTAGCGAACGTGGCAAATAATGGCGCGTGATTCGAACTATCCCGGAATAAAGAACGCGCGCTCGATGCTCAACTAGGTTTATTCCGGTGGAAAGGCGAAAACACGAGCCCGTCCAATCCCGATTTGGGAACGATTCGAGCACAAACGCGAACTCCCCCCGCTTTAATCTCGCGGGGCGAGTTCGTGGAGGGTCGGGCATAATTTTTCGGTAATCTGCATAATCGAAACCGGGCGGCAAATTAGAGAGGAGCGGCGGAAAGGTACCGGTGGATTTTTCTCCTCTTAATAAGAATTCGACGGCCTCCGCCTGGACGATTTAATAAGAATCCAGCGTCGATACGGCCGGATCGGCTAATCCCGTCTGCTCGGTAGGAGGGAAGACGCGCGACCGATCCATTTTCCTCCGGACACCCGGAAACCCGCCCAGGAGAACAAGAAGCCACGCACCGTGAATTTCCAGGCGTTCCACCGCGGCCCGTTCGATTAGCATTCGCTGGGAAATGAGCAATAGAGATCGAAGCCGCGCCACGCCGCGAGAGAAGGGACGCCGCCGACGCCGACGTCGCTGTTCGTACAGACAGAGAAAGTAAAATGCGGAGAACGGAGAGAGAGGAAGAGAGAGGAAGCGAGAGAGGGGCAGCGGGAATCGACAGATGCCAGGTGGGAAGAGAAAGAGAGAGAGAGTGTGTACGCAAGCGCGTACCGCACCGTACACACGCGCGTAATCCACAGCGTGACTATTAGTCGTAAGTCAATAATAAAGCCCTTGTCCTGGACCGACCATAATGGCTCCAGTGAATTATTCTGTCCAGGATGCATTGTCCTGCAGCATCGTCCGCGGGGATAGAATTGTCGGCGGCCAGCGGCGATATACGCGGTATACACACCCGTAAGATCTCGAACGGGAACGCGTCTAGTCCGGCGTATTCACCTACGGAGCCCCGTAATTGAGATGGATGTTCAATTAATTTGGCCAGGTTTCATTTGCACACCGAACGGAGCCGTGAGCGTGCCGAGCTTCGAGCACACTTCGCGTCCTCTTCCTCCGACGCCGGCCAGACACCTGAGATCGACAGCCTTTCTTCTCCTCCTCCTCTGCTCTTCGCCGATACCACCTTTCTTTCGCGCCGCCGAGATTATTATTCCGACCTCTCGGTCGATCGGGCACCAGCCCGCGGTTGTTTATCGCAGCGAGAAACGAAAAGCGCTCCGAAGGAACGACGTGAGATAAAATTCCTTATCCGATTCGCGAAGCGGTAGCCGCGAGGAGAGTAACTCGGTACGGAATCTCGCAGCGTCGCGAGCGTAACGCGATTCGGAAGCGCGAGGTATTACCGTTGGCAAATTGCCGGCTCGGAGAACCACGCCACCCGGCTGCGTCCGCGTAACGACGCCTCGGCGCGTGGCAGCAGCGTCGAACAAATTGGAACTTCAAAGACATCTCCCTCCGAAGCGTCGTCCTTTCTTCTCTCCGCCTTTTTCCCCGACCCCGACCCCGGCTCCGCGGAAATAAACTTTCAGCGAACGCGAAACTACCCCGACGCCGGCAACCTGTACGTGTCTACTCTTACGTAATGGCCGCAACTCGCGAGGATGAATGGACCTGACAGCCAGCGATATTACGAATTTATCGAGGATTCGGCTTAGTCGTCGTAACGTCAGTTTCCCTCGCTATTTCTACCCGCGATGCTAGTCTGCCGGCAACTTTCCCTCCTCCGCTCTGCCCCTCTGCCCCCTGCCACGGCGTTTCTTTCCCATCGCGCAGACGGAAGTTCAACAACGTTACTCTTCCGCGAAACTTCCAACACGGGCGCATTTACGGGAACGCTTCGGAGTCGAGGTTGAATTCCTCGCCGGAGCGACGATTCCTCTCCGGCGGAAAGTTACCCCTCGAGTAATTATTTCATGGCCCAGCCAGGTGGCATGGATCGCGCGCGTTTCCGCTCGGCGCGAAGCGGCAACGGATCGAGCCACCGACGGCACCGATGGACCGCGTTAATTTACGACTGACCCATAATCGAGTCGGCGCTGTCTGTTTGCGCGTTATATCGGGACACGCGTCTCCACACGCCGGCGTCCGCGGTCCGCGTATTTGCGGACTCGAATGGCAAAGGTATCCGTTAGCCAAAGATCATCGGTCCACGGGAATTGCGGACGGGCTGGATTACGTTTCCCCGCGTGTAATTCCACCTGGCGAAACGTGGCGCGTTTTTGAAGCCGGGCCCCTGTCGCCGACCGATTACCACGCGTTAACGAGCCGCTCGTCGATCAATCGGAGCATCGACCGCGATCGGCAAGCTACAGCGAGGGATATAGCGAAGGCTAGGCGACAGACAGGCAGAAAAAGCGGAAGAGTCGAGAGGAAGGGAGGCTGGTTAAAGATGAAGCACTTTCGGGCGGGCATCGGTCCGCGCGCCGGTCGTGAAATATTCACGCGGGGCTGCATTTGACGGGCGATGGTCGAAAAGGACGAGCCGTCCCCTGTCACCGGGGTACACACTCTCCCCGCGTGCTCTCTTCTATGACTCGACTTGGAACTTCGGCCAGTTCGGAGGAACCGTGGGCGCGGCGGAGAACCGAAAAAGGGAGGAGGAGGAGAAAGGCGAAAAAGAGAAGAAAAGAGAGTAGAGGGGGTGGGTTGGGGCCATTGTGACTTTGGATGACAATCGTGGCGACCGACGCGGACATTTGATCGAATCAATCGATCGCTTTGCCTGGTTCTTCTAAACAGTGCCGGATAGGGGTGCGAGTCGCGTCAAAGGGCCAGAGGAACGCGTGGCTGGCGGGGAACGAAGGGCTAGTCCCTGGAGAGGACTGGCAGTCGGCGTGGGATAGAGAGGCTGGCGCGGAGCGAAGCGGAGGGTGGGAAGAGCCGGGAAAACCGAGTAGCTCCGGGCTCATTTGAATCCGACGCTCGATAATGTCCCCGGAGAGCATCGAAATATCTCGGTGCGCGTATATACGCATCGTCCGCGTTACCCTGCACGCATCCGCGATAGAGTAACGCGCGCCGCGAGCCGCGAGCCCCGATCACATCCGCCGACGCCGCCACCACGATGTCGTTCATCAATGCCACGGCAATAAAATTCACCGGAGGTGCAGAGGAGCGAGTAGCAGCACGGAAAAAGAATCGGCCGAGCTCGTTGTCTTCGCGGCTGGTCCGGTCAGACCGGAGACGGTGATCGATCTGACGCTGGTTTTCCATTTTCCCCGGGAACGCAGCGGCACCGGCGGCAAGAAGAGACTCGCGGATGCAAACGAAGATTTAGTAGCGACGCGGTGATTGGCGGAATCTCGCGTTCGCGAGGATATCCATTCTCGCGAGGCGACGACCGAGGGAAGGGAAATTTTCGACCGGCGGAGAGACAGCGCGAAAAGACGAATTCGGAAATAACCGGGACACAGAGAGCGTGGAGGGTTGGATTGGAACGCGGAGGAAGGAGAAGCGAGGAGCAAGAAGCAACGCTCGCCCGAGGGTTCGCGGGACGGAGAGAGAGCCGGGGAGGTTGGATTTTCCTGTCGGGAGGTGGAGTTTAGAGGTCGGGAAATTAGTTTAGTTATGCGCCCGGCAGGGACGTCTCCCGCGTCTCTAGGATGAACGCGAGTCGACGACGGAGCACGTAGACGTTTCAACCTTCGGATTTCTCTCCTCGCTCTCCGCTTTAACTTCCTCCAGAATTCCTCTCTTTCCCTATTTATCTTGGTAGCGAGGCTCGAGAGGAGTCCGAGACGCTAGCGCGGAACAGCGATGGAAAAACGGTTCTGTCGCTCGCGAGGGAGGAAAAAGGATCCTTCGAAGGGAGCTCGAACGGGAGCGAATCGCGATAAAAATCCTTGTTTCCGAATTATCGACTGTTCGTCGGAGGAAATGACGAAAAGGAAAAGAGCATACCTGAGAGTCCTCCTCGGTAAATATCGCGTCGAAGGCAAACATCTTGGGCGCTGCCACGGTCGGCCTGCGATCGTCCGCCGACGAGGATTGTCCAGCCGTCGGGTCCACCAGCGTCACCTGTTTCTTCCTCTTGTCCGCGTTGAAGAAGCTGCCCCCTTCGCCAGGCGATACCTTCAGCATTACCTTCACCTGCAACCGAAAGAGGAGAAACGCGTTTAAAAGCTAGAGGGAAAAGCGGCCTGTCCTCGAGTCGGTTAATCGGCAGGCATTACGGAAGGCTATATAGGGGTCGTTGCTCCATAGGAGCCGGAGTAAAGAGTAGTTAGACGAGAATAGATCGCTCCTCTCGAGGCGAACGTCCAGCGAATTCGCTGGAATAGGTTAACGTTACGTAACGAATGAAATCTTCTGCCGAGCGAACAATAGCCTCATCAGAATTATCCGATGGACAGCTTCGGCCGGAAAATAGACGGCGGGTCTAGAATTACGACGACCCACATTAACCGATCTGGTTCAATGAACCACCGTTCCGTTCCTCCCGCGTTTAAAGCCTCCCGTGAGCCCGAGAGAAACTAATACAACACCGGGTTGATGAACTTGGATAAGACGGGCCGCGAAGCTTCGCGTCACCATTTCTGCCCGGTACACCGTCCATCCGATTCCAAGTCCGAATAAACGATCGACGCTTGATTCGCGACGGCTAGAGACGGTATCGATTTCGTAGCCACGAGTGGCAAATTACGCCACTGTCTCGAGAGACTAATCGGAGCTTCGGAGCGCGCGCGACGAATCTCGGCCGAAAGCGGAAGACGACTCGGATAGGCGGTTTTAAAATCGGACGCGCGACGGAAAGAGCAACAGAGGAACGGAAGGTGATCGGTGGAAAGGGTGGAAAGTGGAACGCACGGGTGCGCATCGTTAAAACCGCGTTCGAAGTTCGGAGATCGATGTTGGATCGGTGATACAGCGGACAGTGGATGCGCGCCGCGGCGCGGCGTCCGTTCGGTCGGTCG
The DNA here is from genome assembly GCA_002201625.1 of Euglossa dilemma. Taxonomy (NCBI): domain Eukaryota; kingdom Metazoa; phylum Arthropoda; class Insecta; order Hymenoptera; family Apidae; genus Euglossa; species Euglossa dilemma. Next base: position 2,276,201 of record NIJG01000031.1, read on the forward strand.
TTCAGGAAATTGCGTTTCGAGATTTCGTTCGGATTGCGGCGCACGTTCTATCTTTTGCATACGGAACGGCCTGGCCGGGGACACGAGGCCGAGCACGGAGAACAGGCGCCTCTCTTTCGCTCTATCTCTCTCTGTCTCCTCTCGTCCTTCGTTCTTAGGATACCTTTTCCTACTCCACCGACGTCTCTGTACGTGGTAGTTTACCGTGAAAAGACCGAGTGCCAGCGATCGAACGACCGGAAATAAAATAGTTCCTTCCAGTCTTATTGAGAAAACTCTGCGTATCGATTGCCTCCACCCCTTCTATTCTCGCCGCTACTCTTTTTTCCTCTACCCTCTCTTCTCCTCTCCCCGTTTTCCATGTATTCGCGCGAATCACTTTGTCTTCCTGTCCCCCTCTACCCGCTCGCTCCTTCTTTCTGGCCAGCCGCGCGCATATATCTGGTAACGAGGCTGATTTAGGGACTGGATATCTGTTCCGCACGAACGACTCGAAGAACCCCCGACGCGGGTACGCCTCTGTCCTCTCCTCGACCTTCGTCCCTCTCTCGCGAACGGTCGTCGCGGATGCTGGATTCGGTCGCGACCGCCGATAAAACACGTCGGAGAAAATTCCCGTTGGCCCGACTCCACCGGCGATCGGGGGAAAACTTCAAAGGGCATCGAAGTTCGCCGCCACCCGTTCGTTCTCTACATTCGTCTCTCTCTTCCTCCTCGACTCGCAACCCACCGGTGATGCGGCACACGCGAAATTTACGCGAATTAATTAGACCCGTCCACCAGCCCCGCCGCGAACACTTTCGAAAGAAAGTTCCGACCCCTGGGTAACGGAGAAAAAACAGGTGGAACGAAAACTTGGGCACGCGAGAGCGGCGCGGCGCACGAGAACGGGGGGAAATAAAATGTAAATATCCGCGAGCGGGTGCATTATACGCGAGGCGCGTCCGGGATCGGAACGGGAGCCAAGTTACTCTTCCCCGGTCGGATAATCAAAGACAACGACGACGGTACACCCGTATAAATAGTGTCCTCGGCGGACGTCCTCATACGTCTTCGCAATTTACTCCATTGTAATCTTCAATCTTACCCTAATGATCCCTGCTGGGCTCTGCCTAGGCATCCTGCCAACTTGTCCGTTTCTATTCACCGATTCTCTAAATTTCGCGCCTCCCTGCCTCCACCGCTATAACTCTTCCCTCTATCTCGCGTGTTCCACCTTCAAGGCCGGTGCAACAACCTTCATCCCTTTGTTCGGCCCCCTGCTCGAGGGGGCGCCGCGGATTTCCCGCGTAAATCGTATCCTAGAATTAAAGTCCGCGCTCGCCGGTTTTCCCGCTTCCCCGCTCGCTTATTTCCATTCGCGCGATAAAGGAGATATCGTCGCGTTTATCGGCCGACGGTGGTCCGAGAGGTGCGTCGGTCCCGTGTCCGAGGCGTCGATTCCACGGAGTTTCTCGCTTTTGACCGAGGCCTGCGTCGCTGGGGCCGGAAACCGACCGCCAGCCGGAAGGCTGCCGTTAATTTCTCAACGTCCAAACGGGAATGAGTCCGCTGCTGCCTAGCCCAACGATCTCGCTGTCGTTTTCCGGACGGACGTTAAAGCGTAGAAATGTTTTATGGCGCCGGCGGGCATTATCCGCCAATTTACGATCCAGTCCGACGAAGCCGGGCGTCGTCGATCGCGTCTCTCGGAGTTCGCTACGTACTCGCGAGCGAGTGTTTCCTCTCTCGTAGGACTTTTGAGCGAGAGTCAAAGAAATCGCTCGACGTTTGGTCAAAGATCATCGAACGACGACGACAATGACTCGGATGGAAGAGTAGCTCTATCGGGGAGAGATAGAGATTGGAAGCTCTCGAGCCACCTGTTCCGGCGCGGCATCGAACGCGTATCGAATTAAAGAGGAGAAGGAAGATGCTCGAAGCGACCCCCTCGCGTGTCGGCGGGCGCGCGAGCAAGTCGCGAAACGGTTGAAACAGGCAGCTGCAGGGCCAGACAAATAAACCATCCACGGCGTTCCAGCCGATCGATTCGACGCAAATAACCGGAATTAATCGAACTGCGCTTTGGCTTTTAATCGCGACAAGAGCCGGCTTCGCCCCGTTATAAGAGAGACGAAACGCAGCCCTGGGGGGATTCCAGCCTCGAAGACGAATGTCATCAAAGCGATTGCGAGACTCGCTCCTTCCTCTCTCTCTCCCTTCTCTCTCTCCCTGTTCCTCCTCGTCCCTTTTACCGTACGGAGATTACTCGACGATCGCGCAGGATAATCTAAATAATCATCGTCTGCAGGGAAAACGCGATTCCTCGATGGCGGGCAACCCCTTCGTTAAAACGGTAGTAACGTCATCGAGGAACCTGGCCCGAGGCGAGTCCCGCGTCGATCGATTTCGGCTATTAATGCCTCTCTGTCTCGCGTAACGACTTTATCCGACACGCTTGATAAGGAACTTCCTCGACACGCTTGTCCTCCCGCGTGCCAGCGAAAGAAGTTAATCGCCCGTTTTACAGCTCGGCCAACTTTTACACAGTTCGCCGCGGATTTCCCGGTGCTACGTAACAGCGACGGGCCGTCGAATCGAACGGAGATAGCCCGGTAAAGGCTATCGATTTCGTTTTCCATACGTTCGTCGGGTCTCGTTTCGCTTGGAAATACATTTAGGTATTATTATTCGCGGCGCCTGGCGCGCCTGGCTCGACGGATCGCGAAAAACACGGTTAACGCGCGCTGTTTTCCACCGGCGCGGCATTGTTTAAAGAGGAGCCGCGGACGTAATCGATTTCCAGCGTGTTAACGATTTCCTGCTGGTAATCAAATTCCCGGCAGCAGCTTTTTTCCATCGCCGGGCGATAATGGAGCCGGGGCACGGTTTATGCAAATGCGATCGTAATTTGGATTTTTCATTGAATCCAAAGCGAATCGGTTATTCGAGGAACGCTACCAAGTCGCGGGGAAATTGCGCGCTGCCGATAAATCGAACTCGGAAATTAAATCCCGCGCACGGAAATAACAAAGGCAGGTCCCGTTATCCGAAGACACGGGACCGGCCAACCGGATGCGAGATTTAATTTCGAATTATACGAAAATAATCCGCCCCCGCTTATTCCGCGTCGCGGACCGTGTGTTTCCTCTTTGTTCTATCCGTCCGCGTTAACCCAAACGGAAGACGCTTAACGAATCTGGCGAGGGGTCGTCGGCGTCCTTTAGCCAGGTAAACACGCGAAAATTCGCCGACGTTGGCGAGGAACGACGGGAACCGAGCGACGTAGCAGCGAAAACTCCTACCGTTCGATAATAATTAGACTAAATATCCGCAAGTTTCTGATTTACCGGTCGTGGAATTGGAAACTTAACCCAGATCGAACTCGGATCGACTTACGGTCGAACGCTAAGCCTCCCGTTATTACGCGGCCACCGACTCGAAGATAAAGCGTACGATAACGAGACCGAGCAGGCCGGGGCTCTTTCACTCGTCGACTGGAAATTTAGACCACCGTACCCCGGGCCAAACGACGACCTTATCTCTGCCCTCCGCCTAGACGTATCCGAGCATCGGCCTGCAGGCGAACATCCGAGGGTGAGCGTCGCGGCGGAGCGGTGGAATTCGCAACGCGGAGACCTCCGGGCCATCCGAACGAAATTTGCGTCGCAAAATGGGTCAGGGGCGGGGACCACCCTTCGTCAACGGTGCGGCAACCGACAAATCTGATTTTCCTCCAACTGGGAGGACGCAATCCGACGAGCGGTTCGTTGGAACGACGCAATTCGCAGACGCGGAATGCTACCGACTAGAAGATTCTCATTGCTAGCTTGCTGCTTTTATTCGCGATAAAGAAGCACCCAGCGACCCTTCGTTTGCACCTCGTCCACTTCGTCCATCCGTTCGACCTTCTCCTCGACACCCTCGAAATTCCCCTGCGATTCCGTGTTATTAAAAATCGTCCGCGAGACACGCGAGTCGCGACGCTTATTTCGCGGCCGAAAGAAATTCCGGGATTTACATAGAGGCTAGGACGTCGCGGCAACGAAACCCATAACGCGATACCACCGCGATCAACCGGTCGGTTAGGGTTGTTAGTGAAGCGACGCTAGGCGTCACGGCAGAGACGCGTGCCTCACGCTACTTTGCCGCGGTCTCGGTTCCGTACAACGCTGTGGCGTAGTAATGGCTGTATAATGGCGGGTGTACGTGTCGGACGCTTAACGTCACGACGTCTGGAGACGCGGAAAGGAAGAAACTTGGAAACCCGCGCGGTTTACTCGGTTACACCGGTTCGTCTACCTGTTCCGGCCCCCGAGCCTTCGCGGAAGAGCACGAACGCGAGGAGCAGGATATTCTTTGGGACCGAGCGGTGAAAGTTGGCAACGACTTTACCTTTGATTTAATTGCCGAGGCATCGAGGGAGAAGATTTCGGGGATACCGCCGGGAGGAGAAGTCGAGGCTGGAAATTAACCGGGGGAATCGATTCTCGGGGGGGTTGGACCGATTCCGGGTGGTTATCGCGACTAAGAAGGCGTTTGCTCGTAATTAATCCGCTACCTACGGCTGGTTACGCGGCCGAAAAAAGATTATTCGACGATAATCCGGAGTTCGGGCGCGAGATAAATGTCCGGTACAGTCGTTCGGACGCTAAGCCGTCGGATTATGCCAATCCAAACACGGCCGGAGCAGCTTGACGGGGGTTGCGAATTATGAGCGTCATCAATTCCCTTCCTGCCGTTCCGCTCCTCTGTCGCTTCGACCTTCCAGACGAATCGGAAAAACTTGCGACTCCCGGTTGATTTATAAGGATTAATCCGACGAGACGAAAAGTCGTCGTCGCAGTTGTCGTCGTCGTCGTGGACCGCGCGGGAGTGCGAATTTAGTCCCGAAATTATGACACTTTCACCGTTGGTATTTCGAGAGAAATCGCGGGGAGGGAAAGTCGACGATTTTTCACGGTGACGTCGCTGGTGAAAATTGAAGCGTTACGAGATAAGGAGGCGGGACGCTCGGTCGAGCAGAAAAGGAGAGGAAGATCGATGATTCGATAAGGGTACATCTGCGACAAAATTCGATAAGATATTACCGATCCGACCCCTCTCGAGGTTTCCGCAACGTCCGCGACGACGTCGGTATCGTCGTCGAAGCGTCGTTACCTAGCTAAACAACGAGGCCGAAACTTGCGCGACCAGCTATCGGAAGAAACATCGATTCGGCGATTGCGAGTTTCTGCCTGGAAAAGTCTGAAAGGTAAATAGGATTTACGGACACGAGATGCCGGGCGAAGCCGCGGAGTGTATACGGGGGCCGTGGGCGGGATCCGAAAGGTAGACGACGAAGTGGGAACAATCGTGGCTGATATTACTCGGAACGTTAGCAGATATTGCTCTTCGATCGTGCGTAGTTCCTTTATTATTTTCGTTTCCGCGGCAATCTGCCCGCAGGATCGAGGGTCCGGGGAGAGGAAAATGGTCTTTACGTCGGACAGGAAGTGGCGAGGCGCGCCACGAGATAAGAAAAAGGAAGAAATTGCTTTCGAAAGGTAAACTAATTTCGGGCTACTTCGTTCCGACGAGAAGTCAACCCCCCGTCGAACCTTTTCCTCCCCGATCCGTCTCGTGTATACCCCGCCGCGTTATCCTTGTCATTTTTACTCCTGCTTCACCTCCCTAACCCCGCTGACCCAATTTTTCATTACCAGAGCAGGACCATCGGCCATGGCCGGGATAATCGTCTTCTACCTCGACGAGCCACCCGGACCCGAGAGAGGCTGGCCTCTTCCAATCCCGAATGCAAATGAAAGTGGAGCCAAGGATCCTTTGAAGGACCCTTTCATCCTTTGAGCATAATGGCGCGCACCGGGGGTCCATTAAGACTCCGCTCGCTCGTTCCACGGCGAAATTTTTCCTCGTTGCCTCGCGAAATAATCAAGACTGGGCTCCGTTGCCTGACCCTGAGACTCCGCTATCTTTTTCGTCTTCGTCGTCGACGTCGTAGTCGTCGCGATCGTCGACAACGCGTAAATGTAGCCGCGAGTCGAGCTCCTGCATCGCGACGACGTCGCCAAGACGCAGACGCATTGTCCCCCGGAGATCAAGGCTCGTCGATTTCCTCGAATCCATTGTGATACTTCCGGCTCCTAGCAGCGGAAACACTCGCCGAGAATCGCGTGCCTGTTTCCTCGGCGATAACTCGTTAAGCTGATACGATAAAAATGATCGAGAGTCTTCGTGATTGATCGGAAGGAAATTTTTCATCGTAGCGGCGCAGCAACTGGCCCGCTACCGTCGTAATCCCTGGTAATTTCGAGCGGAGCCGTGGAGCCGAGTGGTCGGGGAGACGTCCCGACGATTGGCTACACCTTCAAACGGCCGTGAACCAGGCGTACGCCGTATACCCGGGAATGTAAATTGCTCGCGTCTGCCCGAAGCCACAGGGCAATAAATCTCGACGGCGAAGACGCGACGATTGCCGTCTACAGAGCTGGGATAAAGTCCCGAATCACGCACGAGGATTAAAGATCGTTGAGGTCTCTCACGGCCCGCGTCCTTCTTCCCGATCAGCCTCGCAAGTCCTCGAATCGACGCGGATTAATGGTCGCTGCGATCCCTTCTGGCTACCCGTGAAATCGCGTCGACGTCGACGCGAGTTTCCTCGAGATCGCGAGCGATCGTCGCGTAAAACGGTATAAAACCGACACGTTGATTTAATTCGAAAGGGTGAAAGAGGAGGGGCAGGTGAGAAATAGCAATTTCGATAGGCTCTTCGGTCGCGAGATACCTTCCGGTTTTCGGCGAAAACTATCGGCAAACGTGGACGTTAATATCGCGCAGTTTCCCTCGTTACGGCTGCTCGTCACGAAGCCCCGGTTCCTCGATATGAAAACCGAAAATTACGAGCGAAGGGAAAGTTGGAGCTTTATCTCGGATTTTAGCACATCGATCGTGAGATTGGCCAGAGCAGGGGGAGAGGGCGGAAGGGAGACAGAGCAAGAGTGGCAGCCAGGATAGAGCTCCGTATTGCAGAAATACGTGCAATTACCAACGACGACAACAATTACGCGCCGCTTTTTATGGTAGCCCGTCACGACACCGAGATATTATTATCAGCCGTCGCTTTCCCCCACTTTCTCCTCCCATTTCCTTTCTTTTTTTCTCTCTTTTCTCTCTCGGCTCGAACGACGCGAGAATCGCAAACTCGTAAAAAATCACTCGCCTCGCGGCGCGTCGGATCTCGCGTCGTTAACGACCGAGTCGCGACACGGCGGGAGCCGATCGCGAAAATAAGCCTTGTCGCCGGTTCTGGTCTTTGATTATTCACTTCTCTCGCTGAAACGTCGCGAAAAGTATGGCCGCGCACGCCGGTTAGGCCGATAATTACACGGTCCCGTAAACGGCCAGGTGTCACGCGAATTTGGCCCGCTCGATACCACCTTCCGCTCCGCTCCGCTCCTTGATCCTGAACTTCGCGCCGCTTCCCATGGCCAGCCGACGCGACGATACGAGACGCAGCGCGTGATCGCGTTCGATCGTTGGGCCAGTTTATTCCCCCAGTGACCAATTGATTTTACCGGAAGAACAAATCACCAGCGCGGCGGCGTATTCCACGCTCGGGGCTGTTACCGTGGAAAACGAAAAATTTCCTTCGACAGTGCAGATGAAATTCCACGGTGGTTCCGACGGACAGTGTGTCACAGCTGAAGGGAATGCAGATAAAGAGTGGACGGGATATATGGCAAGAGAGAGAGGAAGAGGAGGAAGAGAAAGAGAGAGAGAGAGAGAGAGAAAAGGCGTGCGCTGGCGCGAAATCATACCACGGGATGGATGGCCTCCGCTCGGGGTCGATGCGGCGAGGAAAAAAAATTACTTTAGCTCTCGAACCCGCGATGCGCTTAGCATATTCATGCGCCGGCTATCTAGAGTTTTCCGGTGTCTGACCACCACCACCACCACCACCATCACCACCACCGCCGCTGGTGCAGCCCCTACATATTCATAAACGAACGCCGCGATGCACCGCGCGTACGTACGTTCCGAAGGAAAAGAAGAAAAGGAGGATATTTCCCGCGGGTCGATCGAGTGCTCTCTCCTAATCCGATTGAATCGAATTAACCCTTTGACTGCGGACCACGAGTCACTTAAGAAATGCCGCGTCAGCTAGATACCACGGGGAGCTTTTTCGGGGAGAACGCGTACATGAACATCGACGAATTACGATTAAGTCTTCGCCATTTTCTATATTTTTATTCGAAAGTTTAGCGTATCGTTGGGTTCCTTTAAATTTCACGCGAAATATTCGGTTCTGTTAAAAATTATTACGAGCTATGGACTGGGTGCGGCTCTGAGAGAATGCGCAAAGCGTTTAGGGCATAAAGGGTTAACTTATTTGAGTGCACGTGGAAGGACTAAGTTAGTTATGTTCTTGGAGCTTAATAATTAGAACGAAAGGGAGCGAATGCGTATAGGGCGTGAGAAAGTCTAGAGAGAGCCTTCGGAGTGTAAGTTTCTTCACTTTAAATAAAATTGAAGTTGTCATTAGACAAATTCATTAGACAGATTTAATTCGAATAATCCCTAGAAATCGTTGACTAACCATGCGATTATAATTCGATTTTCTCAACGAGACAACCGAGAATTTTCATACAATCGCGAAGGGTTAATCTCGATGTTGCACGGCGAATGAATTTTTGAAACGAAATTCTCGTTCGCGTCACATCTGCTACCCGATACTCGTACAATCGACACCGGGAACGGAATCGGGCTCGTTTGTCGGTTCAGGACCGAACCTTGGCCCTCGATCGGGGGACAAGTGATGCGTACCGGCGACTGGTCAGACGTAAACGCGCCGGCTCAATTATGTTTCGGATTACGCGCTCGATTCGCCTCTCTAAAGACATTCTTCTCTCTCTGGTTTCGCTCGTTACACCGCGCTGCTCGTACTCGCGCGACGTTACATGGAAACGGCAGATTAGCGTTCCCAGCAGTATCTGGTGTCTACTATGATGCATATCGCCGGAGACGCAAACGGAGGATTTTGGAGAGAGGGGGTGAACGCGGGAGAAGGAGAGACGCGCGAGAGAAGAAGGGAGACGGAGAAAGAGAGAGAGAGAGAGAGAGAGAGAAAGAGGGAGAAGGAGAAAAGCACAGGGTCGGATCGAAGTGAAATCGGCGCGTGTATGGTCAGACGGCGGCCGCTATCGCGCGTGTAATATGCAGCTAGCGATACGCGAACTTGTCAAATATATCATTCCGGCCGATGTATCCGAATACCGGACCGTTCCTCGAACTTTATTCGATTTCCCGTTTCCCGTCGCCGGGTCCGCATAAACAAGCGTTCACGCGCGCCACGGCAAAGGAAAGAAGACGAGGCGGACCACCCCGTTGGTTTTCCTTTCCTCTCTATTGAATTATCGAGCCGGTGCCTAGGGATGAACGCAACGGTACGGCGCCAGATATATTCTTCACACGCCAGTGCACCTGGAGTCTTCAACAGGTACGGCCAGCCGCGTCTACGTCCCCGTCTCTCTTCCGTCGCGCCTTCTCGCGCGTAAACAATCACTCGATCGAGCGAAAAGGAAAACGCGACGAACCGGTACACCGACGCGCGTACTTGAGAAAAAATACGCGTCCGAGGGTAAGGTCGAAGGTGGAAACATCTCTCGCGACTTGGTCGAGATTAGTTGCAACTCTGCGACAGTGTCAAACTATCGAAGCTAATAGAGGTCCTTCCGTTGTTCATTGACACCGTTACTTCCCACTTTTCCTGGGTAATCCCGGCAACGAAAGAAAAACGACGGATCGTTAAGCCAGTTTCGAGATTCGCAAGTCCGGGAGTGGCCGTTTCGATGTCTGGAATTGATGGGAAAAGTTACGACTCCTCGGAGAATGATATTTAGAGAAACAATCGGGGTGGAGGTTCGATCGGCGTCCCTTTAAGTTGATTCGATACCGCGATTGAAAAGAGCGCGCGTTGTCTCTCGATTCTCTCGGGCTCTCGACGACTCTCGACAACTCTCGTCGACTTTCCGAGCGTATAACGACAGGCTCCTTGTTAGTTTCGCGATTTCACGGTCGACTCGACGTCGATACCCGACGATGTGGTGGACGATGAAAACGAAACGGTCGGTCGATTCGTCTTTGCGATCGGATTCTATCGAGCATCGAAACGCGAAAGCTCGCCCTTTCTCTGTCTCTCTGTCTCTCTGTACTCGGAAATCATTAACCCTGAACGATATATATCTCTGGCAAAGGGACGAATCGAATTTCAACGCGGGCTGAAAACGCAGTGGCACATAATTCCGCTAGCAACCGGCGTTGAACGGGGGACAGAGGATTGCGATAAATCGAAAAGGATCGATCGCGCGGACCGTTCGGCCAGCTGTCAAAGCTCGATACGCATTGGCGAAATATCGTTTTATAATTTTGCCGAGACGAAAGTGAAAAAGACGAGGGAGACGGGGAATCGATAGTGCAGGGATCGAGGAGCGATCGCGTCGCCGGTGGCCGTTTAGATTTCCAATTGATCCGGACGGATTATGCAAAGCGCCGCGACGGCGGCGGTGACGGCGGCGGTCGGTGAAAAAAGATCGATTCGTTTGTTCACCGAGCGGGCAAAAATGTTCCCGATGTGTTCGTATGCCGATCGGTGGCGCAACAGCTTTATTTACCCGGCGCCACCCCGCGTCGCAGCGCAGCCTGCCACGCATTTTGATTCCGTGCCGCATTCTCTATTCTTTTTGCCCGCCCCTGCTAATGGTTTAATTACGATGCAATTACGTTCGCGTTTCGCTCGCTTAATGCGTTACACGCGGCTTTCAAACCACGACACGGCGAGTTAATCCGTTCCTACGGCGTAACCGAGAACGTTTCGAACGAGTTAATTCGCCGAGCGAATTATTTCATCTTCGCTGTCCCGACGAGCTGATTCAGCCCCCGAAATATCCCTTATCGCGGTGTGACTCGGTTAAGCGTACAATCACCTCGCGATACCAGTGAAAATCGCGAAGCAGAGGCGTGTAACCGACACGCGCGTTTCGAGCCTTTCCTTCCCCTTTCTTCCGACTTCTTACATTTTTCCTCTCCCGCCACGCGCCCACTGCTCCGCCGGATTCACCCGCGGCACAGAGTTTCCCTCTGAATGCCCACTCCGGCACGTTGCAGCGAGCGATGTCGTTAATTAATAGACCCGGGCGACGAAAGCCTTGCGATAATTGGTGAGGAAACGGCGCGCGACGAAGATCGAGCGTTCGTTGAAGTAACGAATTAAGGTCGAGCGGGTGCAATCACGATCCGCGCGTGCATTCGCCGGGCGCACGCGAGTCTCCGCCACTCTCCGCCACTCTCCGACACTCGTAATGGCGCGTCGCGGCATTAATTCCGCGGAATTCGCTGCCGAACGCGAATCGTTCGTTTCCAACACCCGGGGAAACCGCATCGCCTGCTATTCACCTTCGTCGCGCGTTCCTCCAATGCCGCGACGAGAGCGCAATTACATCGTTTCGCCACCGCCTCGCGGCCGCTTCGCCGTCGTCGTCGCCGTCGCGGTGAAAACGCCACCGAGTCTCGATCGAACGGACCTCCACTTTTCCACCGTTATCCACGCGATCCGCAACAACGTCGAGGCGTTGCCGAATGGAATTTACGAGGGTGTGCCTATAAATTTATACGCGCACCAGGCGAGTCGTTAGCTCCTCGACTCGTAAACTACCGCGAAGCAGCCGTCGCGTGCGTGTGCATCATCGTTTCACCGGGGACTTCTTAAAACGAGTTTCGAAACGAGGACGGGGTAACCCTTTCTCCCACCCACCCTCTGGGAAACGTCGAGACGAGTTTTCAGGGACGTTGAACATTGGCGCGCACGAGGCGTCCTCCTCGAAGGGGCAGCAGGGATGAATGTTTTCGGGAGGAACAGATCTCCCGGGGTAGATCCGGCCCGTGAAACACGGCCACGTACGGCCCGCGACGATTAATATTAATCCGCCGAGCGGAGAGGGGAAAAGAGCAACATTAATATCAATGTACGCGCGTCTGCGGCCAGAGGCGGAAGATCGCGCGGAGCTGGCGGCGCAAGCCAGCCTCTCGATGTACGCGAAAATGGTAATTTCTCTCTCGCTTACTCGGGTAACGTCGTCGCGCGACAACGAACGGGGTAAAAAGCGGATGGAAGGGAAGGGCTGGTCGGAAGCTTCTTTATTCCACGGTGGAGCGAAACACGCCGGCAAGAGGGGCTGATAGATTTTTCTGCTCGAGTTGCATCCGTCTCGCGGCCGCGACGGGGTCTCCCGTTTCTTTGGTCGAGTGTCTCGATATCTTGCCCGGTGGGAATTCCCGGGTAAAGGGTGAGGAAGGACGTTAAAGTATCGCGGTGTCTGGCGCATTTCATAAATTGATCCTGCGTCGGTAAGTTTCCGTGGAAATTTGTCTTACGGGGGTGGCTGGCGCAGGGAAACGAGAGAAACGGGCAAATGGAGATCGACTATTTGTTCCCTCTCGCCGCGCGCGTGTGTGCCGATGCATCGTGTATCGGGGATCGCCAAGTTTCCGACCACTTTCCAGAATTCTTCCATAACCGCCGCCGCGACGCGATTTACCGAACTCGGCGCGTTCCGTTCGCTCTTTCCGCCGCGGCGGCTCGATATCTCGAGAGTCTTTTTGCTCGGCGTCGGCGCGTTTTTTCACGGCCGAGGTTCTCATTAATTTCGCGGCATTATTAATTTCACGGGACGCGCGTCTCGCGGAGAAATTCCAAGTCGACGCGGGATCGCGCGATTCCGAGCGGAGAGAAGGGTGCAGGCTCTCTCTCTGTTTTGCTTTCATTAGCCGAAGTTGTTTACTCGCGTGACAAGCTCGAGACAGGTTGTTACATTCGCTCGATACTCTGGCCAGGTCCCGCTTTACGCGCCTCGAGAAAGACGCCCAGCCCTGGCTGCTGCCAGACGCGAATTCGGTGAAAAATGGAGGCCCGATACACCCGCGCGCCGCTGGAGAAACAGGCAGGGAGAGAGGGAGAGAGGGAGGAGAGAGGCTGCGTGATTTTCGAGCGACGCGTTATCGCAGGATCTCCGTTCTCCGCTTGAAAGTCGAGAGAATCTGTTGCGAAGGTAATCTGAAAAATTACGATTTTATTCATGAGCCGTATCTGCGCACGATCTACGGGAAAGGAGGAGAAAAGAGGAGAAAAGGGAAGAAAAGGGAAGAAAAGGGAGGAAAAGCGGCGACGATTCAATCGCTCGCCTTTTCTTCCAGTGGAAATTCCACGGGTACGAGAGCGGCACCCTTTTCCAACGCACCGCGACGATTTATTTCGTCCCGAAACGGTGAACCGATGATTTCGCTTGATCCCAACTTTCACTTCCAACCGTGATTTACTTTCCGTGCACGCTTCGCGGGAAACGGGGTGCGTGCTTATGATCGAATCTGGTAATAGAATCGGGAATGAAACTATTTCCACTCGGAGAAGGTTTCTCTCCACGGACAGGTCTCTCGGAGAAAAGAGGAGAGAGAGACCGCCTCGGGCCGGGTCGCGATACTCGCGCGGCGCAAATTTTGTTTGAAATTTTATAACGTAGCCGGGGCGATTTCTCATCGGAACGTACGGAGAGATAGAGAACGGACCGTGGCGGAAGAAGGGAAACAAAAAAAGGGAAAAAGAGGGAAAAAGGATCACGCGAGGGCGAGGGCGCATAGAGCACGTTGAACCAATAGAAACTGCACGAGTCTTCCCTTGTTTTCAACTTTCCATCGGTGGAGGTGGAAGACAGCTGTAGTTCCGGCTGGACGGAAAAAGAGACGCCTCGACCTTACGCGTGAATTTTTAAACCCGGCGCAGTTAGCAACCGGAGAAGTACAAATGGCTAGCGCCTTCGCGCATCGATTATTCACGCGGGGTCACGTTAAATATGTACGCTTTCGCGGGGGATCTAGCCTCGGCCGGGGGTGGCTTCTTTGCCAGGGGACGAGTTTCACAGTCGACTGTCTCCCCGGCTAACGCCTCTTTCCTACGCACTCCCGCCGCTCTCTCACCGAGGGGTAACTTGCATAGGAAATCGGTGAATTAAAGAACACGGCCTTCGCGCCACTGACCCATATTAGGGTCGCGGTGCATCGCGCCGACACCGCGACATTTTTTCACGCCTTTATTCTCACGCGTACTTCAACCATCCGCAACTTTCGTCGCTGCGACTTTCGCTCCGACGAGCAATCCGGGACGCATTCCCGACTCGATCCTCCGATTTACGCGGCGCAGTAGTAGTTATCCCGATTTAGGCAGACGGGAGACACCCGAGAACGACGATGGTCGTCTTAGTCGCCGTTTCTTGCTAGAAATCCGCTCTTAAATCGCGCGCGTGACTTTATCCGAGGCGCGAGGTCCCTCTGGCAACCCTCGGTCGTCTCGAGGCTCGCGAACAACGCGTCGCCACCCTTCGGTCCGTTGTCCACGAGTCTCCTCCGTCCCGGCTTCTTCCTCCTCGTGGAACTCGTGCGGTCGCGACGAAACTCGCGCGTGCCGATCGCCGAGGATGCCGGCAGGGACGAGAGTACACCTGAACGAGACGCCGACGACGCGCGACGAGAATCGCGCGAGATACGACACGCTCTTCTTCCGTTGCATAACTCACCGCCGCTCCCGGGCAAGATACCCACGCGACGGATTAACGATAACGAGCAGCGCCGAACTTTCGAAATTTCTCCGGCAGGAAACTCATCCCGCTCCGCGGGCTGATGGAACTGATTCATTTCCGTGATACGTCGGAAAGTTTGGTTTTAAAGACTCGCCGGCGAGAGGGCCGCTCCCCGACCTCGCGGAGATGCGAGTTTGCGTTATAAATTCGTGGATCGACCAGGCGTGAGAAACGGGGAGGAGAAGAAGGGTGAGATTTGCAGCGCGCATCCGAAATTGCTCGATTCCCTTGCCCTTCGAACCTATTATTCTTCTTCGAACTCATACGGGTATACGCCGCAGATGTACGAGCAACAGGGAGCGTAAATTTTGGGCTAAATCTCCGGCGCAAGCAACTTCGCATAATGCTCTCCCTTCAGGGAGACCGGCAAACTCCGAACGCTCGACTACTGGCAAATTAACCCCCGCGCAAAATACGCGTACATCCCTCAACCCCGGAACTCGTTATCCCACCTCTGGATACCGTCGAATCGGGAGAATCGCGGACGAACGGCGTGTTTAGCTCGCGTTTATTGCCGGCGTGACGCGGCGGGCCACGGCGCGGCGCGGGGCGGAGGACGCGTAAACGCAGAAATCTTAAACGTTTATATCAGCCCCGGGGGTGGGCGTGACGGGCGGGGGTTGTCGGAGAGATAGAGAACTGGAGATTTGCAGCTTCTCCGGCCGGGAATTATACGCGAGGGTAGATCCCTTTGGGCAGATAGCCGCGACAAATTTCAAGAAAAATATGTCCTCCCCGCACGGCCCCGCCCAGCCCGCTGCCACTGTCAAGTCCACCCTATGCAGTCACCGAGCCGCCCCTCGACGTTTCTCGCGTACGCTCGTATCCGCTCGTATCCGCCCGGTGGCTACCGGCGCCCGTTTCCCGGGCCCGACGCTGATGAGAAAAATATCTAAACGTAGATCAAGTTCGAGCTAGGCCGCCTCGTTAAACTGCCAAAAGTGGTCCGGATACCGGTATTACCGGGCCATCGGGAGCTCGACTCGCTCGGGAGGGTGCGTGTTCGATCCTCCCCTCCGAGAATCGCTCGAAGAAGAAACCTGGGGTGGTCGACTGGAAGAAAACGTGGTCGCGAAACCAGCTGGCAACCGAGAGATTTAAACGCGATTCGCGCCGCGTCTCGCCTCGATCCAACGTTCCTCTTCCTGATTTCGGCGATTCACCCTCGAATTCCGAACTTTGGGGCTAATCGAGCTTCGCGCATAGGGGTGCGTTGCGCGCTAGTCGAACGCGTCGCTAGACATAGACGCGACCTCTCGCGTCGCCGCGCGGCGCGGCGCAGCGCGGGAAGAGCTAATAAGTGTCTCGTACGATCATAACTCTTAATAAACGGAGCAAGCGGCGCTCCTAATGGTATTTCGCGAGTTGCCAACTCACGAGAGTGCACTTTCGTGTTTGCCGGCGAAAAGACCGGCCGCGTGTAGACGCGGCTAACTCGGCATGCAATTTGCCCGCCTCGGGCGGACCTCGCTAAGCTTTCTTTTCCCTTTCGATCCGTTGATCTAAAGCAGAACCGCGAGAATAATCCAGCCGCGAAATCACCGCGGAAGGATTATTTACGATTCACCCGCTGCCTCGACTCCGCGAGTCACGAATTTCCCGCGTCCGAGTCTCACGCGGACGCTTTTGGCTTTTATCCGTTTTTGAACGCGGCCGCGCGCATCGCGCGGAATTTTCAACCAGCCCCGAGGAATTTCCTTCCCGGTTTCCGTTCTCCTCGCGCGCGCACAGCCGTTTCCTTCGGCACTCTCCCTATCTCACGGACACCCGGCGTCCTTATTACGCCACGCACGGGACTGTACATCATCCGCCGACACTTATTGACTCTTAGACGGGCCGATTGGAAAGTACGTAGGTGCGTCCGTGCCATTTATTACCCTGGCAAACTGGCATCGACGTAGGGCGAGCGCGAGGCGTGAAGAAGAGAACGGCCGAGGACTCGGCCACCCTTCGCGAGGACCGCCGCGAAAGGGGATGAAAAATTGCTGGAAATTTCGGCAAAGCGAGCAACCCGCCCCCGTCCACCGCCCTTTTTCCGACTCTCCGCTTAATAAACCCGGCTCTCATTCTCTCCCGGCGACTTTCTGCGAAAAAACGTTTTAAGCCGGGCCAGGGACCCCCTCGGCGGCCGGCACAGACAAATTGCGTTATAGGCCCGACATGGCGCCAACGGCACGTGTACCTACACGCGCGGAGACGTTGATTTGTGGCGCGTTTCAATTATAGATCCCCGTGTACGACTTCGTTTTCCGTGTTAATAGAGTCCCCGGGTGGTTTACATAATTATCGAACGGTCAAGCGGATGTACGCGTCTGACGGAGCACGTGCGTACACCAGTGTACACGACGCGTATAGGCGTCGGTCGATGCAAGAAACCTGGCAACGACGTATACCTGCTGCTCGGTTCGATCAGACGAGTCGGAAAGCAAAGGTAAAGAGACTAGAAATTCGCGAGAAATTCGCGTGAAATTCGTGCGATGGAAGAAGATGGTTTGGGTTCGTTTCTGTCGCGCCTTGTCCACGCTTCGACCATCTCCGGTTGCTTTCCCTTTGCCGACAAAGCGGAATTAGCTCGGTATTTGTCGAGAAGACAGGAAGCAGCTCGGAGCGGAAAGAGAGACAGAGAGAGAGAGAGAGAGTCTCTCGCGAACGTTACACAGCGTTAACCTGCCTCGCAGTAACGCGCGTTTAAGGTACTTTGGAAAAGAGAGGAGGAGAAGATCAGCAGCGTGGCAGTTTCGCCGGGATTTTAAGCGGGAAAGTTAGAGCGGCGACAGAGAGTTGGCTCGCCTCCGCTATCCCTTTCATCAGAATTAATCCACGTCTGTCT
Organism: Euglossa dilemma; assembly: GCA_002201625.1. Taxonomy (NCBI): domain Eukaryota; kingdom Metazoa; phylum Arthropoda; class Insecta; order Hymenoptera; family Apidae; genus Euglossa; species Euglossa dilemma. Next base: position 2,293,694 of record NIJG01000031.1, read on the forward strand.
GGTAGTAACGAGCGGATCGAGGAGGGTCCGGCGTCTCGCGCAATCCGTTGTTCATGTTTCTCGGCAAATACAGCCGGTTTACGACAAAGCGGCCTAATTTGCGTTACAATCCGTTTGTTTACAGGCTTGCATAGGCGCGGTTGCTCAGGCGAAAGGCGCTTTAAGGGTGACTAGCGGCTGGAGGATCGGAGCGCGTCTTTGAAGTACACCCGGCCCGTGGACCGCGTTGATCTCGCGTTGTCGCGAGCAGACGCGAGCAGACGCGAGCAGAGCCCGGCTGCCGGGATTAAGCGCCATTCGTATATTAGGTACGTACACACGCGTGTAAAACAAGGAACGTTAGGCAGAGACGGCGAAGCGGCTGTCGCGGGGAAACGCTCGGGGAGCTGGAGGCGCGGATTAAGCTCGCCGGGCCCGCGGAAAGTGTCGTAAATTGTCTCCCGGCAGACTAAACGGGGATACGCTGTAGCCTCGCGGGCTAAATGATAATTTCAGCTTGCAGCTCGCGCCCCTCGGCGGGCGAGGGGGGTCGCATCGAAAACGAATGGCCGAGGTGGAAAATAAATCGCGGCGAAGCGGACGCGATTCCTCGGTTCGCAGGCGAGTCGCCGCGCGACCGATAGGGTTCTCTCTCCGGACGCGAGTTAAATTTTCATCGTCCATCTGTCGGATCAGGACGGTGTTCCAGCCGCGCGAATCTATCGGATCACGAGGAAAGTTTATCGAGGCAGGATCGCACGAGAGCCACGAGCGACGTGCTCGTAAATTGCAGCTGGTCTGGAGCACGTACCGAATAATTTGCACCGTCTAATTACCGACGATTACCGGGAACCGCCGATAAGATCTCCGGAGAGACGGACGGTTCCGTTGAACGCGTTAACGCGCCGACGAAAACGGTTCGTGGAAAATCGATGCGGATCTCACCCGGGGACACCCTGGCTCTTTCTTTACGACCGCGTTCCGAACGGACGCGGGTTCCACGTATCGGTCTGCTCGATTAAATTTCCGTTCGTTTACGCGGCAACATACGTGCACCGCGACGCGTGCCTGCCGACGCGCCGGCGGAAAAATCTATCGCGAGTCCTCGGAGACCGGGTGGAAAAATGTACGGTAAAATGTACGGGTGGAAAAAATCGAATAAAATGCCGGAATGAACGACGGAATCCCAAGAGGCGAGAGAGGAGGAGGATGAGAGAGCGAGGAGGGTAAACTGGCGCGAGGTGTCTCGGCCACGTACTCGCTCGGACTGGAAGCACCGGTCGCGGCTGTGCGAAAGGACCGGACTGCATCAAAGATGCATGAGATTCTTCCTCGACGCGAGTGTCGACGCGGTCTACCAGCTATTTCCACGTGTCGGGAAGGAGAGCGAAAGAAACGAAAGGTGGCAGGAATGGGGGGGGGTGAGAGGTGGGAGGGCGCCGAGTCGAATTTCCGTGATGTCTGGTTCGACAATACGCCGCCTGGGTTAAACGGCTGTTCATTGAATAGCCGAACCGGTCGAGACCCGATAAACCGACTCGTCGTGCCCCCTGGTTGCTCGTAAACTGTCCTCCCCCGTTATTCTTGCACCTTCCTTCGCCCCTGCGCTGGCCCCGGGCCAGTCGCTCCTTCTTCGGCCACCCTTTGTCGCGATTTTTATGGAAAACGAACCTGTCGATCCATCCTCGCGAAATCGGCGACCGTCTCTCCTTCCTCGAGCCGAGGCGATAAGTCGGAGGGCGAAGCACGGGAAAGGGTTGAGGAGGCGTCGGGCGTTACTGTTCTCTGATCCTCGTTTTAATGCACCCCTCGACGGCCAGGCGTTTCGATAGCGCTGTCGATGGTGCCTATATATCAACGTCTCTCGATAGACTGGAATTATTTGGCATGCTTGGCAGGCTAGAGGCGACGCAGAGCTAGGTGTTTAGCGGCGCGTTGGTTGAAACCGAAGGTTGAAACGAGCCGTGTGTACCAACTCGCCACGGTGTCGTAAGGTTACCGTGACAATTAAGAAACTCGGAAGGAACAATGGATTTTTATACGGCGAGAAAGTTCCGTCTCGAGCTCGCGCGGCTGCCACTAATTTTAAACTCCAGACGGGCTGTGCCCCGCGATGATTTTATTGTCCCCGATGTAATGCGAGTTTCTTGCTTCTCGCAACGGTCTTTGCCTGCCGGCCGCGCGGCGACAATGCTTCCTCGTTAAGCGGCTACGCGTGACCGTGGTCTCGTTAAGAGCCACGCTAATGCTTCGTTATTAAACGGAAAAACCGACGACCGCGGCAGCTTTTCCGAACGATTAATATCCAAGTCGAACACGATGGTCCGCGCGATTAAGGTCGATGGGCTACCACGAGCGCCATCCGCGTACGCCCGTGTCCCGCCACGACCGTCTATAAAACTCGAGGGCTCTTCGGGTCCGAGCAGCCGCCTCTCTTATATAGGTGCGCCCGCGTTTTCAATTCTTCGACTTCCGTTGTCCAGCGAGCGTCTGTCAGCCGCAGACGTCGACGAAATCTTTCCTCGAGCAAAGCCCGCTCCTGCTTGCTCCTCCCCGCAAGTTCCGGAAAGTTTAATCCGTGGAATGGGGTCGGTGAATGGGAGGACTTGATGGTGGAACCGTTGGTCGTTATCAGTTTCTAATTAACCATCTTTCAGAAGGATGGTTGGAACGGGTGGCCGACTTAATTCTCTTCTAACGAAGAATGGAAAAGATGTCGTGGCGCTTGGATAAGAGCGACGCGTACGTTGGCCTTGGAGGGTTGCCGAGTTCCTTGGGGTTCTACTAGCTGCAGCTGGAAGAAGAGAGGGAAACGATTCTCGATGGCCTCGAATTGATAGTTTCCACGGTCGGGGTTCACATGCGGCCGTGTAGGCCGTGAAAGTAAATGAGCGACCCTCTCGGTCCCGTCGTTGCTGCACGGTCCTCCAGTCCCGTAGCCGGGTTCGCCTCGAAAGCACTCACATTGATTTGTTCGCAACTCCTGGTTTATAGCTTCTCCTTAGCCGGGGACATCGACCACTCCCGTATCGGTGCCGATAAAAACCCCCTGGCCGTCTCGTTCCCCGTCTATCGGCCGTTAATTCAAATCGTTCAATCGGTCTGAAAAGGCTCGTTCGCATGGGCCCGCGTCAATCTCCGAATAACGACGTTACTCGAAGGAAACGAACGCTCGGCAACTGCTGCAGCGTTTCCAAGAAGAGAGAAGGAGGAACCTGGAACTCGAGGGTTCTACGACTCCGGCAGAGAGAGACTATTTAGCGTGGTCCGCAGTGGAGGGAAATTGATTTTTCCGACGACGGATCGAACGGCCGAGCACTCGATTGTCTTAGGGATATCTCGGGGAACGTCTTCTCGTCGGCTGTTATCGAGGGAGAATTTTAAGGACGAACCACTCCTGCGACGAAAACGACGTTACGGATAAAGCCGCGAGGCAATCGTTCCGGGAATATCGCGAATAGATTCGACGGATGGATCCGTTCGAGTTTTATTCGGTTCATCCGGCGATTAATTAACCGAATCCCGGTACCGTTCGGTTCTGATCGACGTATTCTGTGGTCTCGACTGATACTGCTGCGGGCTGAAGCTATCGGCGGGATAAATTCGGAGCGGAATCATATCGATCAGGTAAGCAGAAACGTCTCGACAAAGCGATCTGTAACGGCGTTAATTAGTCATCCGAGACGGTCCAAGGCAATGAATGATTTAGTGGACCGGTCGCGCCTCACAAAGAGGTTTCCCGTGTTCGAGTCCCGGTTATGCATATTGCAGGAACGTGCCCGTCATTCAAAATCCCCCCGCCGAGCCGCGCGCGGCCTTCTCCCTTTTTAGCATGGCATCGACGCAACGATAAAAGACTTCCGACCGTGCTATGATTTTTCCCCGTGTCACATCTACGCGAGACAAATCGCGGGAGAGCTAGCGAGAGTACGGCCGCGCGGAATATTCATTCAATTCCGCGATAAAAATTTTCGTTTGAATATTTTTTCATATCTACCGCTGCCGCGACGGGAAACGAGGATCGAACGACACGGTGCGAAGCGATAAGAAGAGGGAAACGAAGGCGCCTGGTCGGCGTTGGTCGGCGTTGACCGGCGTTCCCTCGAGATAAAACGAAGAGGACGCCGGCGACGACCCCGACGGTTCGAAGCGAGAAAGCGAATTCACCGTGGAGTGACACGACGCTCGTAGAGAGTCTCGAGACGCGTCTCGGCCGTAGGCGTCGTTTCGCTTTCTCCCGAAGTGCAATTCCAACGGCCACCGGCGTGGCCGCGGCGCGGAGGCATCGCCAGCCAACCAGTACTAACAGCATTATGCAAATGAGATGGTTCCGCCAGCACGAAAACGTTGGAACCCCATTCAGGGTACACGCTTCCCCGACCATCGCGAAAACCGAGGTTTCGCCTCGGCCCGGCTCTGTCCCGATAAAGTCCCGCGGAAAAGGAGAGCAAACGCGTACCCTTCTCGCGTCCCGCCGTCTTCCCCCGGGAACTCTTTGCGACGTTTCGATTTTTCAAACGGCCCTGGAACGCGAGCCCCGCCGGAACAGAGACGGCGAGACGCGTTCGATCCGCGCCTATGGCGAACGTTACCTGAGAAAGTACTCGGGTGCCGTGCTCCCACGGGCTTTCTCCTTTGTCGGATCCACCGCCGGGGGGCTTCTCCGGAGAGACCTTATCTCGCGATGCACATCCCCCTTTTATCCTCTCGCCGCCGCGCGGGCAATAGTCGCGAGCGTACGAGGAAAGAAAACGACGAATTGCTCCAACTCGCGAGGCATTCGCCGCAACTTCGTCGTGTAATAACCGGTCGTCGAAACGGATCGACGGAGAAGAAGATTAGGAAGGGTGGTCCCGTGAAAAAACACGGTTTTGCAGAGGACGAAGGAGCACTCGTTCTTTTCATCGGAAAGGAAGCTGACCCCGCGCGGCGACTGTCTCCGGGTGATTAGCAAGGGGCGCAGAGGTTCTTTGGTCCGGCGCGGGCAACGTCCGTCGCGTGTTGGTCGTCGTGCCGCTTTAATCGCGCCTGTCGTCGTCCAATCAAAGGAAACTTTTCGGCGGCTGAACGAGGAGCGAGGGCGAACGCGGGGTGGAAAGTAGCGGCGCGCAGAGGCGGAAAGTTGGGAATACCGGGACGGCGGGGAATAAGTGATCGATTCCTTGATAATCGTGTTAAACGCGAGCGCGGCTAGCGGCGCGGTGTGGCGCGGCGCGGCTCGGCGCGGCTCGGCAATCAGCTGCGAATAACGTAATTACTGGCTGGCATTACCGCACGCAGCTGCGTGGGATCGGCGCGGCGTTGCGGCTCGCCTCGTTCGCCTCTCCCCGGCGTAATACCTTTTTTTTCCATCAACCCTCGCCGGCGCATCGTCGCGACGCGCCGANGTAATACCTTTTTTTTCCATCAACCCTCGCCGGCGCATCGTCGCGACGCGCCGATGCGACGCGCCGAAGGATATACGATGGGCGAGCTTTGATCTCGCTGTTAACGCCCGGCTCTCGTCCTTCCACCGGATTCGATTAGCGACGCGCGGCAACGAGCCTGGAAAAATGCCCCGACGCTTCTCTGTGTTTCCCCGACGCGCCACGGCGCACCGGTGCTCCTCGGGGTTAGTCGAGGCTGGTCGCAGCGGCGTAAGTAGCCGCCAACAGCGCGCTTTGATTTCTTTCACCGGTGTCTAAGTTGGTTGCGCGTGCTTTCGGCGCGTGCTTTCGGCGCGGGCTTTCGGCGCGGACGCTGCAGCGGCAAAGGCTCGTTTCGCGAGATCGAATAGAAAGCGCGGTGGGAAAAGCGGAAGGAGCGGGCGCCGGGGAATAAAAAGGCGAGAGGTGGGAAAGAGCGAAAGGAAAGGGAAACGAGAAGAGCGGAAAGGGAGAAAGCAGCCCTTTTTCGGCCGTGACAGGCTGTTTACGTTTCGGGCTATTTAGAGTTCGTTTACGCGCGGCCAGGAATGCGGCGGCCGGTTGATTAACACTTCAAACGGGGAAAACCGCATAATGCCACGTAATGACAGCGTGCTCGGAAAGAGGTAACCGGCTGCGTGTTCGATAAATCGAGGCCTCGTTAGTGCGGCTTTATGCGCGCCGCGTTGGGGAAACTGCCCTCTCTCCGCCTTCTTCTCCTGCTCCCCGTGCGAATACGATGAAACGTGACTTGGGATGATGTAGACGCGCGCCGCGGCGATTAGCCGGTCCACCTCGTGGTTCGTAAATTAAAAGAAGGCGGCCATAAACGAGGGTCCGGAGTGAAGTCTGTTCCTCGAGCGGCTCGTTTCCCTTAATTAGTGGTCAGCGGTCGCGGTGATTTACCGCCAACGGCCACCCAACTATCGCGATCGAAACACCGACCTCGAATAATTTATTCCAAATCCACGATTAAGCCAAATCTTCCCTTCTCCGAGCTTCCGATTTTTCGACCGCACTTTACGCGACGAGAAAGTACGAAAGTCGACGAGAGCTCGTGACGAAAATAATCGTCTAGTCGAGGAACGAATTTCGAAATCTCTGTAGGATCGACGAATGGCCGGATAACCGCGAGATGAACGGAAATGGAAGGAGAAAGGTGATCGACCCCTCGCGCCGCGTTTGAATCTTTGAAAGATTTAAAACGGTACACGTCGTTAGATGGTTCGATTACCCGCGAGAGCTCTAATTCGAGTGACAGCCCCGTCGCTGTGGCAGACAATTATTCCAGTTGTTTAACGACGTTAGCCCGACTGGCGTCGGAAATATCAGGCGATAGGAGAAAACGAAGTCAGGCGGGCAACGTCCCGACGAAATCAACGAGTCCTGCAGCGAACGGGAGCGAAGGTGTCGTCGACCCGGTTATATGTTAATGGATAATAGGATATCCGTTATGCTGTCGAGGTAAATCCGGCGGCGCGGTTCTATTCAGTCGACCGTACAAAGATAAACCCGATACACCGTGACGAACGATGCCTCGCAGCACCGGCTCGCGTATAATTATCACCGTTCCTCGAGTATCTTTCCCTCGTCCTCGCGATCCGCCGCGAGATTTTCGCGGACAAAACGGGAACCGAGCCGAGCTCGTCGTTAACGACTCCTGATTACCGGCAATCCGTAATCGAACGGCGCACGAAAACGTACGCGCGGGTAATTATTTCGCGAAACCGTCGGCAAATCCCGGGAAAACTCGGCCAGATCCGTGGAAGGGCGTTAAAGCAGCTTTCCCAGCGAGCCGCGTATTTTCTGTATTTTTTAAAACGTTCATCCTGAAACCGTACGCGCGTCCTTGCGAGACCGCGAGACCCGCCGCTTCAAATTATCGTCTCGTGTGTCTTTTCCATTAACCCTCGCCTATCAAATTTACGGGCCGCGTCGTCTCTCGCTAATCAGATTTAATTCGAGCTCTTTCCGCGGCAGGGCTATTTTAAACGAATTTACCCCGATACCCGTGTATCCCCGTCTATTTATGATAATCCCCCGGTCGCGAAAATGAAAAACGAGCCGAATCGAGTTATCCCCGCGCGCCGGATATCCGACAAATTGACGCGACGGATTACTCTTCGGAGCAACTGATTACGCTGTTCCACGAATTTCAACTTTTTCCCTAATCTGTAATATCCATCGGGTGATTCTCGCGGAGCCCGCTTTCCCCGGACGCGAACGTGCAATCGAAATTGCTCCATCGCTCTCGTTTTTCGAATAACGCGAGTTTCTCTGAGAAACGAGCAAGATTNCTCGTTTTTCGAATAACGCGAGTTTCTCTGAGAAACGAGCAAGATTTTTTGTTAAAATAAAATATTACGCTACAAGTAAGAGAGATAGGAGGTTTGTACTTGTCTTAAAGTTTAAGCGAGGACTTTCCGAATTTATCAGTTCGTGATATTAAATAATTATAATTGATCATAAAAGTTTAGTAATTTACCACCTAGCTTTCAAGATGAGATTCAATCTTTTCACATTTTTACTTTTCGCGTAATACTACGATTTAAAAAGAGAGGTAGACGAAATAAAAATATCTTGTCATTTATCCCATAAAAGTGCGAATGCGGTTATAGTTTATACAAAAGGTATAAATTATCAAATTTATCGTGAGTAGAAAACTGGCATTGTTAGTATTAAATTGTTCAGAACGTAAATTTATAACAGACGTGAAAAAGTTAGTAAATTATTGGCTGTTACTCGATAATACAACGCACTTGCGGTAAAACGGACGTATAATTTACAAAAAGTTTATAAATTATTACAGCGATTATTAGTAACAAATTGTTCGCGATGCGAATTTACGATAAAAATGAAAAAAATAACAAATCATTGACAATTAGAGCGGAAAAGTAATAATTAATGGACTCTGTAAAAGCATCTGTTATTTCTATTTTAAATTACATTTTTTAATAACGTGCTACATTACGAGAACATTTTAAACTTCGATGACCAATTACAATTACTCAGAAACAGAAATAATTGCAGTTATAAACCTTGATAAACTCGGGAGATACTCTCGTCTAACTTTCAAGACAAGAACGAACCTCAACTTTCTTACATCCAACCTCATCTTAACCAAACATCCTGCGTTTCTAGAAAAACTCGCGAACTACGAGCGGCAGAGCAATTGTAATTACGGACTGGTTTCCAAGAAAGTACACGTCCTACGCGAATTACCGAATGAATATTACCCCCGTCTTCTACTCGATCTATCGACAGACGAAACGAGGGACGATCGAGAGCAGATGAAAAGGCAAAGACGATCGAGCAGTGGCCAAGAAAAATACCGACGGATTAAGAGCGAAGCGAAGGAGAGAGAGAGAGAACGAGACAAAGAGGCGGAGAGAAACGGAGAGGAGAGAAGTTCGGTACTTCGGAGCATCAAATTCAGCCCCTATGAAAACAGGAGCTAAGTGTTTCGATATTTATCGGCTGCCACTTCTTCCGGACCGTTTCGCGAATGGCTCTAGATGGCCGGCAGCTTGAGGAGCGGAGGAAAGAAAAGACGGAGGAAGACGCGGAGGGACGCGGATGGGTTATATTTTCTGGAGAGAGGCCAACGACAACGGCCACGGGAACGACTTGGTAGGAGGAACACACGAGGAACCGTACGATTCAATTTCCCCCTACCCCGTAGCTCGATGGGGCTGCTCCACCTCTTCCCTTAATCGTCAAAAATATTGGTCCCGCCGGCCAGTTCGAAAGCAGCTTTTCTTCGTGCACGGCCAGGTATGGCCGCGTAGTAGTGGTATAACGGTGCCGATCGTCTTCCCCGAGCCGTCGAGGACCATCGGCTGGACAGTCGCCAGGAAAAGAGTGGCCGGTCGGAATTTACGGCCGGGGCCAGCGGAAAATTACGCGGCCTTTACCTCTCGTGCGGCCGAGGAGCTTTCCTCGAGAAGCTAATCAACGCCGCAATCTCGAAATTATCGCGACGTCTCGGACACGGCCGAAGAGAGGCTGCGGATGATAGAAAAACACGTCCCGAAGGAAATTCGTAACGAAGGGGTCCGCCCTTAACTCCTTCGGATGCGGGCTTTCGTTTTCTTTTTCCACGCGCCGGCCGTTCACCCCCTTAGTCCGGTCACCTTCCCGCCTTTCCTTTCCACCGAAGAAATTCCCGCGCCGCTCTTCATATCCGCCTCGTTGCTCTCCAGAATTTTTCCCGCGAATTTTGCGCACCCGTCGACCCGCGACCGCCAAAAAGAACACGAGCCGAGAAAATTTCCGCCGAAAAATTCCTCGCAACCCCCCTCGCAGCTCGTCCACTCCGAGCCACTCGGCGAATAATAAATTGGAGAGAAAAAGACAGAGACGAAAGAAGCGAGGTACTACGTTCTCCCTCGGGAAAGGAGGATGAGAGGTAGCAAACGGCGAAGAACGACGCGTTAATTCCCGTCTTTATCGTTCTACGACTCGATTACTGCGCGTAAAAGCGGAGATCGCGGTTCATCGTTTGCCAGATGCTTCCGTGATCAAGGTTTCTTTTACTGCGTATGTAAACCGCTTTACGAGGAGCCGCGCTATCAACGAGATCGGTGCTTTATTATGACGAGCGACGGGGAAGAGGGTGGCGGCGGCGTCGGCGTCGGCGGCGGGATCGCGCAGGAGGAACACGACAAGTTCACTGGGTGTACACAGATATCAGGCATCCCGCCCGAGGGAACATTAGTCCTGGGAACCAGAGAACGGTGCACTAGCTGGCCAGCAGCCGGTATCGAGGCCTGCGAGTACCACCCCGGGCTACCGGACGATGTCCGTTCCACCCTCTCGACAGACCATCGGTCCACACGGCCGGTGGCTGCAGCCGATTCCAGTGGAAGGAGTGCTCTCGGGAAGAGAGAATTTCGGTGCTCCGAGTAACCAGTCGGTCTCTCTTTGCGGAACGTATGTGGAATCACGCGGGGATAGCGAGATTTTCGTAGCCGGAAGATTAAAAGGAACGTGATCGGGGTTAATCGCGTTAAAAGTGCGTGGCCCGGAACCGGAGGGGCTCTAGTTATTTCGGCGAGAAGACTCGCGATCGATTCATCGCGGCGAATCGATAAGGCACGAGCGGCGGAAGCCACGGACGCCCTTCGAATCCCACGAGAGATTCGCGGCGAGGTCTCTAAATGTCGGCAGACGACGAGCAAGCTCCTGCGCGTTTGGCCGATGGAGTAAATGCACTCGTTACATCGCGACAGCGACACGTGAGGAATATCAGCCTGCTTTCCCCGTCTTATCCGTCTTTCTTCTCCCTCCTCCCCGGCTCCCAGCGCGGTCTCCTTTTCTCCTCTTTTCTCGCCGCCGCGCTCAGCCGGTGGAGCACCTTTTAGACGCGTGCGGTCGCCGCGTTAATGCGCCATTAGGGAACACCATGGCGTGATGCGAGCCGGACAAGAGGCAGCGCGAGACTTCCTAAATGCTTCTCCCTTCCACCACCGGAAAAATCGCCGATTCCAGCTCGACTCTCGATTTTTCTCTGTCCGTGGTCTCGTGGCTCTCGATACGCGCCGCTTCGATCCTCCGTGTTAGATACCGCCGTTCCGTCCTATCTCCCGTGTTTCGAAGTAGAACGATAATGTCGCAGTTTCGGGCAGAGGGTGGGGGCTGGACTGGCAAGAAATAACCGTGAGTTCCGGACCGGGGGAGAGAGAGAAAGAGGGAGAGATGGCGATAGAGTAGCGACGGGTATGATCGAGACCGGGAGCAACGCGGGGCTAGAGGCCGGTAAGATAACGGCGAGAGGTTCGGTATGGACGTTTATCAATGATATACGATACGCACGCGCGCCTCGATATCGTCTGCGATGGTTCGCAGCGAGGAAAAGGGGTGTCCGATGTACGGCTGGCGTTATGCCACCAGCCACGCGACCCGCGCGTAAATAGGCACCCATACCCCGGTGCACGCCGGGTATACACCCTTCGCGATTCGAGAGACTGCGTGGCGGAGAGAAGAAAGGATCGTGGAGCAAGCATCGACTCGTAGCGTGACCTAACTCTCAGCGACTCGACAAAAGACGCTGACGAAGGTCAGGGGATCTAACCCTCGGAATTGTAATAATAGCCTCGCGTCGAGGGCCCATTTTCACCGGTATCGTCTATTTTCGAGAGGCTGAAATTATTCTTGCCTCGAGAAAGCCGTTCGTCAACAACGACGACCGGAAGTCTATTATTGCCACGACACCGTTCCTCGATAGTCGCAGAGGTCATCGAGATCGAAATGTTGGAAGGGTCGCGAAAAATTTCGAGGTCTAGACCCGTTGAGATTGCTTTAAACTCGTCGAAATTTAAAATGACCTACAAAGGTCACCGTCGTCGCGGTTGTACTATCGGGTCAAAGTCATTTATAGTTCACCGAGGTCGCGACGCTGGTAAATCTACGTGCTTCTGTCACGATCTCCGATAAAAGTATGCGCGGAACTAATTACGCAACGTCGGATTGTCGCACGCGACTCGCGCGAGACCGGGGAAAACGAGGGAACTGCGTAAATGTTTCGAACGCGGACGCTGGTGGGATTAAGAGGTTGGTGGTGGGTTGCATCCGGCGGAAATGAGAACGCAGAGAAGATGTCGGGCGGGAAGGTGGTGGTGTTTATGCCCGGTCGCGAGCTGATGTACAAGGCTCGCGGCTGCACCCCCGCCGACGTTGGTATTTGCGTTAACGCGAATTTCCGCGAGGCCCCTCCGCGATATTGCCCCGCAACTTGCCGACGCGCCGGATAATTGAACGGCGTAAAGTCAGCCGGCACCGGGCCGTGGCAGTTAACCTGGCACTTCCGCCTTCGCTCGAAATGTATCGTCGCCCAGACACGGCCAACCTCCGGCGGCTGTAAATTTTTAACCGCTTCAGTTAGGAAGAGGCGTAAAACTGGCGGGCGTAATTAAGCAGACGCGCGCGTATCGGACGATCGTGCGCTTCGCGGTTCGGGATCGCGCTCGTCCGCGCCTAAACTTCGTTTACGACGGGGGATTTTATAGATGCTATAGATCGACGCATCGCCTCGAGGCGTATGCAACGCTACTGATTAGACCCGGGTGCATAACTTCGCGTACAGCTCTTGTTTCGCCGGCGAAATCGGTTCATAAAACGGAAACGCGAGAGATGCCTAATCACCATCGGAGTTTTAGCGGAGGACGGAATCGGTTGCTCAACGCGCGCGTAAAAATCCGCGAAATTGCGCGGGATCTGGTCGGACCGCGTACAACAGGTCCGGGAAATTAGCGGGGGCCCGGCCGGCAGTTGGCTCGGAACGGAACGAGACGGAACGAGGCGGAACGCGACTGTATTCGGTGGTATTTCAACCGCGTCGCGCGCATTCGGAGGCAATCCACGCTCGGACGTGCGCATACGCGCTCGTTTCGCCTGAGTTATGCGAATGGCCATCGCGAAAACCACGGAATGACGTGATCTCGAGGAAATTTGTACGCGAGATTGCCGTTCTCGCCGAGAAATCGTCCACGACTCTACGCTCCAGCCGTTCCCAAGGTCCCGGCCGAATTATCGTTGACAATTTCCACGGAACGCGCCGCGCCGTCTTCCCGTCCATTGCCTGCCATTTTCGGCAATCCGGTTACCCGAGGATAATTCGGGAATGGTCGGGAAGACGATGGATCGACGTGTCTTTCTCTCGTTTACTCGAGTGTTCGTCAGGCGTGACTCATGGCGAGGTGCGAAAGCGTCTCGTCTCTCGTCTCTCCTTTAACCGAGACGCGTGGTGGAAAACTCGAACGCAATTGAAAGCGAGAGATCCGTGGAAAGAGAACAAGGCCGCGAGTCTCCCCCGTACAGACGAGTCTCTAAATAACTATAGCATCTCGGTTCGTTTGAGAAGGACAATCGAGCCGTGTACGCGCGAATAAATTACCGGCGCGCCGGCTCGGTGAAAATTACGAGGAGTGCGCGCGGAATCCGCGCTCTCCGCGCGGAATAGCGCGCGCGACGTCGTCGGCGCGGTCGTCGGCGTCGTCTGGCGCGCGGCCGCGGCTCCTTTGAGCCCCTTTCGACGGCCGTTCCTTTTCCTCGCTTTTCCCGGCCCCTACAACGCGCCACTTTCCGATTGCAACGCGGCGACGACAGCGACGATAGCTCGGATAGCTCGGAACACCCTCGAAATAAATATCTTCCGCGAATCTAGACGCGGCCCGTTCCGTCCCCATAAGTCACGTGGCAAACGCGTCCCTGGAAAAACGCGTATATTAAACCTGGGCCGGCGGCGGACCGCGTCGGTATCCGCCGCGAGTGTCGCCACTTTGAAAACGCGTCGCCGCGGCCGGCCGCCACTTTTCATCCCCCTTTGCGCCCTTCGCCCACCCCCACGTTTCCGCCTTTCGGCAGATCCGCGTCCGGATAATGCGGCCTGCGAATATCGAATATCGAGCGCGTCTAGTATTTAGCGGCGAGTGTCGAGTTTCACTCAGCCACCGATGCACACCCCAGCCTCGTCTATGCACCGAGGGATACCGGGACAGCGCACGCCGCAAATTGCGATCCAGACACTAGATCCCTTCATCTTCCATTTTCTTCTTTTCCCAGCCCTCTGCTTCGCTCGTAATCCTATTATCCTATGCTTTCTTCTTTCTTTTCTTTTCTTTTCATTCCTTTTCTTTCTTTCTTTTATCTTTGGTTTTATGGTTATCTTCGACGCGTAGAATACTTCGATCGCTCGAAACGCGAGAAAGTTTCTCGTTTCGTCCGAGCGGAGGATCAGGTAGATTTCGTACCGCGTAGACACGAGTATCGCGAACGATCGAAAATAGAAGGAGAATGGAAGGAGAATTTTCGTTCTCGTCGAGTACCCGGCGTTTTAACGGGGTTTGTTCGGCCACGAGGTTCCTTTTTCGCCGCAACTAGTTCTTCGGCTATTCAAGGGGCACGGGGCCGGTGGCGGGGACGTAAAACGGAATTACGAGCCTGCGGAGCAATTAAAATTAACGAAGTAATGCAGCGAGACGCGTTTTTCATTTTGTACGTCACGACGCGTCGGGCCCGAGACACCGACCGCGTGCTACGACGTTGTATATTATTTAAACAAACTTTGACATCTCGACCAGGGTGGAGAGGGCGCTCCTGGAGAGGGCGCGCCTAAATTTCCAGCCGCGAGTCTTGCTACGCGCTTCAGCCACACCACGCTCCGCCGACCAGAAGTAATTTTCATTCCTCTTCTCGGTTACGCGTTCCTCCTGTTTTCATTTCGCTCCGCCTCGTGTCTCCCTGATTCCTACCGGCGTATCAAGGACCAACAGCCAGAAGAGCAAAGAAAGGAAGGACGAACGAGTTTTCCCTCATCTCTCCGCGAGCCACCAACTTTTACGCGAAATTATCTCGGTCTGTTTTTCTTTTCCGCGTGGAAACACGCTCGATTTGGAGCAGAGTCTGCTAACAAACGTCGCGATTCCAAAGGGTGGATGAACTTCGTAATCCACGGGTAAACGTTCGACGAATGGAATCATTGCGAAAGATGGAGTAATTATCGATACGCTTTAAACCGGAAGAAGTCTGTTTTCAAAATCATTCGGTGTCGCTGATCGCTTTGTTCATTCTCACCGAGTATCTCGAGTCAATGGAAACTGTTTTGTTTCTTTATTGGCGGGTACTACGCGAGTTAGCTCCTAGTAAGGAACTATAACTAGGGACAAAGTCGGGACAAACGGGAAATACACGATCCAAGCGAGATTCGTACTTTGTATAATAGTCTGTAGCAACTACCATTAACACTCTCATCGCTATATAGAATCAAGGAGGTCCTCAACTTCCTATAAATACAAATTCACGACCTGTCTATAGTATCTCCGTCTATCTAAGGTAGAGCTTTGCGAAAAGGAAGAGTTCGCTTCCTGTTCCCGATGGCAACCTAGGGGAACCAGCAAAGACTTGGATAAACCCGGGGGGAGGCCCGGAAAAGTCGGTAAAAAGCTACAAAAGCTCAATCGAACTAGCTTAGGTTGGTAAAAGGACGTAAGCGCCGGCGGATTAATTCTTCGTATAGAGCAGTCGGAGGAAACACGCTTTGCTGTCAGAAAACTGGAAGGAGAGACAGACTGGAGGAACAAACGTTCTCGGGGTCAATTCTCCGGCAGACTGGTGCAGTCAATCGATTTGGAAGAGAGCCTGGCGGCAAACGTCTCGGTTGGAGAAAGCAGGGTGGATCACGACCGATAAACTTCATAATCCACGTTTAAACGGCCGGCGAACAGAGTCATGGGAGGCAACGGATGCACTAACGATGCGCTTTAATCCAGCATCCTTTAGTCGAGCAGTACACCGACTGGAACCTTCTCTCTTTCTCGCCCCCTCTCTCTCTCTCTCTTTCTCTCTCTCTCTCTCTCTCGCTCTCCTTCTCTCCGCCCTTCGGTTAAGGCGCACCACCGCGAGAGGGCTTTTATTCCCCGCAGCTGCAGCCCTCTCTCTGTTTTTCGTATCCTCTCGCCTGCTCTAAAGGAGGCGGCGGAAGACAATGGAATGCTTACGTCAAAACCCGCGCGCGCCGCGTCGGTATTTCATGTCTCAATTATTTCCCACAAAAGCAGCCGGAGAAGAGCGTCGGAGGCTACCGTTCTCTCCGCCCTCGATGCTTCCTGGCCAACCGTCACCACGGTTAACCGGCGTGTTATCCGTCGCGGAACGGAAATTTTCACCACCGCCGTATCGAGTTCCTGCTGGATGCCTCTCGCCGCGGGTTTGGAAAATCCCGAGTGCGTCTGATCGTTTGGGAAATACAGATCGAGCGAGGGAAGAAGGAGATCGAAGGAGTAATTTAAACGATCGCGGTTCGAGGTTCTTTCGCGAGGGAAATTCAGGTAGGAGAGGAGGCGTTAAAGGAACGGCTGGGAACACGGGAGCACAATACAAGAGAGGGACGTCAAAAACCGTAGTGGCTGGAATGGGATCACATAAATTTGCCAGACGATCGAATCGGAATTTTAGAGCGGACCTAATGGATCCTCCTTCGCGATTTGAATTCTCACAGCCGGCTTCGTGAATTATTTCCACGGCACGGATGTCTTTTCGTGAATAATGAAGCGTGGCTGAAGCGGTGGCTCAACCGAATCGTATGAAGTCGAGGTGGACCGGAGGAGCTATCGATCCTAGATTTCGACTACCACCGCCGAGCTAACAGCCTTCCCGTTCTCCGTGGCTACTTCCCGATCGCGTTCCGCCGCGAGACCACGGAATTCCGACTAGCAAGAAACAAACGAGGAAGAAAGGGGACGGGGAACGGGGTGGGGAATTAAACCGTTAAAGAACTGGCAGCGCGATGCGAGGGATGAAAGAGGAGCGACGTCGGTTCCTCGAGCGATTTCACGAGAACCGCGTTACTTCTCCGGATTAGCAAACAGCATCGGGGATGGACGTCGAACGGTAGCAGACGCGCATTAACAGTGTTGGTACGAGCGTGAAACAACAAAGCCGGTTTCGGTTCCCTTTGTAGCGGAAATGGCACAATGGCGGAGCGTGGATGGGGCGGCAAGCTCTCGTCTGAGCTCTTCGAATTAAAAGTGTAGCTTAGCAGCGACGCTGGTCCACGTCGTCCGGATGTTTTCGCGTTACTCTCCTTTTCCGCGAGCGAATTCCGTCGCGGCGTCTTCGAGGAAACCTCTCGGGGCGAAAACGCCTGCTGTAGACACGCGCCGGCAGAAATCTCGTGGCTTTCGTGCAAACGCGTTCCGAAACCGTTCGGAAACCGTTCCGGTGAAATATCGCGGCCTGTCCCGCGCTACGGGAAAGCCAATTCCGTGGAACGACCACGCGTTTCTTACTAACCGAAGCAATCGTAAAACATTCTTTAACCTTCTGTCGCTGCTACTGGTACGACAATGGTCGGTAATAAACCCGGAACAGACGCCGGGCGCCGTAAAGTCGAACGTCGCCGACTTTCTTTCGCGAGTCCGAAGAAATTTCCGGGACACGAGTAACTCCGACGAGTCGTCGTCTCCGTGCCGGTTATTTATTCGCCGTTTAATAAGCAATCTAAATTCCGTCCATCCTTGCGGCCCGCGACGTGCCCTACCCCCGATCTGTTCAACCCCTGGCTCATCGACGACCCCCATCCGCGCCGCTTACCGAGTCAAATCTCTCGAAATCGATCCTCCCTCCGCAGCCACTCCACCTGGCTAGTTCGCCGCGAATTCGTCCACCGCGATATTCGATAATTCGCGGCATGGCAACGTCGTCGTCCTCCTCGTCCTCGTCGCCGTGGTCGTCGTTGTCATCGTCGGTGGGCTAAATCCGCCGCGGGCAACGGTGAATTATAGATAAAGTTCGGTGACCGGGCACCAGCGGCAAACAGTCGAAACGGTACTGGCTGTTCCACGATTAGAATTTTACCGTTCGCCAATCCCGTCTTAACCAGTTCCAATTAAACTCCCCGATTAAGAAATCCGCCATGGGTATCCGAACCTCGACGCGTTCTAATTCCTTCCCAATTATATCCGAGTTATGGATGCGAAGGTTCATAACGAACCCTCTCTCTCTCTCTCTCCTCTGCCAACGTTGGCCAACGTTATCTCGATCTTTGCTTATCCGTAGATCGCATTATCGCTCGCGTTTGTTCGCTCGCCCTTTGACCCTTAATCGAGCCACGCGAAAGGGTTGCTATCCTCTATCGCGATAATAGACGATAGAATAGACCGTTGAAGGAGGTCGTTGTTCGCAGCAATGGCGCGGAGGCTTTCGTTGAACTTGAATTCGAGGAATGGAGGAAGACGACCGCCGGGTGGAGGTGGACCGGTGCTCGGCCCGCGAATTATAAACATCGTTAGTATGCACCGCTCCATCGGTACCATTCGTTCTAATACACGCAGGCTCGAACGCCTCTCTGGGGCATCGTTCCCGATTATTACCCCGAAAGGGTTGCTACCGGCCGGGAACAGCACCTGAGGGTGCACTACCTTTGCCTTCCTGCTACCCTCTTGTTGTTGCTTTACCCGGCCATCGCCGCAGTCTTCCGCCGCTCTTTCATCCCCCGCGTTCAATTTTCCGACACGTTTCGCGATTAACTGCACCGGCGAGAGGAAGATAATCGTCGCTGTGGAATTGGAACCTCGTTTCCGTCGTTTCTTACGCTCCTCTCGGAGATGCGGAAACAAACGCCGGCACGACGTCTTCCGGTGGATAACCGCGAACGGCCACCCCGAGACGTTGGTTCTGCCTGCGAGTCGAGACATTTCCGCCGAGAAGAAGGGCAGCAGCCGGTCGTAAAGCGGACCAAAAATTGTCCCCGGGTGTACCGAGGGGTGGTTTCACGGACCGCAAAGCACGAGTGAACGGTGACCTCGTGGCCAAGTGCACGGATTTTTACAGCCGAGGTGCTTATCGCGGTCCCTCGCGAGAGAGAGGTGCCTGTCCTCGAGAAGCCGGGACGTGCTCGACGAAACGTGTGCGACGGTTTCGCTCGTTAACCGGTGTACAAGGCGGTTTTCTTTTATTTCAGGCAAGTAGCGGCTGAATTACGACTTGCCGGGGTATAATTAAAAATCCGCCGCGGTCGTGGCCGCGGGCTCCGGCTCTGCCCGGAAGAAACAGCCACCGCCGACATCCTAACCTTTATTTCTTTAATTCAATCGCGCGTGTCGCGGCCAGGGGATGAAAAAGTTGCCGCGCAACGAGACACGCGGCGCGCAATGGCGGCCTCGAGTCGTCGCAGCCCGCGACGAGAGTTCAAGTGCTTTTCGCGGCGCTCGAGTGTCGAGACAATCGCAGTTGGCTGCGCCTTTGACGCGAGAACTGTTTCAGGTGCGAGAGCCACTTTCCCCCGGAAATTCGACCTACGTCGACGCGTGCCACCTCTTCCTTCCGTCGATACGCGGCCTCTAGAAACGCGCGTAGCAAAATTCTCCTGGAGAATTAGTCACGGAGAAGCCTCGTTTCCGTTTCGGGTTATAGGAGAGTGGTTGGACGGGTGGATCGAGAGATCGGTGGGGAATGATCGATGCACGAGTTGGCGGAAGCGCGAGAAATCGGAGATAGTTTCTCGACGACGAGACCACCGCACCGCCACGGTGGAAACGTTCGCAGTCGAGTAATTAAATCCCTTTTTCCCCGGCGGAACTTTCCGCTTCTCTTCGAAACGTTTCTCTCTTTCGGCGCACCGCATCGCGCCGGGGTGAAATCAAATAGTGGAAAAACGTGGGGAGGAGGAGAGCGCGCGGCGAAAGGAACGCGAGCTTCGCCTCAAATTCGAATGCTCGTCGCCGGGAAAATAAAGCGGGGTAGAAAAGGAGCACGACGAGTCTGATGCCGACAGATTGAAAACCACTGCGCGCGCTAGGAGAAAATCGACGCGGGACTTGCTTCCGTCGCGATTCTTCCGGACAGTCGGCAGTCGCTGCGGCCCAACGAGTCGCGTCGAGAATAACGGCAATCCCGTCGCAATTAACGCGTTTCCACCCGGCCATCTTAGCGGCAACCATTTCCAGAACAAAGCGGTCTCAGGCGATCGGTGTGTCAACGGAATTTTTCCGCGGGAATTATTCAGGAGTATCGAACGGATCGGGTGGCCGCGGACGGGGTGGGAAATTTACGAGGGAATTTGGAACGGCGGCTTTCTTGGCAAAGTCAGCCGCGGCCAGGGCGCCGGTGTTTCTTTCGGTAATGCATTTTATAGCAGGCCCGGAGCAGTTCTACTTCTCGGTACATTTCATCTATGCATGAATATCAGAGAGAGCCCCGGCCGTGAGCCGGACCAGCGGTAGCCCGGTTACCTTTTCCATCTCGTTCCACCCCTAATTCGCCGGTTCTTTCTGGCCGGGCTCTCGCGACCGCCACCGCTCGGATTCAAAGCACAATTAAGCCGCGGCCATTAAAAATTTACCGTCCCGGAGTCTCGTAATACGTCGCCGGGCTGGCCATCGAGCTGCTACTTTGTACGGATGTCCGGTGGAGAGGAAAGGACTGGGGTGAGCGCGAGCGCGCTTGTGCCAGCGCGAGCGATCGTCCACGCGCCTCTCTACGTGCGTGCCTGCTCCAAAATTACACGCTGCCTTTGATGGGATTTCTCCCGTTATACCTCGTGCCGCTAAGCGCACTGTGCCCGCTTTCGTCGCGCCGTTCCGCCCGGATTTCTCCCCTTTTTTTCCAAAAATCTCCCGACAAATTCAGGCCCGGCTTGATCGACCGTCACGCGATACGGCTGAAAACCGGACAGGGGTTGGCTCGCGAACCCGGCTGCGCTTCCCTTCGGCAGCGATGACGATCACCGGTCGTCGGTAGTGCACGGTGATTCGTAAATCCGATCCGACAAAGGGAATGGATCGGTTCGAAAGGAAATTCCTGCTGGTGCCGCGACTTTCACAGGGCTACGTTTACAGGGTAGAGGCAACCTGTTGAAAATTCATTGCGTTCGAAGATTATTACCCATTGTTGGCCGCTCGCCGGCGAATTATCGGTTTCCATTGGCAGCGGGAAGACTGCAAGGTTGCAGCACCCCGTCGACGTACCGGCGAGGAATAATTTTTCTCCCGCCATGGCGCTGGCCAGGCCGGAACAAATTATCGCGCGAAACAAGTAACTACGGAAACCACTTTACCGTTTTCCCGTTTTTATCCCTCCACTTTCCTTTTTCCTATCTCCTCCGCCCTTTCCCCTCTCCTCTCTTCGTTCTATTAAATTGCCGCGTCGCGGAGTTTGCCTTTGACAAGGGTTTAATTTAACTGCGTCTCCTTCTCTGATCACGTCAAATTATTTTACTCATTTTCATTAAGGATAAGATACTCTTTCTCTGTCCGCGTAGGCGAAGGAAACGGCGCAGGCAAAGATGGCGGAAGGAGAAGGAGAAGGGGTAGGAAGGGGAGGAGGAGGAAAGAGGAAAAGAAGAAGGCGACGGGTGGAACGGTACAGGAACTACGTCGTAACGAGACGTTTGATGGACGCGCTTATTCTCGAGAGGAAACGGCTTACGGCGGAGGAGGAACAGGGCACCGAGGAGCCGCGGCCTGATGGAATTGAACAGTGGGTCAAAAACTTTACCCCCGGCCATTTTTTTCTTCGCTCGTCAATTAGATCGGTCCGATCTTATTAACATTTTAATACCTCCGGCGAGATCGTTCCCGAAGCTTCTCCTTTTTTGTCCCGATTAAACGACCACCATGAATCAAACCGAGTCACGGAACGGGGGGTCAAGTTCCCGAATCTCTCCTCTCCCTCTCCCTCTACCTCTCTCTCTCTCTCTCTCTCTGTCCGTAACCTCGGGAGTAAATGGATTCGGCGAGTGCACTCGACTCGATTAACCCGCACGCGTGCTAAACGCGGAGGAGGAAAAAAGGAGAGGAGGAAAGAACGGGAAGGCGAAGGGATGGTGCTAATTCCCGACCAAGATTGAACCCGGTTCCTGGCCGTTTACAAATTTACAAATTATCCCTGGTAGCCGGGACAAGAACCACCCTCCTCGGTCGATTTAAATTACAGTCAGCGAATTCTTGGCGAGCGGCGAGCTTCGTCATCCTAAAGTAATTATACACTTAACTTTTTCGCCCATCGGGCGCAAAGGTTATCTCGAGCCGTGCACCCTCGACGGACGTCACTCATCCCTGCGAGGGGTCCGCAGCGACCGGCGAAGAAAGGGTGCGTCGGGGGTGGCGCCAAGAACGAAACGCTGGAAACGGTTCCTAAAAGTTTTAGCACTCGCGAGAGAGAAAGAGAGCCGGAACGCGACTCGTCCAGCGGCGAGATGCGATCTTCGTTATTTATAAAAGCGAAACGGCGTTACCGGCACTCCGAGCTGCCTTTTCGACTCTGCGGAGGTGCAGCCGAGAGGCTGCCGAGGTATTAATATTCACCGACGGGAAACATTCGTTCTCATGATTCCCAAGTACCGGGCGTAACGCTAGTGAAATGGGAAACTTGTAATTAGTTACGTGATTCGCGACAGACGAACGCTTTCGCGGAACGCCTCCGTTGTTCCCGAATAGAACGGCAGAGGGAGAGAGAGGGTGGGAGAGGACGGAGGATCGGGAATTAATTCGAAATTTTTGAGAATCGCGCGCAAGATAACGGTTCTACCGGCCGCGAGCCGTCGACCCTCGGATCACAAATGCTCTTCGCGGACTCAATTTGCGAATTCCGCTGGTCCTGTGTTCATTGTCAGGCGGGGATTAATAATACATCGAACGCACCCATCCCCACTGCGGCTGGGTTTTCCGAATAGGGGTCTCGACGCACCCTTACGTGCGCGGCAACGACGAATAATAGATTCCCGGCCCTGGTCCTTGGGAATTTCTTAACTAAAGGCTGGGAAATCTCGCTCGGGCTATGGCCCCGGCACGGGACATAAATTAGTGGCGAGGCATTAAAGCGATTGCGAAATTAAATTGCCGATCGAGGCAGTGGAAAAACCCTGCGAATCCAGCGACTCGGCAAACTGTGTATATCCACTAGGACCGCGCGCAGCAGTCGAGACGTTATTTTTCTTTCGTCTCGCGTTACCCGTGTCAAAGCCGCAGAGAGCGTGGGTGCATGAGAGATTAGAATAGGGTGCGCGCGTTTCGATAGTTTCGCCCCTTCCCCGACTGTCGCGTAGGGTTAATCCCTTCGGGAGGCAAAAACAACCATAAATGTATCGAAGCGTGCGACACGTGTCGGCTAATTGGAGGCAAATACTTCAGGGGGGCTGGATCGTATTTTTTCACCCCCCGTTGATCCTTCCGCCCCTCGATGACACCTCGTGTTTCTCCTCCCCTCTCTCTCCCCTACCGCGCCGCTGCCGATTTTTATTCTCCCCGAACAACGAACGTTATCCCGGCCGAGATAAATTCCTCGTATCGCCGCGGCTCCGGCTATTGTCGAAACATCCAATTTTCTGGAAGCGAGGCGACGCCAAGCGACGCGACGCGACGAAGCCGAGGAACGAGGACAATGGCGGGCGGCGAAACGAGAAAAAGGTGCGAAACCGGTCTTCGACGGACCACGATGATTCCGTCTCTCCTTCCCACAATCCTGCCGAGTATTTTCAGTTCATTAGCAAGTCAAATAACCGAAGTTCCTCCACAGAAACAGAGAAGGCGAAGCAGAGTCGCGGGAACGCCGGGATCCTTCTCTTTTTCCCTTCTCCATTACTCCCTTTTTCCCGCGGTAGATAAGGATACGTCTACGCAATGCCCGCGGTGAAGAGAAAAAAAGAGGGATCACGCAAAGAGAATTCCAGACGAGAGGAGAGGATGGATTTACGTTTCTTCTTATACCTACCTATACTTACGCGAATATGTACTTTCATAGACGCGCATATATACGCGTATATACGTATTCGCGTATGTATGTATATATATATATACGAGGTTCTCGAGGTGCCAACACCCACCCTCGACGTGCTAGCACCTCGAGAATTTAAAAGGGGATGCCTGGCTTAGGGCTGAATTTCTTCTATCTCCACTTATTTACTCGGCCGCCCAACTTTCTCCGGCCGTCGATGCCATTAAAAATAAAAGTCTGCGGGATCTCGAGAGCGCTTCCCAATTTCAGGCCGTCTCTCCTCATTTTCACGTTTCACCGATTTTTCGCGCTACCTTCTAACGGCCGCCACCGCCGTACCTCGTCCTCTCGCTCGCGTTTTTCGTTAAACGATAATCGGCGAATCGTTTCGGCCCGTCGAGTCCCGGGGATTTACCGTGACATAAATCAAGCCGGGGCATTCTGCGAATATCTCGCAAGCGCACGGTACGTACGCTAACGAAACCGACCGGCGATTTCTTGCGCGATATCCAGCAGCAGCAGCAGCAGCAGGGGTTCGGTTAATTCCCGATGCAGGTGAACGCTAAATCGAAAGCCGATTTTCGTTCTTCTCCGAGGGAACCTTGAATTCCGCAGCCGGGTTCATGCATTCATGCAGATACCTGAGATTATTTCTCAAGCCTGCCAGCAAACCGGGGGACTCTGAATTTAATCTCGGGTACCGCGGACGAGAAGATAGATTAATATAGCGTCCAGGGCACGTACCGAACGCGCACGCGGGATCGGGGATAAAACTGGACGGAAGAGGAAAAATACGCGGCGAGCGGAGCAGAGTAGACGGAGGAACGACCGGGAGGAGACAGCGTTCTCGACCAAGGTATTGTTTCTTTCCAAGAGACCGTTGTTCCGCCGTCTCCGAACGCGAGGAAAGAGTTTCTGCGATTCTCTGAGCGGACTGTTTCAGAACTACTGGGATCTGGACCGCTACCAGACGATAGTGTTTGCGCGTGTCGCTTTTCAGACACTCGCTGGTATTATTGTACCGGGCGAAAGGGGATTATAACCCTCTGCCGATACGTGTCGGTCCCGCGTCAAGCTTTATTAAAGCGGATGCAACGATACAGCGCCGGAACTCCGAAGTACGATGCATCGGCAGTTTCTTTCGACCGGAACGTTGATTATTGCCAGACCCGCGTACTTTACATCGCCTCGCCTCGCCTCCGCTCGAATCCGAGGAATATCGCGCAACATCTCGAAAAGTCCCGTATCCGCGATCAAAGGGATCCGAGATCCCGGCGAGATCCTATGGCATCGCTGCCATACACGGCTATAGGATCAGCGGAGAAAATAGAGAACGACCTTATCGTAGATTCAATTTCCAAAATCCTCGTGCACTTTCCGTGTTCGAACAATACCGGCGTGGCGCGCGCGTGCACGCGAGCTCGAGGATGGCTCGGTGGAGAAAAAGCGAGGAACAACCCCGGATTTGACGCGGTAAAAACGTCAAAGGATAAAGGAGCGGCGGTATGGAAAAGGGAAAAAGAAGGGAAGAAAGAGAAAACGAGGAAACCGGGGTGGAAGGAGAAGGCGAGACGAGTACACGCATTGTTTTCCAGCAGACCGTTTCTGGTCTGAGAAGGGTCGAGTTTGCGTCAAACTAGCGTTTTTGCCGGCGGTGGCCGGCTCCCCGACTGCGTCACGACGTTTCGACACTGTTTTGCCCTCTCACGCGGTTCATAAGGCGTTTCTTGCGCCGGCTAACAACCGACACGCGTCCGAAAGAATCCGCGCGACCCTTGTCCCGCGCCCCTAAACCTCCTCCGTCACGTAACCGGCAAGAAACAGTCCGCGGGGCGTCGCGATGCTTTTCGTTCGACGGAAAATTCCGGTAAACCGAATACCAAACGACTCACGCGAATTCTCCCAACCTCGCCGATCCTTTTTCTCCGAGTAAACGAATAAACGCGGAGTTCTTAAATCGGATCCCTCGCTTATCCTTTCGGATCTCGGATAGATCAGGAAGGACGACGGGAATGGCGCGGTTTCGAGCGGGAAAGCGCAATCGTGAGAAATTAATAACGATAAGAGGAATCTTCGGGATATCTCTGGGTTTAGTTTTCGAGGGAGTTAGCAACGTGCCTCTATCGCGATAACAAGTCGACGAGGCCTGGCGGCTGCTACTCGACGCTCGGAGAATCCGCGATGCATCTACTTCGAGACACTAGACGCGTCGTTCTCGAAAAGCATCCCGTAAGTGTTCCCGAGACGAGCCACGTACACCAGGACTCATCCTGGTTGTTCTCGAGCAACTATAATAACCGACGATGAACGCGCGCAGACACAGTGTCAAGAATTAATCTTTCTCGATGAACCTGGGCAAGTCCCGGGACTTCCGCACTTCCGCGCGATCCACGAAACTCCTCGAGTACCGAGGAGGGGCAGAAAGTGCGAGAGAGCGAGAGAGAGGGAGAGAGGTGGGAAGAGGGAAATTCGTTCGGGTTTTCGCGAGTGAGAATTTCAAACAATTTCGAGCATCGTGCCCCGAGCATTCCAGCGGAATTACGCTTAACCGTGGACGAGGAATCGAGGCGGGATGACATAGGTATTGTTTAAGCCTCTCTCTCCTCGTCTCTCCTCGTCTCTCCTCGCCGCTCTTCGCCTCTCCGCGACGACCGGCACTCAACTTTTTCCGAAGGAACTTTTTCCCTCGTCCCTCTGCCCGTTCTTCGTCTTTTCCCTTTCTTGCCCGGACAAAACGAGCACGCGAGGGTATAGGGAGAAAGTTCATGTCAAACGCGGGCCCAGACGGCTGAACCTGAAAATCAAAGTTTGACAGGATCCGTTTGCTCTCCGCGCGGACTTTGCAGACTTCCTCCGTCTACGACCACTTTTCCTTCTGCCTCGTAACGACGCCGTAATAGCCCGGCCACTCCCCGAGTGCCTCCGCTTTTCTCGCTTCTGCCCGCTTCTATGCCACGCTGCTACCACCACGCTTCCCGGACGTCCGCCGTCGAATTCCGGTTTTGTCTTCGCGCCGTAACGTCGCGCGTATTCCCGGCGAACGACGCGGCGACGAGTGGCAGCAACGGCGGATGGAATGCAAATTACACGAAGCGGCAAGTGCGTCGGAAAAGGAGGAGAGACGGAAAGCTACGGTTTAATCGTTCGGCCGGGTCGGGGTGACAGGATGGACCGCGGGCGTGAAACAATATCGGTATTCCAGATATTTTATTAAAGTTCCAAACAGGCCCGGGATCGGGACACGCGGAGAAAGAGGGAGAAGGAGGGAGAAGGAGGGAGAAAGGTCGGGAAAGGGGTGGGTGGTGCGGCTCGCTGCGAGTACGAGTCCGACTATCGATTATTGACCGGAGGAACGGCCGCCGAGGCAATACGGTTCCCGCGTTCTTTCATTCCGATCTCGTCCACCTGGGAAATCCTAGATCCTGATGGATGAACTCGCGATATTTAATTATCGGAACGCTGCGCGAACCGTGTCCGAGCTGCAGATACACGCGCGCCGGTTGTTTACTCCGAGACAGAGGTCATCCGCGCGAGGATCGCGATTTCATCCGAGAGGACAGACCGGATTGTCGTTGTCTCGGTGTCGCGAGAGGTTTAGCGATTAAGACGATCGATTATATCCCTTTGCGCGATTCGGGATTAACTCGGATCCCCGTTGGAGGCGCGCAAAGGCCGGGTTCGCCTGTTCGTTGCGCGGGTTGTGTCAAAAGGAAATCCAAGAACGTTACCGGTAATCGAATCTACAAAACGAATTTCGCCGGAGCCGAAAGCGGACTAACAGCGGAAAGGAGAGAAAGTCGCGAAGGAAATCAAAGAGGTCGGTCAAAAGGCAGAGAAACCAAACGAAGGGAAGGACGACGAAGGGGCGGAGGTGCGCGCGCGCGAAAGAGAGAGAAAGAGAGAGAGAAAGGAGGGGAAAAGCAAGCTGGAAATTCCAACGGATGAAATTAATACCAACGAGGCGGAGAAGCGAGGTGGAAGAAGGAGAAGGGGAGGAAGGCCGTCGCCTTCTCGATCTTCCTATTTTGCCGGTCGATCGCCGGATACCGGGAACAGATCAAATGCAATTTCTCTTAAAGCTGTTACTTCCTTTCGCTGTCCACTCGGAACAAGAACACCGGTCTTGGGGGAGTCCATTAGGAGCGGACGCTCGTGAACCGGAAGTCCCGCGGGAGTCGGGGAGGAAAGAAACGCGACGACGCCGGTATAACCGGGAAAAGTAACGCCAGAGACAAAAAGAGAGCAACGGTGTCAGGGGAAGGGTAGATGGCGGAAAAGAAGCGGTATCAAACGGTCGATCTCGCGATTTTCGCTTGTCTCTCTTCTCTCTCCCTTTCTCTTTGCCCGGTGAAACAGCGTCGGTCGACCGGAAACTCTCGATCGAGGAGAAAGACTCGGTTTTCCGGCCGGCGATACGCGATAGGGCCAGGCCGCGTAATTGAAACGAATTAAACCGATAACGAATCTTTGTCGTGGCCTGGATCGAAACGGAAATCATATTCAAGGTTTGCGTGCGCGGTCCAATTGCCCGTTGCGCCCTATTCCACCCTTAGCCTTTAAAACCCGAGCCAAGTATCCCATTCTCCGGCGTTCCTTGCGCTCGTTTCGCGTAAACGCCGACGTGGACGCGGAGAAGGAAGAGGGAAGGAAAAAATAAGAGAGGCACCGAGTCTCCGTGCACTTTGTTTTCCTTTTCCTTTCCTTCTTTTTCTCCTTCCTTTTTTTTCCCTTTTCCTTTTTCCCTTTTCCTTTTTTTTTCCATTCCCTTTAGAGGATAACGAACCACCTACAGTCCCGGCTAACGATGGGCACTTAAAGTTTAATCTACCTAATTAATAGTGCTCGTCTATTACCGCGAGGGTCCCCTCATATTTTCTACCCCCTCGCGAGCTATATCCACCGGCTACAACCCCCGGGAGCAAAAAGCGTCCCGCCTAATGCAGGGAAATGGCTGTTTCCTAAGTTTTCGCCGTTCTTTTTTTCCCCGAGCCCGTCTTTAGACCGAACCTTAACTCGCGTACCTTTACCGGCAGCCTCTTAATGCCTCCACGGTCCCCTTTTTAGACGGCCGCGTAACGGCACCCCGAGTCGCCGATGACAACCTTTCGATCGTCTAACCGGCTACGAGGAGTACAGATCTACGAGCGAGCCGACCAGCTGGTACGAAAATGCTGATTGTCGGAAATAAATGGCGAAACCCGTTGGCGACGCGACTAGTATGACTTCTGACTCCTTAACAACGCAAATTTGCCAGGTTTCCGTGGAATCGATGGAAAGAGTTTTTCCCTCTGCCGAACTCCCCTTTAACGAGGAGTGAAATTTCATACGTTCGCGAAGCTCCGTGGAACGGTCGCGTTCGGCCGAGTAACACGAGCGGTCGGCGAGAGGTCGAATCGAAGTCTTTAGTATTCCGGCACGTAAGCCTCCTCTATCTCTTCCATTTCCTCTCGAGAAATCCATTTTTCCTGTTTGGAACGGTCAAGAGTCGCGCGAGATCCCTATCTCCCGTTATCTCGCCTCCTGTTCACCTGTTTCTCCCTCTTATTCTCTCTCTCTCTCTCTCTCTCTCTCCCTCTCTCTGGCCGCAGCGTGTCCGTGAGCCGCGAGCCGACTCGCTTCCCCTTCGCTCGTTCCGTCGATATATCTCGAATTGGCGGGCGCGACCATTAATTTCATTTTATCGCCGCATGGGATTCGAAGCGAGCGGCACGGTAATGCGTTTTAAATGTAAAACAGGCTAAGGCCTTCGGCGTTAACGGGACGAGTCGTCGATAAAATTTGATTCGAACCCGCTCTCCGCGGCTCGTCTCCCCGACCTTGATCTTTGTAACTCACCCCCGCGCGAGTATCCGCTATCTGCGATCCTCGACGGTGTCCATCGAGAGAGTGCCGATCGACAACGAATCCGATACCCGGTCGTAAATCAACGGGAACACCCTCGCTTCCACCCCGGCATCGACAACTCCACGGAATACTCGTTAAAATCGCTGGTCCACGCTCGGTGCACGCGCCGACGTCGGCCGGATAGCGAAGCTAATAAAGGCGACGCGCGACTCGATATTTCAGCCGGTGGCTCGCGTTTTATCCGCCCCGACGCCGGGGTGCGTAGTTTCCTCGGCTTCTAATAAAATTGATACGACGCCGCTGCCTGCGACGGCGAGTCGCGCAGCTGCACCGAGAGACATAAATTATTATGCGCCTGAGATCCGAAGCCGACGATCGGTTCGCTCGCTAGCAGCTCGCTGGCAAGACGGATTCGGGAAGCCGAAGGAGGGAAGGGAAGGGGTGGCCCAAGGGGGTAGGCGAACTAGATGGGTATCGTCTGCCGTTAAGCGGCTCAGCCAGCCCGTACAACTTGCTTCCACCCTGTCGTCCCGCCGACGCCACCCCCAGCGCCGTCCTAGAGGACAAGGGCGGTCTTGGTGACTTTATGAATATTCTCTTTGTGGAAGTGGCTCGATGCACTCGTTCACTTAGAACACGCCGGTAGCTCGGCTCGGTAAACACCCGACCCGCGCCACCGCCGGCCACCCTTCACCCACCCTTCGTTGCCTCCTCCACGACCTTCTAATGGAGAAGGAATTATTTACGAGCAAATCATTAAAGTAGAACAAATAGTCCCGGGTACCGTACCAACCGCGGAACAGGATTCGCGAACGCGAGCATTCCGCTCGAAAAATGCCGCGATCCCGTTGCGGTCCGACAAACGTCTGCGGTTTCCCTCCTTTTCCTCCGGGGTCGTCGAACCCGCGCTCGACTCCGGTGGTACCCGCCGGGGGTCGAAACCTATTCCAGCATTGTAATTTTTCCACGCCACGCGGTCTCGAGACGTCCTGGTCAGACACGCGACCCCCGAGCGACCCCCGGGCGAGCTGCGTTTCGCCGAGTTTCGCTTCGCGTCGGAATCTCGGCCCGACGAGTAATCGAGTAATCGAGTAAACGTGCCGGCGGGCGGGGCGGAATCACGGGCGAAATTTTCAATGCGATCGATCAACGGCCGCCGGGGCGGAGGAGGGTCTCGGCGGATGAAAGCACCTTGCCAATCCGAACAGCCTCCGGGCAGCCACGGTGTATCGCCGACTGCGGAGAAGTCAATGGCGTTCTCGGCTAACTGGCTAGCGGGCCCCCGTTGGCCCCCGCTGGCCCCGCGCTGCCAACTGGCCATTCGAAATGCGCAAACACCGGCAACAGTGGTCGGTGCACCGCGAGGTCAGCCGACGCTGGATTAATTATGCACCGGCCTTCGGCCAGCGCGCACTGTTCTCGCTCATCCAGCGGCCAATTAGCTCCAAAAACAGTCGCGAGACCCGAAATCCCTGCGACGCTCCCCGTCCGCTCGCCGATACTCTCGCGGATACTCCCGCGAAGCAGGTAACGCCACTGACACACACCAGAGGAGTCTCTCCGCCTCGATTTTAACGAGCGTTTTTAAATTGCAAATCCGCGATCGAACCGGTTTCCTCGAATCCCCCGCCGGCGTGATACGCGAAAGTTATCGGATTCGATTAAAGTCGAGTCTAAGTCCGAGTTAGAAGACGGTGGATCGATCGGAAGGAGTATCGATTCGGCGGAAGGATGATGCTTGGACCGATTGAAACGAGGTGTCCGAAACCCCGAGGAATCTGACCCTCAGCCGGAGAGACACGGATATCATAATCGACTCGGACCGAATGCGAATCGCGTAGCAGAGGGGAAGCGCGATGGTGAGAGGGAAATAAAGGAATCGGAGGAGAGGACAACGGTGCAAATGGAGTGGTTCCTTGGGTCGCGTGGAAGCGCCGGCGATGGGTGGAGTATCGAAAGTTGGGAGCGCACGAGACTGCCAAGCATTAATCCCGTTTAGCCGGGGTTTATTGCCCGCGCGAAGTAAATTGGTAGGGCCCGCGCTAAATACCAGGAATACAGTTTCCATCGGCTATGGCCACGGTTTATCCGAGTCCCGGCCGACCCCTGGCGTCTGTTTCCTGCGTCTCTGTCTACGCCAGCGGAGATCCGGCGTGAACGGCTGAATGGAGGACGACGAGAGCGAAAGGGCGCGAGAGCTCGAATTGGAAAACGGTCCACCGGATGGATGCGCGTGTACGGTACACTACCCTCCAGAAGTATTCCTCGCCCTTTGTTTTGCACGGCCATTCTCCGCGTGCTCGCGGAGCGCGCCGCTTCGCGTCGCTCGATCGCGCGTTTCCCGTCCCCGGCTTTCCCTCTCCGCTCGTGAAAAACCGCCGTTCGAACGTGTGCAGCTCTCGGCCAACGGCGTCGGAGAACGAAAGGAAAGGAAGGAAGGTCCGCGACGATCGGTGAACGAGAGAAGAAAAGGATCGATATCGAACGAATTCGAGGCACTGGAAGATTTCGCGTGGAACGCGAGCAGAAGGCGTCTCGACGCGGCGCGGCTTGGCGCGGCGACGGCCCCGACGGGCTAGACGCGTGCACGAGGGTCGGAAGGTACACAGTTATTGCATTAACTCGTCATTGTCATTTTTATCACGTGCCCACTTGAATCAACAGCGGTGCCGGTGCCGGGCCGCGTCGCTCATCTGCGAGCCGCCTTTCTCTCCTCTCCCCGACCCCTCGAAACCTGTCCGCTTGTTTTCGCGCAACTCTTCAGCCCGACCCAGCCCGTCACCGGGGTGAATTCGCGGTGCTTCCAGCCCTGTGTCCCCTACGTTTCCTGCTCTCTGTTGGATTAGCCGCTAACGACTCGTGTTACTCGTTTGCAACGCAATTTTCCCTCCCTTCTCTCGCTCCCGTTTCCCTCTCCCTCGCACCCTCTCGCCTATTCCCGCCGTCGCGGACCAGCCGAACCCCTAATTTTTCGCCCGTCGACGATGAGGAACGGTGGATTACCAGAGGACAATCCGTATGGTGAATTTAAAGAGACGAATCGAGTCGCGGCGACCCTTCGACCTTTCGCTCTCGAAAGGAATAATTAATATCTCGATGATTTGATGGAGGGAAAAATTCGGGGGACAGGGGACGTATCGAGGATCGAACGGGGGCAAAGGGCGACGCGCCGTCGGTTTCTGTATATTTTATCCACCACTGGAGATATTCTCGTGGAGCCTCGTTGCGACCGGTATGCACCGTAATAAACTCGAAGCGCGTGCGAGAGACGAAGACGCTGCAAAGCGTAAAATTCAAAGGGAATTCGAGAGAAGGTGACGGACGTATGAATGCTTCCGAGACGACCGACGGTCTCTCTCTGTCTCTCTCTCTCTCTCTCACGCCGGCAGCGAGCCCTGAGAATATTGTTTATTCAGGATCCAAGGGCGGGATGGTCTTCGCGGCGAGACACACGCGCGATGCAGGTAAATATCGATAATCCATAAGCACGCGCACGTATCGAGTTTTACGGTATTACCGGCAGCCTCGTCGACGTCTCGAGAATTTCCGAGGAGTTTGCGCGAGGAATTTCGTCCCGAACCGCCACGAGATTCCTCCGAAGCTGTCGCGACGACGAGACTCTATCCGCGTCAGCGCGAGACTACCGGGAGTTAGCGGCGTGTTTCTCGCGAAAATCGCGACGGAAATCACCGAGTGGATCGAAGCGCGGAAAATCGAAGAAATCGAGGGATCTCTGGACAGATGGAAGATGGTCGAAGCGACGAAATTGGAGGTTGGCCGGCGCGGAGATGGAAAGGACTATGGAGACAGGATGAGATGGCGAGAGAGCGCGGCTAGCGAACGAGCGGGATTAATTAAGGTCGTTTGTTCGGCGATTTGCGCTGAAATCAAATCGCGTTGGAGGAGCGCGTGCGCGGCCCACGCGGCACAGCCAAGGAACATAACGAATGGGTATCGCGCGCGTTACCAGGAACCGGTAATGCTGGGGGACATTGCACGAACCCGTCGCTCACCATTACTAAGCATTGTGTCTGCGGTTCCAGGCGATTTGTACCCTTGCCGACCACGCGTCAGGGACATTTATTAAAGCGGCACCGGTTCGACAGAGAGAGAGAGGGGGAGAGAGAGTGAGAGAGAGAGAGTATGAGAGAGATAAAGGGTAGGAGTGGGACCATTTCGTGCAGCCTCTGACCCTCGAGGGACTCGTGATCGTTCGATGCTGGAGCACGAGGGTCGCTGCGTCCTATCGCGACCTATCGCGACTTTCGATATCGAGTTTCCGACTGGCCGTCGCGTAATCGGTCTCCTTGGTTCACCGTGGTCCTGGAGAACGCGAGAATCGCTGGAAAATGGAGATCGAGGACGAAATTCGCAAAAGGGACATCGTTCGGAACTGCGGTTACCTTTCCTTCGGAATCGTGTTACTCGCTTGTGGTACACAGCGAGTCCCTATGCACCAGACGTGTTCGTCGAAATTAAACAACGTATCCTCGATACTCGAACGGAATACCGTTCGCCGCAGCCGCTGGTCGGATCTCGTCCCGTTTAGTTTCGTTTACCTCGGAATGCTTATTGACCGCGCGAGTAGATACGCGATAGTCGGCTAAGAAAGGGAAGGAAAGCTGAGGGCAGAGGCGAAACGCAAGATCTATCCGTGAAAGTTACCGCGAAGCCTCGCAGGGATGAAAATCGGAGGAAAGGCGAGGAAGCTGCGCGAGGCCGCGTTCGCTAGCGTCAAATACGCGCCGCGAGGCCAAGTTATTCGCTGGCTAACAAGATGGTAGCTACAGGGGTGTTTAGTAGAACCACGGCTCGTTAAACCGCTTAGAATGGGTAATTACGATAGAAACTTTGGAAACGAGCCGGCGAGAGGATCTAATAGAAGCCGGTGCACGAAATGCACGGCTCGTACGCGTGGCCGCGCCTGCCAGCAAGGAGCATTGTCGGTAGCATCTGTTCTTCCGTTCAAAACGAAAGCGTGCACAGGCGAATCGAGGTGCGCGCTTTAAATCCCCCGGACACGCTTTTGAGCCCGACCATGCCAATTCAATCGCGTACGAACGAACCAGGCGTGCTGCGTGAATTTCGCTGTAATTTTACGTGCCGCCGGCAGAGGGAACACGCGCGCGCGCGTGCTCGTTTTCTCTGGAATTTCTCATTTGTGCGATGAAAATCCAGTCGGCCGCTAAATTTCTGCTACGCCAGAACTCTTCGCGTTCGATCAACCGTGCGACAAACGCGGAGACGTTTTTCCATCATCGGCCCCGTTTCCGGGGCTCTACCGTTCCGCCATTGTCGGTCGATTCGCGTGGAACAGAGCCGCGAATCAACCAGTTCGAACCTGTGCAGTCTATCGATGCTCTATTCGATCGTCGAATCCCGTAGACCGATCCGTTACCGTTTCCAATCTGCGCGCGGCTATTCGCCGCGGCAGCAGGCGCCAATTTGTCCGCGTTCCTGTTCCCGGAGAGCTTTCGTTAACGATAAATTCGACGAGAAGCGGGGAAAAAAAGAGAGAAAAAAAGGGAGGAAAAAAACAGTGGAAAAAAAGAGGGAAAAGAAGA
>NIJG01000031.1:2329060-2341117 GCA_002201625.1 Euglossa dilemma
GCTCGTCGCCCCGCGCCCACCCGGCCCTTCCTAATAAATTCACCGCCTCGTAAAACCGTCTTCCGGCGTCCCTTGGCTCGCGCCGCCATGAAATTTCGAATAAATTCACGCGGTAAAAGTGCTAATGTGCACGGCGCTCTTTCAACGCGGCGCAACTTCGCTTCTGTCGAAATTACCCACCCTGGCCACGTGTAAACTCGTCGAAGACAGGTGCGCGATATCCTGAATAAAACAGCGTCTAACCCTCCGCGCGTTGCCCCGAGAACCCGTTACCTACCCTCGCGCTTCTAACTGCTTTCACGTATTTTACCGTACACGGCGCGGCGCGGCGCGAGGCGGGGCAAGGCGGCAGGAAATCCAGTTTACAGGCGATCAGGAAAATTCCAATGGGAAGCATCGCGAAACTTGGTCCATCGGCGCGAGCCCAGGCTGTATCGAGGAACGCGAACACGCGGTGCATTTCCTCCGAGCAATTAGGGAAAAGGAAACTAAGGAAAAAGTGGAGGGTGAGGCATCGCTTGATGGTAAAGCCGATAGGTTCGTGACTAGACAACGCGATAGACGCGATCGAATACGAAATTCTATTGGAATGCAGCTTTCACGATCTCGGTGATACATCATCCATAATGAACGAGCACGAAAGGTACGCGTGGAAGCTCGTAAATAACGCACGGCTGTCGAGCATTCTTCAGTCGCTATCATTTCGAATCGACGCGTCGACGTTCGCTCTAACGTTCTCAGAGCATGATGATATGCGACGCGTAAACCAGCCTGTCCCAGAATTATTCCCCTCATTTTTCATACGGGGAAACGCGCAGCGAAAGAACCGAGCAGCCGGCTCGGTGGTAATTATTAATTGGTTTGTTTAACGCGGCGCAGCCCGCGGGAGGACGCGTGGTTTCTCGGCCGGGCCGGGTTGAATTAAACGCGAATTCGTTTTGAAATACTTCTGCCGGCGTGTTCAGCCGAGCAGAGGCTACGTCGATGGCGGACCCCGATGAAACGCGGCAAAGGTTTCTCGCTTTCCGACCGCGAATCTAGGCCTCTCGCGAGCCCGCACGCACGCCGCCAGTCGCCTTTTGTTTCGTAATTTTAATTACAGGCGAGGCACCCACCAGTCGAATCGTGTCACGATGCGTTAGCAACCTACTCAGCCTCGGTTCTCACCGACTCCGAACGTGCGCCTATTCGCTTTCCACCTCTTTCAAACCGCTTTCAATCGTCTTTCAACGTTTGCGTCCGATAAACCGGGATACCCGGGCTATAGAAAAATCTCGCGTTTGACGTACCTTTCCGACGCGTGCGGGATAATCTTTCCGGAAGATGGAAACGAAGACCCGTTGAAGCTCGGAGAAATTCCGAGTGGATATCCACGCGCCGTCAAGTGGATAAGTTCGGAAATAGTCAGCCGCGATAGTCGACGCGATCTGCGACGTACAACGGAGGCGCAGCGACGTTAATGAATGCGAAAATAGAGGAAACTCGATACGCGCATCCTTTTAACGTTTCGCCGCTGTCATCACAGTGTCATTTGATTAATCGCTGTCTGTGCTTCTCGTACGATAGGGAACGCGTGCAACGGGGAAATTCACGCGTCGCCTAGGAACCCGGAGAAAGAAGAAATCGAAACGATGGTGAACGAGATAATTCCTCGTGGCCGTTGTCACTCGTCCGTCCGTCCGCCGATTTAATTGCGCCTCCATTGAAATCCGATCAAGCGTCGTTGGCTAATTAAACGCTTCTGCGGTCACGCGGGTCGTCGTCGTGCCAAGATATATTTGCATCGCGCCTACGACGCTCTGTCGATGGAAAAACGGCCGTTCGAAAGGCCGGCGAGCGTAATTATCCTCCACGCGTTCCTATCGCGTCCTTTGTCCGCGTCTCTCGACAGATTTTCCAGCGATCTCAACGACGGGACGAGCGTTTGTCCCGCGATATTATTTATCACTTCGAGAGGAGCAAAGCGTATTTGTCGCGGTAAATTTCCGTGCATCGAGGATCGTTAGGAAGGCAGCCTGACCAAAGGTAGCTCGACCACGGAAGATGGTAGCCCGGTTTCCTCCGGCCGATCCTTTGTGCCTGCGCGGTAACAGGACACTCCATCGCGACGCGCAAAATCCTTAATTATTATGCAGCAAAGCGAATCAGGAATCCGGATAATGCCAGCAGTCGAACTGCCGTACATACTGGCCGGTACGTAAGGGTTTGCGTAGAACGGTTCAGAAGGGACCGGAGGAGTCCCTAAAACCGCAGTGACCTCCAATTATCCTGTGGGTACCACGTGGCCCACGTGGTACCCATGCTCCCTACGGACCGTCCGCAAACACCCCTATGTCGGTCTTCTCACTGCCTATAACGCCCCTCGGATTAATTCATTATTAAAATAACCCGGTTCGCCGTGAGTTTGTTATCGCCAAGCGTTATAGCGTGCAATCGAACGAGTACCCCGACGGAGAGAGAGTGGTTTTTCGTCGCGTCGATTCGACGGCGATTCGTTACGGAATTATCGCGGGCTTAGAGGAAGGACGTGTTCGTGGAAAGAGTGGTCGATGTCTCCTGGTGTCTGCCGGTACGCGCAATTGAGCAGGATTTACCTAACCTAGCTTCCACCGACGGGTCGTAGAGCTCGGGGAAAATCAAAAGTGCTCATTAGGTATTCCGAGGTCGGAGAGGGTTCCTCTCGCTTG
The DNA here is from genome assembly GCA_002201625.1 of Euglossa dilemma. Taxonomy (NCBI): domain Eukaryota; kingdom Metazoa; phylum Arthropoda; class Insecta; order Hymenoptera; family Apidae; genus Euglossa; species Euglossa dilemma. The sequence continues at coordinate 2,331,748 of NIJG01000031.1, forward strand.
GCAACCCTCTCGTCTTGTGCCCGAAGGCCGCCTAAGACCGGACATTTCAATAAACCCTGGCAAACGCGCGGGTTTAAACCACTGACCGCGACGGGTCCTGGTCAGCAGCTTCCTCGATCAAATTGCGCATGTCCTCGCGTCTATCTCAGAGCCGAATCGCTCCGATCGATCGATCTTCCCGTCGCGATAGATAACGCTCTCTGGCGCGCCGAAGAATCCATCGAGGAAACGGTCGAGGAGAAATCTGTCCGGTGCTGGGCTACCAAGGGACGTCCTCGACGAATGAGCTATTAATAAGCGAATAACGTCGAGGGCGGTAAGTGGCAGTCGAGTCGCATCGAACAGCCCATAAAACTTTCTTTCAGCCGCGCTCCCGGCAACGCGTTCTCCCCCGTGCCCCACCGTTCTCTCGAATTAGCGAAATGATTTCCGGGAAAACTTTCCGCCCCGCGCCGCGCGTCCTCGGTCACTTTCTCCCCCATAAATCTATCTCCCCTATCGCGACCCGCGATTCCGCCCTTTCCTCCCGTCGGTCGCTCCGCTCCGTTGCGAAAATTCGATCCAGCACTGCGATTCCGCGTCGAATAATCCCACGGAGAAACGAATTACACCGCCTGATTGGAACGAACTCGACCAGAAGCTCGTCGCGAGTTCTTACCAAACTTCGTTAAACAAATTACGGCGAGAGGCGAGAAGCGTTCGATCGAGCGAATCGGGGAAAAGTGATCGCGATCGTCGGGATCGACGGTCCTCGGACACGACAGTGCGATACGACACGGTAGATTGAAAAATTGTTGGGAAGGAGAGGGAAGGAGAAAAGGCGGGAACGTTTTCGTTATAGCGCGATTCCCGGCGATGAGGAAAATACGTCGTATCCTTTATCGGAGCCTCGTGCGAAAACGCCTTTCAATCCGCACCCGTCTATCTCGATCCCCCTGACAAGCGGGGGCCAGAGGTAAGCCCGAGAAGTGCTCTCTCCGTATTTTTCCTCCGCGCCAAACGAATCGTCTCGATCGCGGACGCGTTTCACTCGTCCGGCTTTAAAACTTCATTTCCCGGCGTTCATTTCCGACCCCCGTTGTCCCTTTCCGGCGGGTCGAGCGTCGCGAGAAGGGTTTCCACACGCGTAGCCTAGGTTTGTCCGTTCTTTCCCGTTTCTTTGTCTCGCAGGCGATCGGGTTCGCGAGGGACTGGTTCCCTTCCCGGCCGAAGGGAACCACGAGCATCGGCCTGATCACGGTTCATTTCGTCCGGCCTCTCTTCGCCCTGCCATTTTCCGTCTCGCCGTCCCTCGTCTTCGCGGTACGCTCGCCCTCTCTCGCTCGCCCGAGCAACCCCGAGGAAAAAGAGAAAATACACGGTCGTACGAGCCCATAAAAATCACGCTCCTTTCTCCTTTCCTTCCACCGATGGATTATTGACTTTGCGTTTGTCGGACTCGCAGGCGGAATCTTCCCCGGCTGCGCCAGCCTCCCGCCCAATCTGCCCGGCCACGGTTTTTCTTTCGTAGATTGAGGCCACACGGGTCGCATATTGGATCGAGATTCGCCGGAAATCGGAATGTTTGCCTTCTGAGAGAGCCCCGGCCGGACCTCTTCATCCGCCGGATCGAACGTGCGAGAGGAGAGATACCGCGAGGCCTCCAGCCGCCCGTATTCCACCGCGGTCGATAGATTTCCAACGCGGCGTGGTTTAATTTTCCCCTGGAAATTCGTTTCTCCGACGTTATCCCCGTCCGATCGGCAAACGGAGAAAGAGTATCGCGGGCGAACGCGTTCGGTGGCGCGCGATCGGGGAGACAATTTGCCGAGCAAATGATGCCGTCGAGCCGGAACAGGAGTTTGTACTTAAATGATGAAACCAGAACACAGCTTTGTCGCATCGGCTGGAAGCCAAATTGGAAGCCGAGAGCGCGGCTCGAAAGTACCAACGGCAATAGTACGAACAGACGGACGAACGGACGGACTGACGAGCAAAGGAGCACCGTTAAAGTCTCTGGCATCGGGGAAAACGGTCGCATGCGAGAGAGACGCGGCGAGAATCCGGCTACCGGCCACGGCAGAGACTGCTCGCGACTAAACGAGCAGAAAGCCAAAGCAAAGCCACGTTTGGCCAGTATTCGACGCGCCAACGGCCGGTTTAATTACTCCCTTCATAGAGACACTAAATATTCGACTGTCTGTGAGGTGGCCGACCGGACTCGACAGCTGCGCGCACGCCGCCGCCCCGCCTCTCCTACAAGCGATAATTACGCGGCAAAGCTCGCCTTCCATCGCCTCGACCGCTCTCACCTTACCCGTCTAATCCCGACTTCGATCATTTTCCGCTCCGTTTCCCCCCATTTCCCCCGACTTCCCCGTCGCCTTGGCCAGTTTACATCGCGCGGCCGAAAGTCCGCGTGTCAGAGGTGAAACCGAGTCGCCGGCCCACGGAGGTTCGTATCCGAACGCGAAATAGATACGATTACACGCGGAGCGGACGGAGAACCCCGCGGAGAATCACGGAGCAGACATCGGCGACAGTCGAGGAACCCGCAAAGAGAGATCTTCCGAAACTTAATCTACCCTCGGTTAAATTTGTTTTAAACTCTTCTCCGGTAGATTCGCGCCTCCGACTCCTAATTGATTCTCGCGATGACGTTCAACGACAGAGACGGTCGATCCGAACTTTTCCTCTCGGCAAGGGAGGCAAGCTGCCGTCCTTACCCGTGGAAATTTCGTTCACCTACGCGCGAGAGGAACGGAGAGGAGGCTGACGCGTACGCGTCTGGTTGGGAAATAATCTAGCTCGTCCTTTAAAGCCGACCGTTCCGGCCATCGCTCTTTTTACCCCTCGACCCCTGTCTCCCGGATCGTCCAACGACATCACCCCGTTTTAATTAGCTTTACCGGCTGGTAAACAATAAGCTCTTATTTCTGATGAATTAATTTTCAACAAATCCAGCCAGGCAACGGCGGCTCGCGCGCAGCCGCGATTCGCTTTTATTCCGCGACCAGGGCTCGACTCTCGCAGCGTAACGAGCATCCCCTTTTACGCGCTCGCGATCCAGTGTTCCGTCGGTTTCCTGGAATTTCTGGGCCGTGCTCGCTCGTTCGCTGAGTTCCCGATAGCGAAGGAACCATCCACGAACAAACGGGCCACGAGATTCCAACGATTCTGCCGCGCCGAAGAATAATAAACTGGGTTAACGCGACGTTTCGTTCTGTTTCGTTCCGTTTCCCTTCGCCCCGGATTCCGCGCGATAATTTGCAGCGACGGGATAAGGGACGGTTACGGTTGCTTTCGATACCGGGGTTGTTCCATCCGGAGCGGCGCGCGAGGGTGAATCATCCCCGTGGGCGAATATTCAAGCGAGCAGGTAATCGCGGTAAGGAGGACGCGTTGCGATGGAAGAAAATCCGAGCGGGAACGGAAGGGAAGAGGGAGGAGGAAGGGAGGAGGAAGGGAAGAGGAAGGGAAGAGGAAGGGAAGAGGCGGCTTATAGCGGCGCGAGACGCTCATCTGCATTTCAAATGGCGCGCCCTCGCCAAGATTTCCACGCGGCACTCTGGACGTCCTGTGCGACCGAGCGCACGCGGTCTCTCTCTCGGATGGCCGAGAGAGCCAGAGAGAAGGTCGCGTGTCTAGCACGATGGAATCCAATAGGATGGATTCGGGATCGCGACGCGGTGGTTTGGCCTCGGCCGAGTAGTACACGGCTGGATCTGGCCTGTGGACGATGGACGAACGAGTCGGAAGTCGGCAGCCTTTCCGCCTCCGACCGACTACACGTGTTCCTGTCTCTGATTAAACTATCGAGGCATGGAAGCGGCATCCTCCGGCTGACGAATGGCGGTTCGTTCGCCCGGCGGGAACGCATGCGAGGAATCCAGGATGATTTAGGCGAAAGATAAACATACCTTGCCGACACCGGTGAGCTCCTTCACGCCTATCCTTCGCAGCAGGGCCGGTGGCGCTGGAGGCGGAGACTTGAGAAGAAGGGCGGCGTATCCATTGGGGAAGATCGGCAGCTCGTCGGAGCCGATGTTCTCGTCGCCCGAGCGACGTCGCCGATGCGGGCTCGACGAGAGGTTTAGCTTTTGGGCTGCTCTGAAATCCCAAACGCGACACACCGTATATTAGACACCGCGCCACTTCCCATCCGACCTTCGCCTTTCCGCCCAACGCGAATTTTCATCCGCGCGCGGAATTTTCTCCGGGTAACGGACAAACGAGGTACGCGTAGCGAAATCGAGGATCCGCTTAAATCTCGGGAGAGAGAAGCTCGGTTGGTTGGCTGGTTCGTCTCGAAGGTTTCCTGCGAGATGCCTATCCGGGAGACACGGAGGAGCGAAGGGTAGGAAAGGGTGGCCGGATTGCGGAAGGTATGTGTCTCGAGGGTGACTGGGTGACATACTCCGCGAGGCAGGCCGGTAATCAGCGAAGGTAATGTGCCGGAACCCGGCGCGCGGTAGGGCACCGCGTTTAAAGGGGTGCGCCGCTGCGAAACTGCCTCGGCGCTGCCTCCCCGAGAGGGAGAGGGAAGAGGGTGAAGAGGTGTAACACTGGGACCATAGGGCTCACTTTTGGCGGGGACAGAGGACGTTTCAGGGGCTCGGTCGCCCTAACTCCTGCAGCCCTCGGGCCTCGTTAACCCACGCTCTGTGAAATTGGAAATACCAACGAGAGAGCCAACTCTCTCTCTCGCCGCTCCCCTCGCGGCCTCCTATCCGCTCTCTCCTATCCGCTCTCCTACCCTCCAGCCCCGTCGTACAGAGAGAGCCCAGCCGTTGCGGTGTACGCGTGCAAGCATTTGCAACCGCCCTGTGGGGCGTCATAAAAAATAGAAAGGACCGTGAACACGGGGGTGGACACGGACCGGTTATCAACGTTCCGCCGCCTAGCACCGGCCACGACTTCCGGCCGCATTACGCGTCCGAATAATCCGCGCCGTTTGCCGCGCCTCTTCATGGACCGAGGCTAATAGTATCGCGGCAAGATACCCTCGCGCCGGCAATCGCGCCGGATCCTATGATTTTTTAACGCCACTCGCGACCATACGCTGCGACGACGCCGCGACGTAAAAAATTCGTTACCGAGCGTCAGCCACTCGGCTCACGGAGATAAATTTTTTCCGCCGAGCGGACCGCGGTGCAGTTGCCCGAATAAAACCGTCGCCGTCCTCGTTCCGTCGTTCCTGCGATCCTTCCGCCGTGGTTTACCGTATTTTTCCCATTTTTTCCCCGTCCGTCTCTCTGCCTTTTCCTTTCCTTATCTCCTCGACGGGACAGAGAACCGAGAGAATTCGAATGTACGATCGATCCTCGACGAGTTGTTCGTTTCTAAGCACGCCGATCGACGACGCTCGATTCTAAACCGCAAAATCGTCGCGTCGTTGATCCCGTTCCTCGCGAAATCCGCGTATGTCGTTCCGACTTTTATGGCCGTTTTAATTATTTACCGTGCCCGTTCGGTGTCAGTTGCGAGCCGCGATTTTACGAAGCGGAACTCGAACGGGCGAGTCGGCGCGCCGCTCGAATTCGCCGGGCGATTTCCAAACAGTTTTTACTGCCGTTTTTTATTCGTCCAGGTCGATTTTTCTGCTACGCTCGACGACGCGTGCAACTGGCCATTCGCGGGAATAGCGGCGTCGATAATCGAGGCGTCAACGAACCGTCGATCCGACGGGGACCGGGCGCATCGAGGTTGCGGCGAAGGAAAGAAAACTCGTTAGGAAATTGGTGACAGCTCTCGGATGACCGTCGATTGCTCGTCGAGGAGACGAGAGCACGCGGCAAACTTATTTTACTCGGTCAAATATTTAAACGAGGAAAGTAAGTTTCGATTGGAGGGAAACTTCGGATACTTTGCGACAGCCAGACGTCGGAGTCAACAGTATGATCGAGGAAACGTACTTGGAAGGAAGCAGTCCCGTCCACGCGTCACTTTTCCGTCTCTCTCTCTCTCTCTCTCTCTTTCTCTCTCCTTCTCTCTATCTCTATCTCTACGCAGGAGTCTTCTTAATTAAATCTCTTAATATTTAGTCTGACGGAATGGGAGAGTTGCCGTTCGCAGCGGGATAACGAGACGATCGTGACTCGTGCTTGACAAATTAATAACGGGGAGAGATATCGCGACGAAAGAACGTAGAACGATTCGCTCGGTTCATTAGCATTTATGAACCTGTTGCCAGCGATACGGCTTTGGCTCGACGAATGGAAAATTCCGAGCAACGTCGCGCCTCGTTCCGTCGTTCCTCCAGCTCGCGAACCTCTATTCCGCGCCGAGCCGGCCCGAAGCAATCGAGTAACGTCGCTTCGAGTTTTCCGACGGAATTTTATTAGCAAAAGTGCGACACGCTCGGGCGAGCTCGTGGGCTTTCCCCTTTCGAGAAAGGAAAAAATCGGTGGCTTCTTTCATCGGGTGTAGCGCGTGTTTCGAGAACGTCGGGAACGGCGGGAACGGCGAAAACGAAACGGCGGAGCCGGAGGACGCAGGTGCGCATCGCGCAAACGCAATCTACGCATCAATCACGAGGAACAGATGCGGTACCGGTGCTCGCGTCTTTTCAATCTTCGACGAAAGGTCATTTTCCCGCGTCTCTATAATCGACCATCGGCAACGATATCGCGAGCAAGGAGGAGAGAGACGACCGACTGGCTACTTACCGGCCAAATTTATCTCTTGGTAAAAGCAATAGCTACCTTTAAACTACGCCCCTAGGACTATTTGTCTCGCACGGGTAAGTGGATCGCGGCTGGTTTTTCCACGGAAATGAGCATCTTGTTTTACGGCGAAACGAGTGTTCTCGCGAGAGTACCGGTGCGTCGTTTATCTCGCGGCGCGTTTGACCGAGCGAATTAGAAAGAGCGAATTAAAACGGCGAACGCTATAAAAACGTTGGCGCGTAATCCGATCGCAGCGACATCGATCATTCGTCGCTGACCGTGTCGGACGTTGACGAAGCCCGTCAGGGCCTCGCGTCTCGACGCCGAGCTCGTAAATTTTCCGTTCCACTCTCTCTTTATCTCCCTCTCCTCCTCGCTCTGCCGCCCTTTTATATCGCAACGAAAGTATCGAGGAGCACAGAGGGGCTCGCTCGTAATTCGCACGGAAATTACACGCTTAATTCGCGATGTTATTTACGAGCGAGCGGACACTCGCGCCCTCGACTACCCTCCGCCGCCGCTCTCCTCCGCCACCCTCCTTGGCAACTCGCCACGTATCTCGGCTTAATCAAGGAAATTATGGCGCGAAGCGCTTTAAACGTCGGGGGCCGTTAGCAAGGTCGCATATCTACCGCTCCGGCGCGACTGATACGCGGCTGGCCAGGAATTAAAAACTTCTAAAAAGACGCGCACACGCGACCATCCACGCCCAACGCCGCCGAGAATACACCAGCCGGCCTTTCCTGTGCCACAGGCGTTTTTTCTCCCAGTTACTCGCGTTTAAAGCGTCGCAAAGTCGAGACCACGGAAGGAATCGATTAACGCGATCGAGCAGATTCGCGATTCGAAAAATTCAGCGCATTCCAGTCCAACATTGGACGCGTCGATAGATCGAGCGTGGAATTTTCACTCTCGGCCTGGAAAATATTCTTCCCGAATTATACGCGAATTTTCCATCTCCCGGCGACTTGCCGACGCTTCGACAAACTCGCCGATCCCGTTAACTCTTCCCAGCCACTTGTTCGCGCTCTCGTCTACTCGGCTAGCCGGAAACGGAAAGAAAACACGGAGAATTCCGGCGGAACGGATGGAGAACATCCGAGAGGGCGCGGATGGAAGTACGGATAAACCACATCCCGACGCTCGCCTCGAAACGACAAATCCTCCCACCTCTGCGCCCGCTCCTGATTCAATTGCCATAATCGATTCGCGAAAAATCCCGCCCGCGTATTCACCGGCCTCTCGCATTTTCTCCGCTTCCACCCCATCTGTATCCGCGCTTCGATCGTTCGAGATAATCAAGAGGAGTCCCTTCCTCCGATACTCCACCCACCATTCCGATCGATAGTTTTCCACGCGAACAGTGACAAAGTTCTCCACGTTTTCCGATCAAATCCTCTAAGCATCCGGAAAGCGAATCAGAAGCGAATCGGATCGGAACAGGGCACGAACGAGTCTTCGTTACGCGATAACGTTAAAGGATGGCGTATGGTAACGAAAGGTGCCTCGAGTTTTCACGAAACAGCGGTGCCCGTTCCAGATGCGCTTTTTCCACGGCGAATTGCGCGGTAAATTCGGAAGAACCAGAGGAAACGGAGGAACCGTTTAACTTACATGGTCGTACGTGCCGGTTGCCGTGTCGTAAATCATACGGTATGCTGGGAAACGATCAGGGTAGAGGCACGCGGAGAGAAAGGGAAAGGATGTCTCAGCTGCTCGCAGCTCCCAGCACTGATTGAATTGCTTCCGCCGTTTTCTCGCGTGCGTAACAAACCGACAGGCGTCCCTGGCAAACTTACGAGCAGGGAGTACACCTCCGGCTGGATATTCTTCTGCCCGGGAATAATTGTCCCGGCCGCGGCGAGACTTCGGGGAATTGTCTCGCGCGGGAACGCCGGGAAAAGGCGAAGTTTCGCAGGACGCAGACGAGCGCGAACGGATACTCGCAGGGGAGCGAGAATCGCGATAACTCCGACTGCGGTATTTGCCGATAAAGCCGGCGATAAGGACGGGGGCCTGGGAATGAGGCGGTGACGCGAGCGAAAGAAAAACGAAGCGAGGAGCCGGCGAGCGGGCAAAGGCGGAAATTGCGGGCTACAGATGGACCGAACCCCTTGACGGTCCTTCAGCGGCGAGAGCCGGCTCTTTGTGATCCCGGCGCAACGCGATGCGTTTCATCCTGCAGACACATTACGCTCGAATTGATAAGAACGAAACAGAAAGGAGCGTCGGCGGAGGGAAGGCGAAATCGAGGAGGGGGCTGCGGGGGGCCGTAGGTAGGGAAAATATCAGCCGGGCTCCCTTCGATACGCGCCTACGTGTATATACGTACGCGAACTCGCCAAATTGATGTATATAGAAGGGGGATGAGCGCGGCTCCTCGTCCATCAGCGGCGCGCACGGGGTTGGTTGCAGCGAACCTCGGTGCAGGCAGGGTGGATAGGCAGGGACGATGCGCCGGCTCGTGGCAAGTGCAATGAAAAAAGCCGCGTATTTATCGGCCATGGAGAAAAAGTAGAGAGCCGGGACTGGAACGGACCAGCGAGATGAAACAACGCGGGGAAGGAAAAGAACGGGGTGGTAGCGGCGGCGGTGGTGGAGAGATTCGCGGAAAAGTAATCCCGCGAGGGCTGTGAAATAGAGTTACGCCTTCGAGTCGGCCAAGATCCATGGGGGTTGGGCGTCTCGCACGGTGCGCGATCGGTTCGTTTCACGCCGCGTTA
>NIJG01000031.1:2352118-2367253 GCA_002201625.1 Euglossa dilemma
GAACGAGCGCGTACTCGCTCGAGCCGCGATGCTCGAACTAATTTTCAAAGAGACGAGTAATGGAGTCGCGCGCCACCAAGAGTCCGGCAGCCGGTTTCCAAAGGAAACTTCCGCCAACGCGGAGGCGAAAAGTAATTAATTAAAGCGTATGAGCCCGTTCAAACCCCCGCAGCCGGCTTCGTATTCGCTTCCCGGTTGGTGATTTACAGTCACGAACAGTCGAAAGGAGAAAGAGAAGGAGAAAGAATGGGAAGAAAGAGAAGGCTAGTGGCAGGGGTGGTGTTGCGACAACGCGGACGGGGGCCGCCAGAGATAAGCGACGAGTTGGCTGTAAAATGCCGGAATAATTACGTGTCAACGGAGGGATGACAGGAGCATCGAAGACACGAGGAAACGCGAACAGGGCGCGGAGGCATCGAGAGGAGTCGAAGTGGAGAGGCTCGACGTCTGTTTCGCGAAGAAGCCGCAAAATTAGATGGAAGGAGAGAGGGCCTGGTGCGGTGGCAGCAAGGAATATTCGCCGATGGAACCGGCGGTGTCCGCTTCGACGGGCTTCATTAGCCGGCTGCCTCGCGAAAATACGCCGGAGACAGAGGAAAAGTAGCCGATCGAGGGAGGAGACGAGGAGGCCAGAGCGACGGCGACAGAGTCGGAGAGAGGGAGAGAGAGAGAACAGTGGGAAAAAAGGAGGAGTAGTCAAAGAAGGTTGAAAACAAATTACACCGACTCGTCTCGCTCTTTCGTACGTGCATAGAAGCGGGCGAGGCGCAATTTTCGCAGCGGGGCCATCCGACAGGCTTTTCCTCGTCCTTTCAGACTGACGCTGACGAGACACTTTCCTTTCTGCCGCGAAGAATCGTTCGTTAGTCACCGACCGCTGGTAAAAGACTCGACAAAATAGGCATTATGTAACGTTAGCGGACGAGTCCGCGCGCGCGAGCACGCAGAGATCCGTCGACCTGTCGGAGGAACGGGCGAGAAAAAAGGGAAATAAGAGAAAAAGGAAATTCGTCCCGACTGCGGTCCGGCCGCAAATTTCCAGGGAAAAAGAAAAACCGACCGAAATGAGATTCAGCGTTTTCTACCCCTAGTTTGGGGCTGGCGTAGTCGCGAGGGACGCGGAGCCGGTTTCGACAGAGAAAATTCGAAGCAGCGCGAGCTTCTATCCTCTGGATGTTCCCGTAAGAAGCCGTGCTCGAGCATCAAAGGACGGACCCGGGCCAGGAATATGGGATTAATATTAGATTTATTATTTTCCTTTCGACGCCGCGCGTCGGGCCTCTGCCTCCTTCCGCTCCTCCCGCGGTCTCGGGGAGGACGACGAGCACGGAGGAAGGGACGTATCGGGGGCTTGTAGCTGTGCAAACTTCTCCGAACGGTCGAAGGAGAGATCTCGAGAAAGGGAACGACGGCGAGGAGAACAAACACGAGGCGGATCCGCAAGAAAAGCTTAAGGCCAGACAGACAGAGATAAACAAATAGAGACGAAGGGTAGGAAACAGCCGGTCTGCCAAGTACACGCGTAGCCTCGCACCTACCGTTTTGCCAGGCCAATGAAATTTCTCGCTCTTCTGCGCACCGATCGTCCTCTTGCCTCGTCGCCTACGCGCGTCTCGCGGGCCATTCGCTTCTCGCGCTCTTCCGCGCCCCTTTTCTCCACCCTTCGCGTACTTCCGCCGGTCGCGGCGAGTGTTCAACGCGTTTCTCCGAGAAGCGCTTCGCCAAAAAGCCGTGACCGGTCGATTCGAACGCGAGAGAACAACGGGAACCTGTTACTCGATGATGACCACGCACTTTTCGCTGGCCGTTAAGGCGAAACGTTACCGTGACGGGAAACGAGGAACGAAGAGCGAGAACGGAGGATGTAGGTCGATTATGGAGCGCAGATTCGACGCATCGTGTGGGAAGTTGGAGGGAAAAGATCGCGACGATTAAACGCGACCGAGGTGTACCGATAATGCGAGGCCCATCGAGAAGCACGCGGTACACGCATCGATTATCCGGGACACCGAGCCCGGCAATCTCGCGGTTCCGCTGCCAGCGAAGAGCGGCTTCAACGAGCACACGCGAATATGAAGCGGGAATTCGTAACGCGTCACCGAGGAGACTTAATTAAAGATACACCGGCGCGATCAAAGTGGCGCGAAATCGAATTCGCGATCTCCCCGGGCGGCGGCGGCGTCGGCGTCGTCGGCGGCGGGCGGAGATCGCNCAATATATATCGCGCGTTAAAAATAAAGGAGAGGCGGTATGCGGAGCGCGTATTTTCATTGCCGGTGGCGCGTCACGGCCGAGAAGAAGAGGGCTTTCGCCGATGGCGGCCGGAGCGAGCGCCGAGTAGAAAAGCGCGGAAAAGCTGCGAGAGCCCACGACGAAAATGACAAAGCCCTACGGGCATACATCCGACATTTTTCTCCGTTCTGCCGCGTATAGGTAGAGCCTCCGCAGCAGCAGCACCAGCCTCCGTTGAAAGCGAGTTTCGTAATAACCGGACGAGCACAGCGGGATATAAAAAAAAAGGAGAAAAAGAAAGGGAAAAAAAAGGAAAATAATCGGGTGGCGTGGCGTTCGTACAATATCCGGAATATTGGAGTCTCCTTTCGAGGGGAACAACGCTGAATCGTAATAAGTGGAGACGAGTATCGCGAGGACGGCAGTAGACCAGAGGTCAGACCCATGTCGATGGAAAAATTACGAGGATCCTTGCTCTTCTCCCGTACGTCTTTTCGTCCCTTCACTTCCTTTGTCTAGGTTCTCTCCTCCTAGCATGCGGTCTTGTTAGGCGAAAGGAAAACTTATTCGCCGTTGTTTCACGATCCGGCGAACTCCCGAGATTACATTCGCGTCTTCGTGCTTAGATTAAATTCCAGCAGTATTCGCGGCTTAGATAGTTTCCGGCCGATCTCGGGTATTCCGGCAGCGCGACGCCGCCGCCGGATTATTTACCACGACGCGTGCTGCGACAAATGCTCCGTCGCGTACTCGTTGCCCCTTTCTCCGAGATTTTCATCTAGGCGATAGCTGCTGGCGATTCGGGATAAAGCTGCATCTGGGTCAACCTACGCGTTTTCCTCGCTTCCTCGCGTAATTTATACGCGAGAATAAAAAGTGCCGGTCCCGTCCGAACGGCATTTCACCCTTTATCGTATTTTCGATCGATAAACACGTATACGGGCAATCGCCCGTTCACGAAAAAAAAGAGGGGGGTAAAGGGAAGGGAAAATCCTTGCTAAATCTCCGGGAAACCGCGTTACGCGCGCGAATCCGATAAAAAGGCGATTATCTTTCGAATTACCAGGCAATTTGCGCAATTCCGTCGCCAGTTCGGCTAGCAAATTTCCCCGGTCTATTAACCAGCTGCATTTCCCGCGAGCTTCGTCACGCACGTTGCCACCTCAATATCGCGCGAATCCACGCGTATCGATACGCATGCACCGCTGTCCGCGAATGTCTCGCGACGAAATCGCGAATAATTACTCTCCGCGCGTCCAACTGCCGGCCAGTCGTTCGCGCGTTATTCCCGTTAACGAGGCGCAGCAATTTGCGTATTTTTAATTAGTTATTATGTCGTCCGACACGGCGACGCGCATTTCAAGTTTTGTTTGCAATTTCGCGTCCGCCACCCTCTTCCGCCTGCCTCTCTCTCTCTCTGCCTCTCGCTCTCTCTCTCTCCCTCGCCCACCATTATCCACCTAAACCCAGAGGGTGCACGTGAGCAGCTGCAACTGCACCACGGTCGATCGCGCGAAACGCACACGGTCCGCTCGTTTCGCATCGCNGGCGACGCGCATTTCAAGTTTTGTTTGCAATTTCGCGTCCGCCACCCTCTTCCGCCTGCCTCTCTCTCTCTCTGCCTCTCGCTCTCTCTCTCTCCAGCGCGGACCAGCCATAATCCGCCGGAATCGCCCGATTTCCCGATAATTCCACGCGAGACGCTCGCTTCGAGCCGGATCCTCGCCCGATTTCCATCGATTCCGTCCTCGAGATTAATTACTCGCAGCGAGGACGAAGCGACAACGAAACAAGGACGAAACGATGACGGAACGACGTCGAGGCGTAAACGTAAACGGTTCGACGTAGGAACGATCGGTGCGTCGTAAAACGGGACACGACCGAGAGGGTTCCCGGAATCGCGGACGAAACCTTCTATCAGCGACCCTTCTATCAGGATCAGTCGGGACCGGACGGAGAAAGCCAACTAGACCGAACGATTTTTACGCGTTCGGGGGTTAATGAAATCCCATCTGGCGTGCAGCGATAATTACGAGACTTCGCCGGTACGAATCGAAAGAAATACCTGGGAGATTCCTTGCCCTCCTGCTGTCCAGTCGCCATGTCGTTTCGCCGATCTCGGCAAGGAACTTTCCTTCACTCCGTGCTCGTTGCGTCTCACGATTAACTTCACTGTACTCCCTTTCACCGCACTATTTCACAGCTCTTCGGCTCTTGGCAAGCGGGTGCGACCAACGTCCAAGGAACATCGCGCTCGTACGCCAGCTAGTCATAAACCGTGGTCCAGTAGGAACCCGACGCGACCAACGATCCCCTTTAAACGAATCATCGTTCCGTGCCGATCTTCTAGACGCGACGAACGATCGCGAGGCATCACAGGCGTCCAGTCTCTCTTCTGAGGGATCGTCGATCGACGTTAAATCGAGGACGAATCGGGGACGAATCGGGGCGCGCTAATAAACTCGTAATAGCGCGAAACGTTGGGAAGACGGGGGAAAGAGAAAGCAGAAAGCAGAAGCCGGTTTCACCGTGGAAGCGCGACACGTGCGAGGAGGCCGTATAACGTGTGCAGGCGCCGCTCCGCACGAACCGGCAATTTATCGCGATTTATTCCGCCGCGATAACCGCGAACGCACGTCCCGCGTATTGAATACCGTTCTGCACGAAAGCCGGAACACAACTCGACCGACGCAGCCCGGCAAAAACTTCCTCCAAAGCTCTAGCCTCAGACCGCGGCCGCGTTTATCCTGTCCTCTGTATTTACTCGCGCTATCGCCGAACGCACGGTTAGTTTCGGTATCCTCCCGCTTAATTTTCCCTCGATTCACCACCGTTTACTTTGATGTCTCGCTTTCTTTTTTTTTCCTTTCTCCTCTTTTCCTCTATTCCTCTCCTTCTCCTCCTCCCCCTTTTTATTCGGTTATTCCTCGATCGAGCGGTGGGTCGATTCAGAAGGACGACGACTCCCCCGGTGCTCTTCGCTCCACGGTTCCCGCGACGTTTTCTCGCGTCATTCTCGATAACCGAGATGGTCCTCTCTTCACCTCACTATGGACGACACTGGGAAAAAGTCTCTCTTTCTACTACCTACTCCCTACAGCGCGAACAAGGAGGACGATGAACGACGATGAACGAAACGCGAAGCGTCGGAGATGGTGCGGAAGGTGATAAAAAATGATGGACGATTCGCGACGAGCGGTGGACAGAACGTGCGCCAACGCGAGCTACATAGGAATGCGCGGCTTCTGAAGGAGGAACGTGCGAGTGTGACGGCGCACGCCGCGCTACTGACGACGCCTGGCGTCGCGCCACCACGCCGTAAGCCGGCCGAGTCTCCGGTGGTGAGTGCTCGCGCACGCGCCGCCTCCCGGTTTCTCCACACTTTTCCCTCGGACGATCGGAAACATTCTCTCGAAAAACGATCCTCCCTTCGAACCAACTTGTCGCGATGTTTACGATCCCCTGTGCCCGCCCTTTCGCTCCGCTCGGACTCGCTCCGCCATTCGCCGCCGATACCCCGCGACGATTTTCCTTCGGACCAACCCTCTCGCCGGAGAGCCCAGACACCTCGCGCGCGTTCCCTTCCGAGCGGACCGACGGATCCGCGCCGCATAATCGAGTTAACCGTATGAATCGAAACGAAAAGGGGTACAATGCGGCCCGTCAATTTTCCGGGACGAAACGCGACCCCAGAGACGGCCGCGTGCATCGGACCGCGGGATGAGATCGCGACCAAATAAATTTCCCCTTAATCTCTCTTGCTAATTAGCCCCGCGCCCCCGCGAGCCCCCTCGGGCCCGCGGAAGCGCGCGGAAGGAGCCGCGAAGCGGAAGAAAAAAGGAGGACCGGGAGCGGCTATTTGCATTTATAACGACGCGTCCTGGACAGGAGGAGAAGCAGGATCGGGGAGAGGGTGGGCGAAGAGGAGAGGAGAGCGGTGGAAAGCGGAGGGAGACAGCTGGTCGCGCCTCGAGCCGACGCGGAGTGGAGACATCCGGTTTCCGAGCAGGCCGAAACTCGTCAAAATACACAAATCTCTCGCACGTCCCTCCACGGTTCTCGACTAGCGCCTCTGCTCTCCCATGGGACCACTCCTCGCTAACTGTGCCGCAGGGTTTGCTCTCTTCCCGTCGCCCGGGACAAACGCCCGGAATGGAAACGTTCCTTTCGATCAACGTCAACTTCTTCGGAAAAATAACACGGTTAATTAGAGCCGGATCCTTCCGTCCGCGCCCGCGTTCGAGGGTTCGTCGTCTCGCCGCCCGATTCGGGGTGGAGTTATCGGCAACTTTCTTTTTTTTTCCCGACCCTCCGCTCCTCGCCCGTGTCCAATTATATCGGTTGCTTAATTTTCGATAACGAAACGGGACACGCGAGAGGGAAAGTAACGCGATACTCGGCGAGATCGACGTCCGCTACCGAACTCGAGGCGATACGCCTCGGAGTAGCCCGAGTGGACCGGTTCAAAGGCGACATCCACGACGAGATGTCGCTGCAGAGGCCAAGGGAACACGTCGGTTATTAAGAATCGCCCTCGTCATTACCCAGAGAAAGCCTATCATTGTTCGCGGCGAACGAGGCAAGTGCTCTTTAGCCGGCACGGAATGTATCCGAGCTTTTCTTCCCGCGTTAATGACCTCCGGATACCCCGTCGCGGCGATAAACCAGCAGGCGAGATCGCGCGGAATCGATCCGCTGCTCGTGTCGTTCGGCTTTGACCCATTTCCGGTCCACGCTGTTGGCCGTGAACCACGCGCGCGGAAACGCGTAATCCTTCCGTGATCTGATAACGACTCCTCGTGCAACTCGTCGATTATCGTCGAATTAATCGTGGATCTCTCCGAATATTCTCGTCAAGGGATCAACGAGAAGGAACCGAGGCGATATATTTGCCCGAAAATAACGAAAATCGCGGAAAGGTCGAGATCCGTGGATTAAAAGCGACTAGAAAGCACGACCTACGCGATATATCCTGCAGAAGCGTGCAGTTTCCGGCGCGAGGAAGACACAGACGTATGGAGAGGTCGCGGGGGGATGGAGCGAGATAGAAATTCACGAGGTCGGGCTAGCGTGCGACGCGAACGAGGCGCGTATGGAAATTAGACCTTTCATCGAGCATCGAGCGCGGCCGGGATCGATCCACGCGCGTCCCGACGGACTTCTATATCCCGCGGAGGACTCCGAGGAGTACACCGACGCGTAGGGGAACGAGGGTACATCGGCGTACGACGGTGTATCGGCGCAGACGGGACGCCGCGGACGCCGCGGTACACACTGGCCCACTTTGTGCGGGCGCCGCGAAAAAATTAACTATTCATCCGCGTTGCGGCCGACGCTGTAGATATCGAAGAGCGTGTGCGCGCGTGTGACCAATCGACGGTCGACTCCATGTCGAATTGCTTCCTTCCGCGGGATTGCGTTGCGGCGTCCAGGGGGCCACGCAACGGGGCGGAGGGTAACGACGGGCACGACGACGATATATCGGAAGAGTTATCGCCGGTGATTAAAATGTGGCGGACCGAAATTGCAAGCGAGATCTTGCCGCGAGCCGCGAGCATGGCCGGGGCTTTTAATCGACTGCGGTCTTGTCCCCGAAATCGCCAGCCCGCCAATACCCCACGCGTTTTGTCCAACCTACGACGTTCCCTCGCCTCTCTCTCTCTTTTTATCCCTTTCCTCGGTGTTTTCCAGCGTTTTCCCAGCGTTTTCCCAGCGTTTTCCCAGCGACGAGATCGCGCGAAATGGATGGAGGTCGAAAGAGAATATAAGGAAGTAGGGCAAATATTCAACGAAGCTGACCGAATCCAACCTCTTCCGGTCGATTAAGCGCCATTGTGTCCGCGGGACCGGAAGCGGCTCGAAGCCTCGTCTTACGATTCCTCGAGCTTGCAAAATCGCGAGGTGCCTCGAAACCTCCGGCCCGACGACCTCCTTCCCCGTGTCTATTCGGCCTTTTATTAATTACTTTCTAGCCCGCAGTTAATTGCCACGTCCAGGAATCCAGAGGCAAATTTGCCGGCGATTAACTCGAGAAAAAACCGGGGAGAATCGGGGCCGCGAACGATCCCTCCGCGGGATTTTTCCACGCCTTACCTCGCGGTCGCCGCCCCGACTACTCGTTAACGATCAATTTCTTTTTCACATCGTTCACAGAGGACGTGGAATCGCTAAATCGACGAGGGGTGAGCGACGTCGATCGCGATCGGGCATAATCGGCCATCGAGGGAGAGATTTAACGCGATTCGACGAGCCTCGAGGATCGTACCGCCGTGAAAACGGATACAGCGGCGCGTATTAGCGGAGAGCTACGTGACTCTGCGAGCCTATCAGCAGGGTGCATAATTCAGCGCCACCCTCGTGTTCGTCGAAGATTTTTTCGGGGCGAGCGCGCGGTCGATTGACTTTTACAACGTTGCTTCGACGCGGTCGATCGAGCCTCGAGGAAATCGACCGAAGGACCATCGCGGAGACGGAGAGAAAGAGAAAGAGAGAGACGAAGAGAGAGAGAGGAGCGCAGGGTGGAACCGCGTGGTTTCCTCGGACGGAACAATGTCGCGTTTCTGTTCAGTCGGGGCGAAGAAAAAGTATCCGAACGTCGTCTGGCGCCATTAACTGCCGGCTAAGCAGAGGCTGGCCCCGAAAACACTTGGCGGTCATAAAAATGCTGGTGCAAGGGCCACCAGGCCGGTGGTTGCCGCCGTTATTTTAAACCGCCCTCCACTTGTTCCGACCGCCTCGTAGGGAACGCACCGTGCCATTTTCGAACCCTATCTGTCTCCTCTAAATATACCCCCGGCCCTAAGCGTATCGCGGCCCTCGCGCTAGCCTCAGCTCGCGATTCCGATGCGAACGTGTCCCAGCTCGGTGTCCTAGTCTCAGCCGTATCGCCGCGGCTGCGAAAGAATTATCCGGGCAGGATCGAGCCGTTAAGCGGCAGCAATTTCTCCGGCTAAGAACGGAGCAACGGAAGCGACTCGTCCCAGAGCGGAAGCTGCAATAAAGCATCCCATTCAGAGGTTTCCATCGATTAGAATCTGGTGGGCGGTTGATAGGGCGACCTCAAGAGCCAACTGGTGTGCATCGCGCGCGCGTCCGATGCACTTTAGGCCGGCCGCGTTATCTCCGCTCGGCTATAACCTGGTCGAAACGAGCCAGATAAGGGCCTCGGTCTACCAGTGCAACTTTGTTTTTACGAGCGAAACTTCTCTTCCACCGGCTAGCGGGGCAGAGCCGGACGATTATTTTTGGCGCGAGCCGGCGCGCGTTGCATCGCGAAAACATCCTGCGTTCGCGGAAACGCGGTCGCTCTTTAGCCGCCTGTTCGAACGGTCGCTGCTGGATCTTCGAGAGGATACGAGACGTTTGTTTCCTCGAGCGTATCGATCGCGGAGGTTCGACAGACGGCAGAGCGATAAGCAGGTGATTATTCGACGAGTTAACGAGTTCGTTAGCGGGATTCTCGGGGTTCTCGCGGTTGCGGTGGATCGTTAGAAAATAAGTAGCAGCAGCAGGCTGGAAGGCTGGCCGGCCGATCGATGCGGAGGAAAAAGCGGGGAAACAAAAAGGAGAAGAAGGAGCCGCGAGCCCGGCTAATCCCGCGGGATAAGGCTCTCCCCATTGCATTAACATAGTCCCCGGGATGATCCCGCCTCGTTTGCAGGATACTCTGAAGAACGAGCTGATAAGGACCGACCGATCTCCGTGCCAAGGGCTGCGAGCTGGAGCTCGATGCCAAAGAGGAGGGTAATTGTATTTGCATAGATTCCAGATCGGCTTTGCTTCGCGGGATTAACGCGTCGTTTCGCTGCAGTTAGTGATTAACAATAGGCGAGTTACGATCGGCCTGGATTTACGCGACCGTTCGCGGTCGCTCGCGGCGCGAATCGGAGAGGAGCGGAGCGCAGAGGAGAGGATTGAAGAGAGAAGGAGAGAAGAAAGATAGAACCCAGATTCGAAGATGATCTCCGACGACCGACCGGCTTTCGTGTCTCGTGGCACTTTACGAGCGACGCACCGAGGGAGCAACGTGCGTAATTTAGCAACGATTCAGCGTTTTTGCGACATAAGTAGGCACGGACCGGAGAAGTGGACCTTTTTCTTTTTTTCCACGGAATCAGCATCGTGCCTCCGTCAACTTCCGACGGATTTACCGTGTCACGAAGAGGGGAAGAAGTCCCTTCTCTACCAGCCATTTTTCCATCTCGCTCCGTATCCTCGGCAAGTGTGTCGAGAACTCGAGGAGGCACTTTCGCGAGCCGGGGATTCGGCAAGTTTATAAAATACCGAGAGGGGGAGCTCTGGCAGGTTGCGAACCAGGGAAAGATTTCACGACCCTTAATCTGTCCAGGATCTCCGAGTTCCGTGCGCTGTCATTTCCTACTGGCACCCTATTGTCTTTAGGCTTATCTCCCGCGAAGATCGTCGAGGACGAAGAAGACTTTGCCGGCGCTGCAAAGCCCCTATAAAAATTCCTCCACTCGGTTTTGCCTATCGAAACTCCGAGGATCCTCGATAAAAGTGCTATCGAACGCGTTTCGCGATTTGTTGCTCGCTGCGCGAGTGGCTGGTTGCGGTTCGGGACAGTTTTAAACGAGAGATAGACCGATATCCGGGGAGCGGTGGCATCGGAAATCGTGGAACGGAAATCGATACCGCGGGAAAAGTCCGCGATCTCGAAACCCAGGCCACTCCACGATCCCCGGGGTTCGAGGAAAAAAATGGACATTCAGGAGAACCACGCGCGGAAGTAATTTCCATGACGAAGAGCAGTTTGCAGCGCAAAGCCAAGTGAAACAAGGGTCACTGAAGAGACGAGGGAGTGGCTTCGTTAGCACAGCCACCCCTCTCTCTGTCCGTCTCTCCGAGAGTCCTCGAGGAAAGCCTTTCTCGATGACGATCGAATTTCGTTGCGCCAAAGTCCGGCGAGAAGTCGAGAAATCGATTCCCACCCGATACCGAATCCTTCTCCTCTCTCGCTGGTCTCTCGCTCGCTACTCGCTCGTCTCTCCATCGCCTCCTCGTCTCTCGTCGGAATCTCGAGGAGCCGTTCGTTACAGGGCTGGATGGGGCGCGCGCGGCCTAGGCTAGGTGTTCCCTCGTTTTCGGCGAGGTCGGCTCAAGGAAAACGCTCCCTCGGCGAAACTCTCGGAAGCCTGACCGTTCGATAGCCCCATCCCGCCCGACCAAGAGCCCTTCGCTCGCTCGCTCGTGTGAGAAACGAGCTTTTTCAATGAACGATCGCCGGCTGAGTAACATTCGGGAATAACCGTTCCTTCTTTAAACACGTCGACGTAAAAAACGAGCCAGACAGAGACAGAGAAAGACAGGGATATATGGAGAGGGAAACGGAGAGGGGAGGAGAAAAGGGAGAAAAACGATTTCTCGCGATGAAGTGGCAGTGATCGCGAGCGGAATATCGCAGCGGTACTTTTACGTCGTTCAACGCGCATACGTAATATCGTCTCTAATTCCCGCCACTGATTTAACGAGCCCGCAGACTACTTATGCAAATATTACCATTCGACGAGTCGAAGAACTTCTCGACGTGCCACGCGAAGCAGAATTTTTCGCGAAACTTTCCAACCCCCGCCGGTGGTGGTGTCTCTGGATTCGACGGCCGCCGTCGACCCGATCGAGCCGCGGATTAGCAAAAATTAATTAAGAAGAGAGCGATACGAGTCAATCCTCGAGAAGATTCGCGCCGTTCCGCAGCCACTCTCGGTTATTTCGGTGCAAAGTAGTCGCGGAGATTTATCGACGAACCTCACCCTTTTCGCCCTTCGACCCCTCCGGGCGGCCTTGATTTACAGCCGATAATTAAACCACCGTAAACTGGGGCGAGGAGCGTAGGAGGTATAAACGGTCTAACAACGGCGTGCCCGTGAGTCTCCAAAAACTTTGTTTTCGCGCCGCCTCGAATTGCTTCGCGGCCGAAAACTTGCGCCATAAGTCAGCGCCCGAGCCTAACGTTCGTCGTCTTCCTCGTCCTCGACGTCCTCCTCCTCCTCCTCCTTGACAACTTAACCGAGCGGGAGAACGCGAGCATTGTGCACGCTCGTCGATTGGCGTACGCGTGAAATACGCGAGTTTGAGGGCCTCGATACAGACGCGTGCAAGCACGGGCAGTCGTAAAAGCCGGGAAAAAAATAATTTATCGAGCATACGGGCACGAAACGTCGTCATCGCCTTTTCGAAGGACAGAATAAAACGAACAGGAGCGTAAAATATATATCGCGTGGCGAGTGTCGGAGAATACGCTCGTAGGGCCATTAATTTTTCAGCGCGAGTCCATCGAGCGAGTCCGATCTCGTGCTAGCGACTCTCCAGCCTGTCAAGGAACTCCTCTTTTCCCTGTCGGACGCGAACCAGGTGTGTCACCGACGAGATTACCGAAAATCGCTGGATTCTACCCCGACGTGGAGCCTCACCCTCCGAGGGATACGCCCCTGAGACAATCCGTAGGAAATAACTAAAATTCCGTCGCCCTGGCCCCCTCTCCGTGGACCCCGAACGCTTTCGCGTTAACCAACACCCATTACGTTACCCACTTAGCCCCTCGCTGCTACCGATTCTTCTCTCCTTCCATTTATTTTCTTATTTTCTCGCTTCTCCTTCTTCTGCCACGAGGGCTGATCGTACCAGTTACCGAAATACCGTTCCCGAGTGCGTCGCGCAAAGTGTACCGTTGTAACGCGAGGCGAATGAAATTCGAAGGATTCTCCGAACTGTCGGAAATCAATTAGCGCTGTTTGCCAATCGACTTCCAGGCTCTGCCGCGGAAACGTATTTACCAACAACCGTCGACACGCCGAAAGGCATTCGGCCGAGTGGCGTGAAACCAAGCGCCGTTGTCTCCCTTACCTGAAACAGAGAAGAAAAAAAAAGGAGATCAGAGAGATATATCACGGATAGTGCAGATCGCGACGAAGAACAGGCGAGTGCGAATCGCGCATAGGCGCAGAGGGAAAACGCAAAGTTTCATCGGTGATTCGCGCAACGTAATTCATTCCGCGCGATTTCGCGCTAATCGCGGCTAATTGTTGCACGCGCGTTAATTACGGTGTAAATGATAAAACCTGGCGTTCCCGTTCGGTCGGTTGGCTTGGCGCGGTCGCGATAATAGCGGGAATCCTCGTGGCCACGGCCGCGAATCGCATAAACGATAGGCGAAAGGCAACAGCTAGGATTAATAACGACGTTTACGATCGCGCGCGCGGTTCCAAGGATCGTCGTTGGTTTCGCGAACGCGTTCCTCCAGGAAGGATTTTCGGATGGAATCCGGAATACTATTAATAGACGTTTTAATTGCCCTGACCTCGGAATTTCCCGCTGCTCCTTCGAGAACTCCTGGAGGAATCTAATCCCCAGGAATCATCGAGAGGGTTAAAAGAGGGCAAAAACGTCTGGTGCCGGCGATCCGTCGAGTCGGTAATTAGCTAATGGAAATTCCCGATGGGCAGGGGTGGGCAGAGACGAGGGGGAGGGGGCGTAGACAGCGGGTGGAGGCTAGGAAAAATAAGAGAAGGACGGCGGACACGTCGCGGGGTAGGGTAATGGCGGGAAATTCAAATGTATCGCTCGAATTATCCACTCGGCGAGGGTGCAGGAGAGAGAGGAGCAGCGAGCGCACCCCTCGATCGTAACTCACCCTTGTTTTTGTCCGATACAACTAGACTTTTACCGCGAATTTCGTCCCACGGAGCCTACCGTCCCGACCACTTTCCCTCTTCTCCTTACTTTTCCCGTTAAAACCTTTTCATCCCTTAAGTGGTGTCGCTTTTTCGATTCGAAACGGAAATAAAAGGACGGCGGATCGAACGAATAAAACGTCGGGGGTTTAGGTGGGGAGGTCTCGGGCGAGCAGGGACCATCCCGAGCAGCAGGCATTCGCGTTTCTAATCGTCGATAAGCGAACCGACCCCTCGGCACGTAACATCTCACGCGACCTCCTCGCTCCTTCCCCCTATCGCATATCTATGAGTTTGTTTATTAATTATCACGCGCAGGCCGGGCTCGCAGGCTTGCCGGAAGACGAGTGAAATCCGATCGTAATCGCGAGATCGAAATCACGGCCGATGCACGAACGCGCAACACGGCGACAGCCTCGTTTATAAAACTCCCGACCACCGGCCGCGTTCTTTATCACGGCCACGTCCTTTATCGCGGCCACCGCGGCCGGAAAGCTAAGAAAAATCGACCATCTGTCCTCGAGATAACATCTTCGACTAGGAAATCCTACCCGGATTGATACCACCCGGAGAATCCGATTGATAACTCGTCCACGGTTCGTATAAACACCGCGGAAGAAAGCAGGAACCCGAGACGAGGAGGAGGAAAATGGAGATGTTCGGAGAGCAAGCAACTTGTTGACGAGAGACGAACGATTTCAATCGTCCGCGAACTCCTTCCATTAATCTTCGACGCCCCTGCCAAATCACCGGCACGCTAATTCCCATAATTCAGTTAGACGCGCCCCATCTCCGCGCAGGGGTGGCCATCAACTCGCGCGCCAACTTATTTACGGTCCACGTTGGGAAATTAAGACGGATACTAGCTGTCCTCGCGTTTCCCTCTAACCGGATACGAGTTAGCCGGACATTTGGCCGAAAGTTACGTCGGTCGGCCGTCCCGGGAACGATCCCTGGGCCGCGGCGGCCATTGTCTTTTTCCGCTGGCAGCCGGAGAAAACGCGGAAGCGTTTTATAATTCCCTTACGATTCCTCTGGCCATTGCGTATAACGTACCACGGAATTACGATGGCTCGTAAAATCTCGCAGAGTCGTAACGTTTCTCGTTCATATTTCAGGGGCGGGCCGAGCTGGCGCTCGCGCGACAACCAGGGGTGCGTCACGGACGGAGCTAGGATAAATGCGCGCCCCGACCGAGCGCCACCGGCCCGGCAGC
>NIJG01000031.1:2367266-2379826 GCA_002201625.1 Euglossa dilemma
GGTGATAAATATTAGTTTAGGAATAATTGAACGATATGTTTCAACGGTGGATTGCATTGTGACAGTGACACGGACCGCCGGCCGAATTGTCGGTCGGACGAAACGCGCGGCCGAAACGCGCGGACGTGCCGACAAGCGGGACGACACGGAAACGCGCCGCAAATGGCCACTCGTGCCGATACACCGGGTGAATCGATGAAACGCGTCTTGTGTAATTTACCTTCGATTCCGCGTTGTTTACGCGGCTGACGTTTGTCGCGACAGCCGCGCGGCACAAATTTATCGTCGACGGTCGGGCAAATTCGAGATTTTACGACCGCGGCTCGAAACTGAACGCGCGAGGAACGAACGTTCGAGCCGTGGCGAATGCGTAGCGTTTCCAGGGATAAGTAATCCGGGGGTAAGATAGCGGAGGGTCGGAGCCACCCCGTATATCAGGCGCGCTAAACGACCGCGCGAATAACCGTCGGTAATGCGAACGCAATCAGCAAAAGCGCTCGTCCATTCGCTTAATTAAACGCTTATTATTAATTAACCGCGACGAGGGCCGACCGGAAACGGATAAAACGTCAAGGTGTCGCGCGCGTTAATTATATCCGAATATTTTGCGCTGATAGCGCGCGCGCGCGACCGTTCACCGGCAATTTTCCAGCCGGAACAATGCGCGCCGCGCCTCTTTCGCTTTATTAAATAATTACCAATTATTACATAGAGCGGTGCCCCGTCGATCGGTCGGATTTGCAGACACTGTCGCCGACACAAAAGCGAGCCGCGCTTTCGTTTGTTCGCGTCCTCTCGTTAACCAGCCTGCCGCCGCTCTATGATATTTAACGCGCCTCGGATAATTCCCACGCGACATGGCTTAATCCGATCGGTGGACGGTAAGAGGAACGCGTGTCGCGATAAAACGTCAAGAGACGTCCTCTCGTCCGACGCTGTCCGTTTAGTTAAGTCCTGCTAATCCTCCACGTCCTTCCGCTACTTTCCTCCCTCTTCCTTATCTTCCTCTTTCCCGCCGCCGTCGCTGCTCGAATAAATCGTCGCGGTCGGACGCTTGAAGGGGATTAATACGTGGCCCAATTAAGGAAGAAAGAACCACGAAACGCCGCGCCGGCTTATGGGTCAAAAACTTCCTCGAGGGTGGAAGAGAAAAAATGACCGGATCAACCCTGTGACCCTCGCGGAATTTAACCCTCGTCGCCGCTCTCTCGCCGCTCTCTCGCGTGCAACTAAACGACGCTCGTCGATCCGCGATTAACGCGAGGATTCGAGAAACCGCAGACGCGTGGCTAGAAGTCTGTGCTCCGTAGCCGGTTTATCCCGTCGGAAAACGACAATGGTTCCCGAGGTACGTTCTCGCGGGAACCTCGCGGGAACCTCGCGAGGATTTCCGCGACTCGACGCCGGGAGAAGCTCGAAAGCTATACGACGCCGGATATATTCCGGCGGCTCGGCTTAAGGGTGCCGTTCACCCACGTCTATCTCCCGATTCGCCGTCTAAAGCGGAAATCCAGGCCGGTGCATCGGCTTCGGATTCTTCGAGTGGAGTATCGTGTTCGGATGCCTTCCACGAGCCGTTTCCTCCGCCGCCACGGTGGCCAAACTTTCGCGGAAACCGCGACAACCGAGCGTGTATGCGCGCGCCAGCTTAGACGCGCCGAATCCTCCATCCACGTGCTCCGAATCTCCTCTCCTCCGTTGTTTCTATCCAGTTTCGCACGTTTCTCGCGATTTTCCGAGCTTTCGTCGTGGAACCGCGCGATATCGTTTCGAGCTAGAGAAGGAGGACGGGTCAAGCCAGGACGGAAGGTAACGCAGTTGTCGGGTTAAAAGCGTTTGCAAGCGAATCGCCTGCCATCGAATTCCGGCCATTCTCGCGATTACCCTGCCGCTGGGTTATCGCTTATTTATTTCGGACGGTCAGCTCGAAATGCTGTCGGAGCTGACTAACGGTCGGCGAAAAATCGCCGAGTAAAATGGAAACGCAGGCGCAATTACGCAAATGCGCGGCGGGTGTCGGTGCATCGGGGATATTAAACGAGGGTGCACCGATCGACGGTCGGGGCGAAGAGAGCGAAGAGAGCGAAGAGGCTCGTAAATCTAGAAACGCGGGTATAGACGGCTTAGATACCCTTGCAGATTAAGTCACGAACTGGTCGACGCGCGGTTATGGTACACGTGTATATTTACGGTGTGCTCTCCGAGATGCCTCCGACACGCGTGATCTACGATAATCTAAGATGATGGGTCGGTCTCGACTCTATTAAACCTTCAGAGTCGCGAGCGAGACGCACCGCGCTCCTCCATTCCATTTACGGCTACTTAAACCTGGCGTTAATTAACGTGGGAAGGGAATCGCGCAGCATACGGGGAAATTCGAAGTTTCGCGACTCGTCTCTGCGGGCTGGTCGAATAAATGGATAGAATTCAATGGCTACACACCGGGAAACGGTTCGGTTCGAGCCCCCTCATTGCTCCCCGGAGACGTCACGAGGGACGCTTGTCGAAATTAGTCTATATCTGGCGAGCAAGAGGGTGGCGAGCGCGAACGGAGCTAGTTTGTTTTCCGAGAGCGACGCGACGCCGATAGAACAAGACGAATACCCGTTGATCGGTATCGTTTAAAGCGAGAACGTCTCCTCGTCCATCTCCGCGCGAGGCTTTAACGGGAAACCGGAATCCGGCCGACGCGGCCAGTCTCCGGCCTCGTTTTTCATCGGAGAAACACAGGCGTGCGCGGGTATCCCGAGGATCGCGCGGCGGTTCGATCGATTTTAATACGGTAATACGGATTAAGCGAAGTCGCGGGGTTCTTTCGAGGCGGGTGTATCGATAGAGGGGTAGGATAAGACGAGGCGGGTAGCAGGGGTATTAGAACCGGGAGATATGGCGGGTGGAGGGTGACGAGGGAATGCTCTATCGGCTGCACCACCACCCAATCTCCGTCCCGCATTAGATTCATCGTTAACGATGTGCCTCGAACGTATCCTCCTGGCCTATGCACGCGGTTTAATCGTTACGTAAGTGCATCGTGAAATGCTGGTCGCTATCTCTTTGACTGGGGAGATAATCGTTCCAATTAAGCTGCTTTCCCACGATTCGAATCGTGCCGGCCTGTACATGCTCCCAACGAAATCAATATCAAATAATAGACCCCCGCCAGGCCCCGCCTGGCCCCGCGGTCGGCCGCGCCAAAGCAGCACGCCGGCGTATCGATATTAAATAATTCGCTGCCTTCCGCCGTCGGTAACCAGTCTGTAAAATTTTAACTTATAATCCCTCGGCCGTGCCGGATTACCCCGACAACCGAAATTGTAACCAGTTACTCGACTCGGCCGGCGCCGAATAAAGTTCCCGTCCCCGTGAAACGTTAATCCCGACGTGATCGACCGCGTCGGATTTTATTTTCCACGGATTAGGCACTCTGCCCGATGAGCGGAAGATGTATAACAAACACGCGAAAATCACGACGAAAGGGAAGAGGGAAGAAGAGAAGGCGGCTCGGGACGACAGAGTCACCGTCTAAATATACGGCCGCACCGACGAACGATCTCGCTGAATTCGACGCCTTTTCCTTCCATTTATTTTCGCGCGTGTCCGACGCCGAGCCGAGCCGGCCGTTTAACGCCGCTACCAGTTGTATCGCTAAGCATCGTTTCACCCGCTCCTCACTTTCCACGCCACGTTCTCTTCTTCTCTTCTTCCTTTTTCCCTTCCTTTTCCCCTTCCTTTTTACCTTCTTTCCTTCTACACGCGCTGGATTACTTTCGTCGACCTTACGACGCTTTTAGGTCCGCGACACACGCTGAAATCGCGTCTAATCGCGTGTCTCCGCCTCGCTTTAGTCCCCTTTCCCGTGCCACCGCGTTCCTCCAGTTTGATTGACCGTGCCTCTCTACTTGCTCGCGCTCGCGCGGCTTTCCAAGGCTTGACCAACCCTCTCCGATCTTTCCTCGATTAAGACGCGCGAGGGACGCGGGATAAACGATACCGATCCAGGCGTGGAATTAATCGGCGAGCTGTCGGGGAACTCGCGATCGGATTAACGCTCGGTCTAATTAGTTAAAGGAGCGACGCGTCGCGGACGCCTGGCCGGTCTTTAACTCGCGCCGGCTGCGGTCACGGACTTCTCTATTTGCCAAGCTAATGACTAGTTTCCAGGGTGTTCGGTAATCAAGCGAACAAAGGACCTCCGGTCACGCTGAGTGTCCGTCGGAGGACCGCTGGTTTCGACTCGTCCGCAACTTCCATGTCTCCGTCACGACTATGCAAACGCGACCGTCTTTCTACTCGCAAAGCGGTTCACGCTGCCAGAGAGAGTCCCGGTGTAAATCGGACCTGTTGTCCCGTGCGACTTTCCGCGGAATGAAAAGAAACGCCGCGGTCCGCCGAGGTTTACCTTCTCCGCTACGGAGCTTACCGCTGGAATTTTCCGCTTGAAAATTATGGAAAATCTTTTTCGCCAATTTCCCGAGGCGCGTTAAAGATGCGCGCCGTCGCTTCGCTGCTGCGGAATTTAAAAGGAAGAAGAGACTCGACACGCTGGGAAGAAAGAGACGGAGGGGAACTGTATAACGCGAATTTACATCGAGCGATAGGTCTCCGCCTTATTCCTCTATGATAGCAGTATTCGTAAATCGACCGAGCATATTCACGGCTTCCTGTTCGAACAGCGAGACCATTAAGCGAGGCCGGGGTATTCCCCGGCCGTCGCTACACTCGGCATACATAATTAATTTCTCAGGATGTAAAAAGCTGCATAAAACGGATGCTGCCGGCGGAGCGGAGGAATTTTTATATCCTTGCGTCTCCGGTTGATACGAAAATGCTCGGACAAAGCGGAAATTCTCGTCGAGTGGACGCTTCGGGACGCAGCGTCGAAATCGCCGATCAAAATTCTTCCGAAAATTACATATTTCGTTATCCTTTCCTTATCTTCCACGAGAACCGTGCACCGAGTAATGAATCGTTGAACGAACTTAAAGCGGCAATAAACGTTCGACGCGGTGTTTAAAGAAGTTTTCGATTAACCGTGCCGCGTTATTAGCGGCCCGTAATCAACGTATTACTAATGGACCGCCGATAATTAAAGCGTCGGAACGAGAACGATAAGAGGAAGGACGTGCTCCTGAGAGGGAGGAATATTTCCTTTCTCACCCGGGGGTGTGTACGAGTTTTATGGAATCCGCTCGGCCATACCGGGCGTAATGAAACGGCCGAATCGCGATGATATCGGGAACGATCGACGCGAATCTGTCCCCCGCGTTTCACCGCGTACAACGAATTTCATCGCGACGGCTCGTAAACACCGGAACGCAATTGGCGCACGCTGCAATTCGCGATCCGTTTCGCTGGCCGTTCGGTTTTTCCAATTTAGATAAAGACCGTCGGTGGAAATGAAGCGATCGCGACCGGTCCCGGCGTCCGAAGGTTTACGACGATGGCTATGTTCCTTCGACCTATGAGGCGCGCTCTCGGGCCCCGATAAACCTCCGAGAGACGGGAATTCCCGGAGACACGGTTAATTCGTCCGGACTAATTGGCGTCCGCGCAGATAGCGAATCTAGGTTACCGCGACGTAGTCGACGAATTTCGCGTATAAGAAACCCGAGTCGCGGCGTGAACAAGCAGTGTTTACCCCGAAGCAAGAGCCGCGAGAGCTAGGATCAAGGATGAACAGACTGTTTCTGATACTGCTGCTCGTGTACGTGGTTTCGGCAACGCGGTGCATCGTGAAGGACGACAAGGTACGAAGATACGAGCTTGCCCTACCGAACAAACGCGTAGTCCAATCGTTTCTGGTAAATCGCGATCATGTTCTAATCGTCCTTGGTCGTTCGCCCGCAGGACGAGCCAGAGGTTCACGTGATCCGCTTAGGAGATCGCAGTGGAGAGTCAGTGAGTAAAAGAAGCTTTCGCTTCGATCCTTTTGTAGTAAATCACTCGGGGGTATTAAAGAGCCTCCTCCTCTCTCGAGGCTTCTTGCTCGCGATAGAAAATAGCCGGGAAACGTGGCCGATGGCGCACGGCTAGTCGAGATAGGTCCGGGCGTTTGCTTTATTAAGACTCGATTGTCTCGCGTCGAATTTTCTGAGAATTTGTTGGGAACGGCGCAGGACGAGTCGGACGTGGTCACACTGCAGATCCCGGACAGCCGACGGAAACGGGAAACCCATGAAATCTGTAAGAAAGACAGCGACTGCGCCAAGGGGCAGGTCTGCGTTCCGTATTTGGGATGCAGTGAGTATCGCGGTAACTCGGTCCGCTCTTCGATCGCGTTGTCTCTTTCAACGCGACCATTTTTCTCTTCCATAGTCAAAGGACATCGAAAAGGACGTGCCCCGGAACATCCCGTCACCGCGTGAACCATCGCGGCGCCATCCCGATGTTCGTCCATGAGAAGCCCAGTCGGCTAGCGTCTCTTCCGTAGTAAAACCGTATTTTCTCCGTGCACCGTGTTCTTTCGCGATAATACTGTACGACAATAAAGCAACCTATACACCGAGGAGAGGTCTAAAGAAATTTCGCTGCCTTTCGATCAGTGGTCGTTC
This sequence comes from Euglossa dilemma, assembly GCA_002201625.1. Classification (NCBI taxonomy): domain Eukaryota; kingdom Metazoa; phylum Arthropoda; class Insecta; order Hymenoptera; family Apidae; genus Euglossa; species Euglossa dilemma. Next base: position 2,373,818 of record NIJG01000031.1, read on the forward strand.
GTAACGAGGGATGATACGGTTAAGAATTAACGAGGTTAAAGATCGAAGGAAGCGGTTTAATAATAACCTGTGCCGCAACGAGGAGGCGGAAACGGAAGGGGGCGGGAAGAACGGGCGAGGGACAAAAGGAATCGCGGGGAGACAGATGGCGCGTCGCGATCGGGTCTCATTAACGCCTGGAAACGGAAGAAAACGAGCGTGGAGCGTAAGAAAAGGGAGTGGAGTGGTGGTAAATTTATCGGGAACAACTGGCTGGTTGGCAGAGATCCCCGGCCCCGTCTCGACCGCAACGCCGCGGCGCCGGCCGAGGAAAGGGCTCATAGATTTACAGTTAAAATCAATTAGCCCCTAATTGGCTTCGAAAGGTTTATCGCGAGTATCGTTTTATCGGAGAGACGGGCCGTCCAGCGGGGGGCGACTCGAAAGTAAGATTGATCGACCTCGCCGCGGAGGATTGGTCGGAATTTTAAATATGAATCGCAGCCGAGCGCGATTTCCCTCGGAAATGGTCGGGAGGGCGTTTCGCACGGATGGATTCGACGAGAGAGGGATAAGGACCAATTGGAAAGTTCGGATCCGGCGGAATTTATGGCTAAACACGGAACGACGCGCGTAGAAACCTCGGCGCGGAGGCGATAAAAGCGCGAGCAAGAAAACGAGTGGAAGAGCTCGCGCGGCCACTCTTCGCGTTATCCTATCGAGCACCGATAAAACGCCGTGGAATCGACTCAGGGTTACGATCCGAACTTCCGTAGAAATCGCCAAGTGGCACGTGAAAGCGAACTCGACGCGCTTATCGGTGTCGGAAAAATTCTCCCTGCAAACGAGAGACGAAGCGACGCGGGAACGACTCGTGAACCACGAGGAAAGTCGGACCGCACGGCGAGCCAAGATTTACGGTTGCACCAGGAAAAACGTAACAATCGTAATATCCTCTCCTCGCTTACACTCGCGCGGTGATTTTTCATTCGTCGTCCTCGCGTGGCCGGACCCCTCCGTTCGATTCGCGTTTAACACGGGTAAAACGAAGCGACTAACGAAGCGGAGGAACCGGTCGCGGAGATCGAGAGAGTCGTCGCCTCTCTGGCGAGTTCTTCCTTCTCGATCGAAATTCCCGGAAGCCGGGAAGCGTGCCGAGGCGAAGCTTCTCGAAATCCGTAATAAACTTCGTCGCGCTTTCGGCACATAGACGCTTCCTCCTTGCTGACCGTTTAAAATATTTCCAACTCGGAACGAGTTCGCGGGGCAGAGCGGAGAAGCGGAGAGCAGGCGTGCAACGCGTCCGGCGTAAATCTCGACCTCTTGGCCGGCCTCGGCGCGAGTATCGACGAGCGAGCGAAAGAGGAGAAAACGAGAGCGGAAACGCGGAACCAAAGTTTGCGGTGCATAAGTGGCATCGTCGTCCGGGACTCGTTGGTCGGTCGCGGGGAAGAAGAGACGAAGAAAAATCGGAAGGCGAGGAAGAGAAGGAGGAGAAGAGGAAGGGGAGAGGAAAGCTCGGGGGCGGATGGGAAGAAAGGCGATATTTCAACGGCGGGGGCCGGCGATTAATTGCCAAAATAACTGCAGACACGAGGAATCGTTTAGGCACGACTCTCGGAACATTGTTTACCGTGGATACAGCCGGGTGGAATGTATGTCCCCGTGGACACGCGGGACATAATATACGGGGACAGTTACCGCCCTCGGCGACGTATATTACCCCCCACCTAAGTGGCGCTCTTTCGTTCGTCCTGGCGAGCGACCGCGGTGAAATATTCCGCGTGGCTCGCGCCAGACACCCGCATGATTCAGGAGAACTCGATCGATCCGATCCTTTCCGGGCCCATCGACGCGATCCGCCCTTCTCCCTTGCCCCGTGTCATCCCCGCGAGAGGACACCGCGCGGAATCCGCTCGGCCTGGCATCGTCGCGGAAGACTGGGAACCCGTTCGCAACGGGAATTAAATCTTCGACTCGTTCAGCCGCTCGTTTACTCGCGCATTTAGCGCCACGTTATGCCAGAGTAGCCGCGGTTACGGTAGCCGCGCGAACACGAACTTTGGAAGCGTGCCAGTATCGTTCTAGCTGCGGTTCAAACGTTTTCGCGGAGCCGCCTAATTTACGACCGGCTTGTCTATTAGTAACGAGATCTCGTTCCAACTTTTCGAGCGCGCGCGCGAAAAGGAATACGCCCTTATCTGAGCGACGCGGAAGAACCGATTCCGCTCGCGGCGACAAACAACCCCCGAAGGGGGCGGCAGGGGGAGTCGTTCAACCGTGGCCGGCCCTTTAACCCGTCGAGGCGACTCGGCCTCCGGAGAATCCGTCCTGGCGAGACTGGCAAAACGAACGTGCCGCTCGACCGGCACGCCGCTCGCTTTATTTTCGTCCGCTTCGCGATCCGCTTCGAGGCGCGGCGAATTTACTCTCGGGGACACTGCGACGCCGCGCGACACTGGTATCGCGGGCGATAAATAAAATGCAGGAGGAAGAGGAGGCCTGCCACGGAAGGGAAGAAGGCGACAGCCAGTCGTAGACACGGTTTAAATCGACCGAAGAAAAATCTCTCCGACCCAGTCGACCCACGCGCCGATATTAGCCGGGGCCTCGAGCTTTTAACGTCGGAATTCCCGCTTCCGACCCTCCGACGCGTCCCGACGTGCCCCGGACGAGTCCCGGCGCGTCCGCACGCGTCGCGACCACCGTCCGACCGAACGAACCACCCTCCCCGATTCCGCGGACCTCTCGCGACGAATTAATAAGGGATTTCCCTTTTTTCCACCGCTGTTTACTCAGGCTTCCTCCCGCGACGCGATTTTAGGCAACGATACCCGGCGGATTCGCTCGGGGAATTCGCGTGGGCGAGAGTGCTAAATGATGTTTGCGGACGTCGCCGCGTGGCCTGTCAGGGGAGGCTTTCTCGCCTGATAAATTCACCGCGCGACGCGGCTTTCTAAACGGCGAATAGTTTACGAGGTTATAAACGGACGATCAGCTCGATGGGAATATTATTAACGTGCTCTCCGGCTTCGAAAGTAGTCGCGCCCTCTGCCCGGAAAACTCCGGTGCTTCCGCGATTAAACGCAAGCGCCCGGTGTGCTCGTCAACGGTCCTCTTTCTCTCCTTCTTTCCCTTTGAGACCCGGCTAGAACAGAAATTCTCGCGCGACCTCTTTGAAGTCTCTCGAAGGAACCAGCCACCACCGGCAGAGACGCAACATTTACCGGAGGAGCGTATTAAAAAATTCCAGCCCCGAAATTTCAGGAATCCAATTTTTCCCCGTGCTGGATGCGCGTCGGCTCGTTACCGGGCCGCGCGGTCTCGAGAGTAAAAGCCGCGCCGGTGGAAATAGAGCGGAAGGTCGACGCGCGCAGCGTGATTTAGCGCGCGTACGCTGCAGAGTAATAACACCGCGATCAAGCTAGTGCAACTAGCGACAGGTACGCCTCGCGACCGCCTCTCGGAGGCGTCTTCGCGCTCGCGGATCGTTGGCGAGAGGTTCGTCGTGCCGGATACGCGCGTGACCCGGGAAACGCGGAGGAACGAGCACGTACGCGCGCCAGTGCAAACAGAGGAGCGTTCCGAGTGATTTTACAACTTGGTTCTCTCGACCGGGTTTCTCTCCGCGCCGGTCGATGCTTCTGCTTTTCAGGGTCGTGTCACGCCGGCGTTCGAGTATTTAACGAGTGGTAAGTGCTTCTGACAAGGAAGGGTAGAGCCGGAGAAGAGGACTGTACTCGCCGAGTTTCCTTTTGTCCTGCCACCAGTGCGAGTGTCGTTATCTTTCCAAGACGACGAGCGGTGTAGCTAGACGGGTTGTTTCCACGGGTTTTCCCGGGGATCGGGAACGTTGCGACGCGTGGTCGAGTCGAAAGGAAAAAGAGCAACCGCGGACGAAAGAGAAAACGCGATCGGCTTTGAGACGCGTCGCTGGGAATATCAATTTCTTTTGACGCGAACCAAAGTCCTACCTCCGGCTGGGACCCCTGTCACGGTCAAAGAGAGCCAGAGGCGGTTAATTTCGCCGGATGGCTGGCTAATGAAGAATTAATAGGAAGTCCCGCGACTGCGGCCAGAGCGATAGCGACGCGACTGGTCTCCGTTCGCGGAAAATTCTCCACCCGAGTCATAAAGAGCCGGCAAATCTTTTCATTATCGCCCCGAGTAAGTGATACGTATATCATACTAAAGCGACCATTTCATCGGCATTATATCCCGAGGAGGCTGATCCAGCCTTAGAGACCCGTCGCCGATGGTTTTCACGCCACGTTTCCGCGTAAGTGCGTACCGGGATTAAGTCGAATCGTTTTTATTTTCTTTTTTCCTTTCGCCGACCGTTCCTTCCGCCCAATATCGCGCGAGGATTCTATCGCGAGGATAATTCCGTTTACGACCGACGAATTTCTCCTTGGCGGAAAAATACATATATTACCGGCGCAGCACGTAGGCGCCATATAATTGCGATTCACGGGAAGTTTATCGTCCACAGGGGCTGTTAACATAATGGGAAACTTTACGGCCGGGAATTAATTCTTCTTTCGTGCACCGAGACCGAACTTCATCGACCTTTCGTGTTCGGATAACATCGAGCCTCTTCGCCGGGACTCTCGTGGCTGTTCAATTAAACGTATTACATTCTCTCGGTCGTGCATGTGCTTTTCAACCCGTAACCAAACTGCACCTTAACGATTCCTTTCAGCGTTTCGACAGAACGCGATGACCTTTGAAATATGGAATCATCGCGCGGATAGGCGGCTATCCTCGCAACAAGCGGCTCGATGGAACGCGATCCCGGGGCTATACTCCTTCCGTCCGAACGTAAAATTTTCCGCTATATATCCCCCCGTCCCTGCTGGAGGCACCCCGACGAGACTCGCAACTCGGTCGTCACGTAACGATGCATTAACGTCTACGCCCGCTTGCTGGAAGAAGCGGAGGAATCGACCGACTGGTCGCAATCGCGCAACCGCTCGATCCCTGTTCCGCCCTCGCGTATTCGGTGGCGGCCGTTTAGAGCTAGTAAAATAATAACGACTAGGCTAACGCTGCTCTGGCCTAAGTCACCCATCGGCCTATACCTCTCTTTTACGGCTGGAAATTACGGCCCAGCGACCCTACTCCGCGTTTATGGCCCTCTACGCTGCGCCATCCTCCTGGCGCTCCTCTAACCGACCTCCGTGTTCCTGGCAGATTTTTCCACCTACGGTATCGTTCTCTGCTCCTCTCTCTCTCTCCCTCGCTCTCCGAGAAAATAGAACTGACCGAGAAACCGGAATTCTTCGCGAACGGGACGAGAAGAGACTCGCGCGCGACCGAAGCGTCGCGTTTCGACCGCGAGAGCATCGTCGAGTTCAGCGCGACGAGGGACGACGCCTGGCGCCTGTCGATGAATCACACGATCGTAAAAGCGCGGGAATTCGTGCGATTAAAGCGGTTGTTCGTCGGGCGAGTAGTCGTCTTTCGCGAAATTGAAGTTCCATCCCTCGGCGCGGCGCGATATGCGAGAGCAGATGTAGACGGTCGAACGCGTAATATCTCTCGCGAGTTCCACCCTCCGTCGCGACGCCCTCGAATACGGCGTGGGCGAGGAAATCAGGGGATCGTAGGTAAAAAATTGTCGCCGGCGACGAGCACGATCCCGATCGCGCTGCCTTTTAATACGAGATAATTGGAAAAGTTTCCGCGAGAGGCGGCGTCGCTGATCCTCCTTTCTGGAAAAAACACCGCTACTGGCGAAAAGATTCCCGGGCAAGTGGCCCGGTACGCGTGTCTGATCCCGACGAGTGTTCTGCGGTTGATTTTTCCTCGACCCTTCTTCTCCGCGAGCATTCCTTCGTTCCTTTGCCTTCGCGCCGCCAACTCGCGAGATTTCCCGTGTGCTTTCAGCCGAGGCGGGACAGGCTTTAATCTACGCGATGCCGGGTTCGCGGTCCAGCCCACCGAGTCCTTCTCTCCTTCGTCCTTGCCTCTCCGCGAGGACGCTCGTGGAAAACCTCGCAGAGTCTTCCGAGGAGCTTCTTTTTCCCT
>NIJG01000031.1:2380262-2411532 GCA_002201625.1 Euglossa dilemma
AGGAGATTTTAATATTTGCCCCGGTGCCGCGGGTGTTCCGGCATGGAAGCGCGGGGAAAAAAGCCCTGCGGCCGGTTTACATTTTGTTCGTCGCGACTGCAAAAGGAACGGCTGGACGGCCGACAGTTTGCGCGGATAAGAGAAGAGGTTGGTTAAAAAGCGCGGCGTTTGAAACAGGGTAAAAGGAAGCCGGGAGGAAATTCGCGGGTTGTCCGTCAGCGAGAAAGCGAATACACGCGTGCCAGCGAGGCAACGCGAAGGAAAGGCGAGCGTTCGAGGGAGCCGCGTTTTCCCAAAAGGATCAAACGTGATCCTGGCCGGCCAGGACTTGGCAGCGCGAGGCGTACGGACGTTGCTAATTATCGCGTCGCGCGGTATAAATTGGAATTTTCTCCCGGGTCGAGAGGATTTTTTCCCGCGAGAAGAAGCTTCCTTCCAGCTTTTCGTCGACGCAGGAAGGCAACTCGAGCACGTGGGAAACGCGTTCTCGCGGCGCGGATACCCCGAAGGCTTGGTTAAATCGGAGAATCCGGCATCGGATTCGTAAAGGGAAAAATGGGTTACCGATCGCGGTCCGGTCCACGGAGGCTGGTAGTTGCGAGTGAATCCACGTCCGCCTGTCTCGACTGGCAGAGCTGTCGATGGGAAAGATTCATGGCTCGCGTGGATTCGTATGCACCCGATGTCGCGAGATTTCGTCGAAGCCGGAGAACCGGAAGAACGGGAGGATAACTTACGGGCAAAGGAGAGCGATAAATCTCGCGGCGTCCGCGCGGATCGGCCATGAATCCTGAGTTTTGACCGGAGTGCCGACCACTGGATATCTATCCGGGATTCTACGCGCTCGAGCATCGTCTCTGGCCGATCCCCTTCGACCCAATCTCCGTGGGCATCCGTCTTCGATCCGCTCGCGTTCGCGCGGAAAGACCGAGGAACTCGAGGTTACCGCGAGGAAATCGAGATTTACTCTGCGCCGTTCGGAAGAGAGCGTAACCCCGAAAACGGAACGGGGATGGTCGCTCAGAGCTCGAGAGATCGCTAGAGACCGACCCCACCGAACCAACCAACGAGGGATAGTAATCGGGCGTCGTTAGGGGGTCCGCACAATGCGTGCCAGGACGCGATTCCACGATACCACCCCCATTGTCTATCGGAATCCACCCCTGTCTCGATCCTACGAGCCTCGTCCGTGACGACTGACTGCGGTTTAACCTCGGCGGTTTAGCACGCTCAAACGAGTCCGTTGTCGATCCTTTCCTATCTCTCTCTCTCTTACTCTCTTTCGTTAACGCTCCGTCCGCCATCTCGTTCCGACTACTCTTCCTCTGTCGGAACGACACGCGTGGCCTCGTGATCTCCGGCGTGCGCAATTTAAAGACGCCCCTACCTGTGAAACGATCGTTCGCCACCGCGGCGAGCTTCTTCTTCGACATCGAGATAACGAGTCGCGCGTGAGCCGACATTTTTCTCCTCCTTCGTTGCTTCTTCCACTTAGCATCTGCCAGAGAGCAGAGAGGAAGAGGGAGAATTACGCGAGATACGAGAATAACTGTCGCTGGAACAGAGTATCTCGACGATTGGACTAGGAACCGCGACGCGTGTTCGAGGGGCGGAAGCGAGGTGAACGAAAGGAAAACGGTGGAAATTACGCGTCGCGCAAAGATACACCGGGGCTAATTAGGGGGCGGAGTTCGCCCGTAAGACGTTAACGCGAATGTAAATTGTCGGCGCGACGAAATCGCGTTCGGTTCCTGGGATTACCGCCAGTGGACTCGCGGGTTCCGCTGTTTAACTCGAGAAACGCGAATCCCGCGTTCGTGACTCGGCGTCGTATTAACCGCGGAAGGGTTGAACGAACGACGTTTGACAGGAGGAGGTAAAAAACGCGGCGAGCCACGGAGGAAAGCTGAAAGTATATGCCGGTATTTCTTCTAGCGTGGAAGGACGCAAACAGACGGCGCAAAAAGGAGCGTAGAATATAGGAGCCATAAATATCCTTGCAACGACAGAATCGTCGGTTTTACCCTGCCGCGGTGAAAGGTACAAGAAAATTTTCCTATTAATTTTCCGCGTCGCTGCAACGCGTCGGTGTTTTGCCGCCCCCTCCAAAATTCGAGACCACGGCGGAGACTCGATAAGAAATCCCGGGATACTCGCGAAGGAATTCGACGCTGACCAAAGACCGACGACGACCACGCCGTTTCGATTTCGATCCCGCGTCTCTGTACGCGTGACGAGCGAGCGCGCAGGGAGCGTCGAACTTGATCTATAAAAACGAACGATCGCGTGTCCACGGTAACCCGGAAATACTCGCAGAAGAAAGCAATTCCCCGTTACATTTCGTACGTATCGTCCGAGGAACGAAATCTCGCGAAAACCCCAGCGATAAATTCTCCCCGCGTTCCGGCTTTGTTCCCGCCGGTATCCCGCTCGTTTTACATATTGTTCCGATACACACACCGACGCCGCCGGTGTTTCGAATACACGCGACTCGTAATCCTCGAAGGACAACGCCGGTTTCTCGACGAACCGAAGCGAGACTCCACGAAGGGTCGATCTCGACGCGACGCGAATATAAATGCGGCTATTAGATACGTTTCCGCTGCGTGCAGCGGCACGCGAATAGTAAATGATCCGCGGTAACCAGCGAGATTCCCTGCGACATCTCGAAACGATCCCGAGGACCCGGCCATCGGCCCCCGCCGTCATTTCCATCCGAAATTGCAACTTGCGACACCTGTACCTACTTTCCGTTCCTTCCCAATTCCCGCCGATAACGCGTTTATATTTTAACAGCGACCTAGCCCGCCGCTGTGCCGCGCGTTCTCGCTGAATACTGCGACGCCGACCGGATGACGCTTTCTACTCTTCCCTGCCATCGTCGACTTCCATTTTCCCGAGTCTCTTCGCGGCGAGCTCTAACGATTACGTTTTATACGATATCGTAAAACGACCGTATGTTTCCATCCGAGAAGAAACAGGCCTCTCCCTTAAATCTCCGAAACCTCCCCTTCTCGTAAAAGTCACTCGATCCAGCCGGTAGAGCCACGCGATCCTGCGATACACTCGCGCTGTGCCCCGGTCGAATCTCCATCTCGAGGAAAACGGGGAATCCGAGCGAGAGGAAAAGATCGGCCGTTTCGCCGACTTATTTCGCCGTGCAACTGATCGTGAAATACCGCGAAAAGGGGGCAACTTTTCCGGCCGCCGGAGCCATTTGTTCCGTTCGTCGCGAAATCCTCTCCCCGAGTTCTCGAGGATCGGGATTTCACGATCGAAGCCTACTTCCGTTGCAGAGAAGCAGTTCCGCGAGTGGCAGCGAGTCTCCGCGAAGAAGAAGGACATCGAAAAGGTTCCCACGGCGAGCGTCGATGGCCCGGAGATAGCCGACTTCCGGTGCCGCAGATAATAACCCCGCGAAGCTTCGCAGGACGCGGAGGGAACGGAGCGCGAGGACGTCGAAGCCGACCTGAATTATCGCGAGTCCAGCCGAATCTCGGATTCGACGTCTCGACGTCCGAGAGAGGACCGGCCGCGTTGTCCCGGCGAACAAGCTAATTAGTACAGGATACTAAGACGACGCGGAAACAGGAGCAATTTCCATCGTTTCGGCCGTGTCCGACGCGGCGAAATTCAATCTGAGCGGAAGACTGCCGGGAAATAATTAGCACGGCGAGCGGCGGCCCTTTAAGGTTCTCCTGATCCAGAGGGATCGTCGACGTAATCCCCCAAATATGAATATAATTTGCTGGCAAAGAGAGGGAGATACCGGTCGGACAGGATACGCGCGGAGGAAGCCGTCAGAGCGGAGGCCAGACTCGTGGATCAACCGCCGCCGTAATTATGTTTCGTTCGCTGACAACCTGCCACCGATAATGAATATCAAAACGCTGCCCGGCCCGACCCGTTTCGTTTTCCGCTCTTTTCCCGCCCTTTCCCGCTCTATCCCGCTTTTTCCCCGCCGTTTTGTCGCTTTTTTCCCCTCGTTTTTTGTTTAATCCGTCGTCGACCTGGCCCTCCGCGCGGCAAAATTCTCGTACATCTTGCATCGCGGACAACCGGCGACGGGGACGGGTAAAATATTTAGCCGCGGCGGCCGCTTCGAGGGATCATTTTAACGCGTCACGCGTCCACGCGCCGATGAGTCCCGGCCGCAATGCTCGCGGAATTCCGCTCCGGCACTCCACCGAACCACGCGTCGCTACTTTATCGCGCTGCGCCGACGTCGCGCTATTTTCCCGTCTTAATTGCGGAAAATGTTGCCGTTCGTCTGCGGCATTGATCGTTAATTATTCGACGCGGTGTAACGCCGCGTTTTCGAAAGAATGGAAACGCGGCTATTGTCTGTTTCCGTGCATTGTTCGAATTTTTGCTCGTTAACCAGTCGACACGCGTAGAGACCGTCCGCGGGATGTAACGAAGTAATTTCCGTCTAACTCGCGTAATTTATATAGTCCACCGTATATTTATTGCACCTCTGTCGGACAAACGAGCGCGTTAATTGGGCGTCGTGGCGCACGGATCGATGGACGACGGACGGATCGGCGTTGCATCCAAGATCAAGGCTACGCGCGAAAGAGAGGCGGTGATTCTCCGAGGACCACCAATCCAGCAGCCGTATAACCCGGGCTGCTAATGGGCCCGAATAGTTGGGATATTTTTGGCAACTGGCTGGCTGTCTGAATAGGTGGTAGGCCGCGAGGGAATCTTGGACCGATCGCTTAACCCCTTGGCCGCATTCTCTATCCACCCCTTGGGAATGCCTCGTCTTCCGCGGAACCGGAGGCCGAAGAATCGGAATAAAGCCCGCGTCTATCGCGCCGCGCGTACGAGCTTGCTCTTAGACCGTGTTTCGCATACATTATCGGTAGATAACATCCCGGTCCAAGCGGTTCCGATTGTCTCTCTCCTCGCGTAAACCCGAGGAGAGAGGGGTGGCGCGGCGGGCTTGAGACAACGGTGGCTATCGCGCGAAATTGCATAGGGGTAAGCGCGATGGGTGTTCGATAGGTCGCAGTCGACCCTCCTGCAACCCTCTGTCCTCCGACCAATATCCTCGAAATACGAAGGTGGAGTATAGGGGAAGGCGGACGCTCGGTACACGCGGGATCTTCCGCCGCGCGGATTCATCCCGAACGATTAATCTCGTCCCAATAATATTTGTCTCCGGTGCGGCGGTGCGACAGGGTGTGGCTGCCGCTCTTTATCGTCCCTCCGCGTTTCTTTCCTGCCGCTTACCCTCTTCCGCTCCCCTCAGATACGCTCCAATCCGCGCGGCGCGAGACCCCGGCCGAATCTCAGCCACGAAAATCGAAATTGCCCGTTCGACGGCAAGTCAGGAGCAGACCGATCCTCAAAAACCCATTATCCGAGCATTATCATCTTTAATTTGTTTTCGCACCGGATTATCTTAGGGGATTAGCCCGTCTCTCTCCCCTTCGCTCTCCTTTTTGCCCGCTCATCTCTCGATCTCTCCTCCCTGCCATCCTGCGGCCCCGCGCCGCCCCGCGCGCGGTAAGATCCGCCGACAGAAGCTGGCAATTACGGAAACGTCGGAATCGGAAGGAAGAACAGTATCTTGCCGTGCAATCGACGCTCGACTCGCCTCTTAATGGCTCATCGAACAGATTCCGCCTTGCCGGAGAATCTGACAGCCTGGTTGCCGCAATTATCATGGGCTTCCGGTCGAATCGAGTCCCGGGGAAACGTCATTCGGCAACAGTTCCGCTCCGACGAGTCCCGCTCCCCTCGTCTTTTCCACCTGCGTCGCTCCGCGCCGCGCCACGAGAGTTCCTTAATAGCGAAATCCCGAAACTCGCGAATAACGTTAAAATAGAAAAAAAGACAAACAAAAATAATAAACGCGTTCGAAACGCGGCTTCAACGCGCGGGTTAATGACTGGAATGCGCACAATAATTGCGCGGTGCTCGAAACCCGGGTCGGGGAAAAAAATAAATAAAAAAAAAAGGGGGAAAAAGGGAAGCGAAAAATGCGAAAAAGGGAAGAACGAGAAAGACGAGCTCTTAATGAAACTGGCGCCCCATTAGCGTATGGAAAAAAAGTGGATTTTTAATTGAAACTTCCTTTCTGCCGACGAAATGGAACGCTACCGCCACCTTCGCCGCGGCCGTAGAAAACGGTTCGGGTCCAGCGCGGACGATAACCGTAGGAAACTGCAGCGTCGCAATCGATGGCACGTACCGGGTGTCCCGAGAGTAACCGACGTCCCGACGCCCGCGAACGCCGGCCGTTCGGGGAAAACCGGGAGATGGAAAGGGAGAGATAGCGGGAGAAAGCAGAAGAGGAAAATGCATGGAACGCGATTGACGGTGTCGAACGGGAAAGGCGGTCTAATTCGGGGCTCGACCGCTTTTAGCTGCGGCAAATTGGGATGAAAAACTCGTTCTCCGCGGAGGGGAGAAAGGTCGCGGGTTAAATACACCGGTTCACGGCGCTTTCCAGCCGGCGGAAAAATGCATTTCAATTATCGGCTGGTGCGTCGGCTCGTGCAGCCGCGCGCGGTGGCAATTTCGGCTTAACCACGCCGCTACGCCGGTAAATTCGACCCGGTCACTCACCCGAAAAGCCAGTCGCGGTACCGTAATTAAATTCCGAACGACTCTCTGCCCGGTCCGTCAAAAACCTTCGAGCGGCCGCTTCGAAAAAGATCGGAAAGCGATGACTCGGTGCTAGCACGCCGGATCGAAACAAATAAACGCATGGCCGGCTCTCGGTTTTCAAAGACCCGGAAACCGGACCGTTTCCTTTCAGCCTTCGATCGCTGTCGCGGGGGCGCGCGAACCGTGTCACTGGAACAAGCCTCGCCGCAAACTTTTCGCATTCGGATATCAACACCGCGGCTTTCTGAACGCGAGGCTGTAAGAGTTCTTTCCAGCGATCCTCCTCGAAGAAAAGAAGCGAAACAGAGACCTAATAACCCGGCGCATCGATTCTCTCGCGTTTAACCTATTTGCTAGAAAATTCGCCCGAACTCGCTACCCCAGTTACTGAACATAGCGATCGTTTCGAGGAGTAATTTTAACGCTCGTTTTTTCGCCCCTCTTCTCGCGAAAATTCAGCAACACGCGACGGAGGAAGAGCGGGAAAGGGGGGCTCGGGCAAGCGTGCGATTACTTTGAAATATTCGGTGAAAAATTCTCGCTTTGGAATTCGATGGAGCGAGATTAGCGAGCGTAATTTATCGTCGTTTAATTATCAAGAAAAAATCGGCCGACCCCTCGGACATAGGGTGGAAACGCGGCGGCGGCGGGTTTCGAGCACGCAGCGCGCCCCACGAGCGCGCGAGCGAGGAACCGCGCGGAAGGGAGAGTATCGAGAGGGTGGCGTCGGCGTCGCCGGCCACCGGATTTAATTTTAATCTCTGATGCTTTTAGCGCATGAGACGATTTTTCAAAGTCCCGACCTTCCTTCCCCTGCCTCTGCCATGTCGCGGCCACATAACTCTCCGGCGATGTATTAATGTCGTGTTACCGGGCAATCTAACAATGCCGAGTGACCGCGCGTTTGTAAGTGGAGCGGCGCGTGCTGGTTCAAGTGCATGCACGCGTGTGCCGGCAGACGGTGACGACAAACGACGCCGAACAAAGTTCCGCCCGCGTCGCGACCCTCCGAGGAAGCTGCGAGGACGCCCAACCCCCCAAGCTCCTCGTTAATCGACGCTTTAATCCTTTACTGCCACGCAGCCGTGTCGCTGCTTCGCCTCGTGGTCGCCGATGACAAATCCTCACGGGCACGCTACGAGCTTCGATAATGGCGCCACGGCGAGTCGCGCGAAAATCCAGCCCCGAGCCATCGCCGCCTTATAAATAACCTCCAATGGTAACAACGCGCGCTGCGAGGAGTAAACCGAGGAGTAACCGAGGAGTAACGAGTAACGAGGTTGGCAGGAGAAACGAGCGGAAGGTATACGTGATATCCGGCGTCGCTTCGAAACGGCCGTCTAACTTTCGCAGCGGAGACTATCGGAAGAGATTCGAGGATCGCTCGCGGGCCATTTCGGGAAACGATTTGCCGGAACGGCAGCACCGGGTCAGGGAAAAACGACAAGGGAACGGTCGGCAAGTTGGCTAGTTTACAACGGTCGATTGGTTCCGGCGCGGAAGAGCGGATGGTCGGAAGGGCCCGGAGCGGTAATACGAATTCCGAGAGAAAGAGCTAATTTTCCGCGCGTATATATCGGGATATATCGAGCGTGTTCGTTCCGTTTGACCTAGTGGCGGCACTCTGCGGTCGGANATATATCGAGCGTGTTCGTTCCGTTTGACCTAGTGGCGGCACTCTGCGGTCGGAAAGGAGATGGTTGCCGGTGGAAGCAGTTACTCGACGGGAGGAACCGAGGGAGCCGACGGCTCGGAACGGACCGTCGTCGACCACTGGCCGAGCACGCACGTGTGGTACACGCACGTGAGCCACGCACGCTCGCACGCACCCCGGTGATCCATAACGCTTGTCAACCCGCGCCGCTGCTCGAATCTCCATCTCAGATAAAAGCGTACGCGCCGAATCGTGGCCGGCGCGAAATGCGCACCCCCGTAAACGCGCGATCGTCCTGCGTGACGTCGTGGCCAATTCACCGATCCCCCGACCCCCCAACACCCGTCAAGGGGGGGTTACACGAGCGTGGAATCGGGGTTAAGCGAACGGTGTAAATGACACTGCCGTTGAATGGCCGCACGCTCGAAAACGCGAAGCCTTTTGTCCGCGGAGTAAGAGAGTCCTGTCGAGCGTTCGCTCTTCGGGCCACTCTTTCACGTCGATCCTAATATCGAAATGGCCATCGCGCTGACAAAACGCGGACGACGCGGGTTGAAAGGGAATTTGAAAACATACGGGGAGGAAAATGGAACAAACGGGAGGACAGGAGAGATCCGTCACCGGCTTTCTGCGCCGATGAAGCTATCCGGGTCATTTGCGCTTATCTTTCCGTCGATCCTAATATCGAAATGGCTGGGAGGAGACCGCGAACAACGAGGCCGGGGACGCGAAACTCGTCGGCGCTGATGGGACCGGCCGCGCGATGCGAAACACCGTGACATCGAGTAATTAACGCTTCATCGACGGGTAAGTTGCGAGGGAAGTTGGGATATCCGGCGCATCGATGCAGCTATTGCTCAACTTTGACAGCCGGTCGGCGGCCGATGCCGCGGGCCGGGGGTCGCGAGGTTTTGCAATTATCGGAAGACACCGATGACACGCTTCGTCGGTCGCGTTCCTCTGCCTTTGGCTCGACGAAAAAAACACCCACGGAGGAATTATGGCGTCATTCGAATAGCGTTCCATTCGGAACGCGAGCAAAAGCAACGCGAAGGAACTCGGTCGATCGCGATCGCTAATAACGAACGAGCCCTCACGCTCGGCAAAGCGTCGAGGCGAGATACGCGAATGCAAAAGAAAATACACGAAAAACCAGGGGTAAGGGATTCGTAATACCGTATCGAAGCGCGGATAAATCGCGCGACACCGGAGGAACAACCTGGCTGTGTAATTAACGTCGCGGAGGTCGGTCTGCTGCACGGTCGACGAGTAGCGAGATCTCGCAGAGACGGCAACGATTCCGAGCGGAATGCGCGCGGTATGAAGCGCGGTGCGCAGCTCGCGCAGCGAAATCGCGAATTCCGCGTACCCTGAGACGCGAGAATGCAAATAAGGCGATACCCGCAGCCACCCTCTCCCCTCGCCTCTTCGCGATAATTAACATGCGCCTAACTAGACACGGAATATGCATTCTCGATCGCGCCGCCTAGACGTCTTCCGGCCTACGTTTCCGCTGGCGATACCGCGGCCGCGGCGGAATTTCCGGCAAGCCCTGTCGAAGATTTAAATATCGGAAACGAGATCGGAATTCGGATTCGAAGGATCGGCTGTCGACTGGAAGATCGGTCGTAGGGAGGAATTTGAAATTCTCGCGGTAGCTCGAGGTTAGTCCGACTATGAATATTCTACTTGGAAAGAAACGCTCGTTTCCAACTTTCCGACTGCCACGTCGATCGCGGAATTTACTACTGGAAAAGAAACACTCCGCGAGTATTCTGCCCGAGCGAACCTCTCTCCGCTTTGTACCCCGAGACAACGCGTACGGAAACGGAAGTTGAAACTCTCCATGCACGAAAGAACGTCCCACCTTTTTCGCCAGCGACCCTTGTGCCGCGTTCACCGGTGATAAGCAACTTCGGGTTCGAATATCGCGAGGAGAGACGATATTACGGGCGAACGGTCGGGTCAGTTTGGTTATTTCACGCAACGGTGGAAGGCGTTTCCAACGATTGCGACTCGTTCGACTATAAGGTGGTGGCGGTGGTCGCTGCCACCGCCTAACAGAGGACGCAGGTAAGTCACGCTCGACCTGGAAAACCGAGTAATCGGCCGAGCGAAGCCGTCATTCACCGGGACGAATCGTGGCCGCGGGATTTTTTCGTCGCTACGCTACGCTGCGCGCTGTCGTGACGCGCGGCAATATAATTACAATATTGCACGATACCGTGATAACGTCGTGCCACCGCAACGGCTCCAGAACCTATCGTCCACCCCGTCTCCTCTGTTCACCTTTAATCCCCCTCCCAGGCCCCTCTTCCTTTTTCGCCCGTAATTAATTGCCCGTTCTCTGCCGGCGCCACCCAGCGACCTGCTCGAACCATTAACTTTATTTACACGCTTCACCCCCTAGATGTAAACAAGCAGCTTGCCGCGCGCGCACTGCACTTTCCGAACCGCAACTAGTCTTGACCACGCGACGTGTCGAGAAAGCTAATCGATTTAATTGCTCGTTACCGGACCGTTGAATTTCGATGAACCCCTCTACCGGTGCCGGTGGTACAGAGAGCGATAGGGGTGGTCTCCGATCAGCGGCTAAACCGAAAGGTGGAACGAGAGAGAGAGAGAGGGAGGGAGGGAGACTCGACTCGCGTTACGGACGAAAATAATCTATTATTTGGTTGGATCCCGGTGCACAGTCGGGCGACGATGACACCCATTAAATTTATTCACTTACTTCGCCCTCGGAGTGTAAACAGTCGGCAGACTACCGTGACGCGATCCTTGACGCGAGGATATTCCCTCGACCCGTGGGGAACGGGCCCTCATTATTTTCCGCTCGCTGTTACGCTCACCCGCCGCGCGTTTCCGCCTACTCTTTCCTCCTCGCCTCTCCTTCGCTGTTTGTAAATAATCTCCGGGATGTATGCACTCCGTACCATCACCGTCGATGCAGATGGATACTCTATTTTCTCCGTTCCTATTTCCGAGGTATAACGATAATCCGTCTTTCTCTCTCCCTCTCGTTCTCTCGAACTTTGCCTATCACCCTTCTCACGTACGACGAGAACAACCGAAATTTTGTCCGATCCGAGGACGAGCGGCGCAGTCGTCCTCCCCTAAATTTCGAAAAGGGAAAGGAGCAGACTGTTACGACTCGTAACGACGCTCTTAAATATTCCTAACCTTTCGCGCGCCCAATTCTGACCCTCGAAATCTCGAACAAGCGGTTCAAGGATTTCGCCCGGGGGTCGGACGATTCGGCGAAGAAGCGAAAGACGCGGAGAGCTTGCTCTCGAGGGGTCGCAACTGACATAACGCTTATATCTTATTCCACCGCGGTAGAAAATGGATTTATCCTTGCCCCCTCGTTCCCGCTGAATACGTGCGTAGTCCCGGCCGGATCCTCCAGCATTATTTATCCTCCTTCATTGACATCGAGGCGGGCCAGATCTCTCCGCGCGCCGCCGCCTAGCTTTTCTCATCGTTTAACGTCCCCGCCTAGCGTATCAGATTTCGATTCTCGCGGAAAGATTGCTTCCTACCGCGCTTCCGCCGTCGCGACATTCCGCCAGATGGATTTTTCCAACCGCGCAACGTCTTCGGTTCGTTTGCGACCTCGAAAGCTCGCAAAGAGATCCAACTCAGTCCTTCCATTCCCACTCGATCATTCTTCGGCTATTTTCTTCTCCTTTCCTCCCTTTTTTCCTCGAGAAGAAGAAGAATTTCAATCTCGAGGCAAACACGCGTTCGGCGAAACTGGCAGATACCAACGGCGTTTCGATCTCGGGGCAGGAAACGTGGTCGGTATAAAATGGACGCTAGCCGATTCGGTGGCGCGAGAGAGAGAGAACCGGTCTCGCGTGACCGTCGAAATAACGACGGGCGTAACAGCGGTAGCGGCGCATAATGGCAAGGATAATAGCGGTAACGGCACGTACGCCGAGCGCCGCCTCGTGTTCCCGGTACCACGTGAGATTTCTAATTGACGGATCGTCGGCGCTAACAGAGCTCGAGGGCCGATATCCCGAGCACGAGGACACTCGATTCTCGATCCCGATCTCTCTCTGTGGAGACACGCGTTCGACAACCACCGCTCGATTTTCCCGCGGCGTGAAAGCGCCGCCGCGCGCAGCTGGCTCGATTTCTTCCGGCGATTTCCGCGAGATTACGCGCCGCTTACCGGATCGACCGAGTAACGTCCCGGGCCCCGATGCGGTGCACACCGACGTCTTGATCTTCTTACACGCGACAGCGGCTTCTCCCTCGCCAGCCGTCATTAATCATCTCCGTTTCTCCGGGCGTACACATCGGTAACGAACGAACACGAAAGCGACTTCTTCTCCTAGATCGCGTTCCCCTCTCCACTCCGCTAGATCTCAGCCCCCCTTCGGTACAGGGGGAGCCTCGTAAACCCACGTGCATCGATCTAATCTCCTACGCCCCGGCTTTAAAGTCCCATCTAAAGATACGGAGGTGCATCTATTAGACGTTATCCAACTATAACTGCGCCAAGGGTTGCCCCGAGCCACCATTCCAGCGAGACTTTCTAAAGGAGAGCTCCACGCGCGCGCCACGATCGGTCCACGACCGCGTCCGCCTCGAGATATCCCGCGCGATAACGCTCGCCCCGGTGCGCAGCGGTCGCGTAAAAGCGCCGAGGAAATTTGGAAAAAGCTGAGACGGCGCCAGGTGATCGGCCATAACCGAACTCGAGGTCGGAGTCGACGCGCGTCTCGGCGCTGTTTCCTCGGGGAGGTCTCCTCTCGAGCTGTCCGCGTATATTACCGGTCGTATCGAGGGCCGACATCTCGATGCGCGAGATACGCGGAAAGAGGGCTGTCGCGAGGCCGACACGCGTACGAAATATTCCCGAGTTTAATGGACCATACCGGCCTACGATTCCCGCCGTTACGACCCTCCAGTTACCCTAAATTTCCTCGAAAACGGCGTCTCCTCGCCGAGCGTATCGGTCGCAGCAGCCTCGCTCGATCTACGAGTACGCTACTCGTCCAATATATCGCCTCGCGTTCGCGCGTTTTATCGCCCTATTCCTATACTGCGCGCGCGTCCGCTTCGCGACGCTGCGCGACCTCTCGTCCGGTCTCCGTTACGAGAGGGAGAAGCGACGGGGAAAATTGCGGGACCATTTTTCTTCGCGAGCGGAGGAAAAGGAAAACAAGAATAGCTCTGGCGGCGACGGCGGTCCGATCGGAAGGGACGAGGGACAAGACCGGAATGACAAATTATGCCCCGGTGACCCTAGTTTACCGTAGTCATACAAGTCGGATTAGACCGCGTAATCGAGCAGCGATCCGTCAGGACTCCGATCCGTCCCCAAATGCGATCTTAATACGCCCGGTCATCGGCCAATCGCTTTCTCTCTATCTTCGCCCGATCTTGCTGCGCCGAAGAGATCTCCGATCCTACCTCACCGGCTTACTAATGCCGAAGATCCGTCGCTGCGAGCGTTAACGAGACTCCGCGTGAAATATCGTCGTTGAGTCGGCTGCTCGGTTTTCGGCTTCCCGACGCGAACCCGAACGAAGGAGACCTTTGATCCGGGAATCGAATCGTGCAGGCGTTTTGTTCTTTCTGCTCTTCCTCCTCCCGGTTAGATTCCTTTTAGAGCAACGTCCGCGTGGCGTTGATCGAGCGGCCCGAATGATGAATCGACCATCGCGTTACGTAAAAAGTTACGCCGCACGAATTCTATAAGGTCTAGCCTGCCGATCCCGTCCACGAATCCCCGTTCCCGAGGCCCTTGACCCGCGTGAAACACGCGTCGTTTCCGTGAATCGTCTGGAGATTTTGCCGTTCGGAGAACTCCGATTCGGAATTCCGGATAATTAGCTCAGGAATTAAGAGGTCGATCATCGGAGGACCGTGCGATCGAGCGTTACCGATCTACAATCGCGTCTCTGTAAAGGGACAAACGTGACGAGATGGTCGGATAAAATCGCGACGTAAGCGGGCCAATTACGAGGAACAAACGCATCGGGTTGGCCGCGATCGTGAATGGGCCTAATCAGGCCTGAACAAGAGGCGCGTGAGCGAGCTGGCTGAAAGAAAAGTGGATTTCGCCGGCGCAAATAGGCGAGTTGAAGCGCGGGAAATTCAAAGGTCCGCGCGCGCAGGGGATGATAATTAAACGACAGAGGGCCGAGCGGCGCTAATTAAAAACATAAATCTCCATCCAGTCAGGTACCCGCAAACTTGGTGTTATTAAATTCGAGAGTATTAATTACCCCCGCAATGCGAGACTTAGGAAATGACATTTGAATCGCAAAGAGTACCACGGCCAAAGAACAAAGCGCGGCAAAGCAATATTCGCGGGGGCAGGGGGAGGGGGCGCAGGGCTTCCTCGGTGTCCGACACAAAGCCGGCGTTAATTAACAATTAAAGTTATTACATCCGTTTGGTTACGGACCAACGACTTTTCTACCTACGCGCTGAATCACAAACGCGCGTGCTCGCGTGTCTGGCGAGTCGCGCTCGCGGATGCGTGTATTAGCGCGTTTCCGCGCGTTCCCGCGCGTTTCAGCGCGCGGATGTATGCACGGCGATGGGTATTCGATACCGTGGAGACTCTCAAAGGAATCGGTAACCGTGAAATTTTAATATCCTTTGAACATTATACTCGTTGAAACTCACCTTTTTCTCCCGCGATCCGCGCAACTTCCGCGGAGCTTCAGCGGCTTCTAGGCGGAAGCGAAATGCTAATATCCAGCAGCGTTCTCCGCGCTCGCGCGAGCGCGTCTAGATCTCGAAATTTCGCCGACCATTCGAGAACCCTTGGCTAGTAGAAGAGGAGGCTGACTAGTAGTGGTATCCGCGAGGCGAATAATAAATTCGAGGGCGGTCAGCGTCGGCCATGGCCGCATCGCCACGCGGAACACGCGTGCACGTTCGCGCAAGAAAAGCTTGGCTAGCACGTCCGAGGAGCCGGCACGCGCATACATTTGCATTTTACGGCGCGCCTAATTGAGCTGTTCGTTATTTTGTCATGGCGATTCCCGTCGCGCCGCTGCACCTCGTGTTCGCCAGCCGCTTTATCGTCACCCCGTTACGTACGCGATCTCTCGCGCTCCGAATCGCGCGCGCACCGTAACCAACGCGGACATGAAACGACCAACGGACCCCGTCGAGCTTCCGCCACTCGCGAACAGAAGGAAACGAAAGGAAAAAAGGTGGATTTCCGTGCGAAACGCGCGAGTGAGCGCGAGAGAGAAGGAAATATGACGAAACTGATCCCCGGTTGTGGTTATTATCTCGAAATCGTGACACTTTGCCCCAGAAGGGAGAAGGTGAAACAACCTCTAGGACTGTATCGCTGCACGAATGTTCTCGCCGCGCTGATTTATCAACGCGACCGACCTTTTTCCCGAGCGTACTCGAGGATCTATAATTGAATCTAGAAACGGTCCCACGAACGGTCTCGATGAAAATATTTCGAAGCTTCAAAGGGAGACCCGTGCACGCGTACACGTATAGCCGGACAACGGCTATGTGCGACGGGTATATACACGCGACCTTTTCGCCGGGCGAATGGACAAAACCGCGAGATTCGTTTTATTTACACCGAAATTTACCGCATCCTCTCTTCATGAACTCTGACTTTCGACCCCGGTCCACAACGGTGCTCTACCTGCGCCCCCGTCTTCTCGTTAGTTTCCTCGCTGCGCACAAAGCATATTGCGTTTCGCGTTATTAGTTCCATTGTCGGGAGTATTTTCATAAAGCCGCTTTCGCTCGGCGCGTATTCATAAACAAAGGCATCTGGTACCTACTCGTAATTAAATATCAGTCTCGTCGCACCATAGCTGCCACCCGTTTCCTTCCGGGTAGTTCGTTTTTCGATCTCTCCTCGGACCGGTTGGACCCTGTCCGACGTGGACGGTTCACGTCCGGGAAGTAGAAAGGGAAGAGAAAGAGGGAAAAGGGAAGAAGACGTCGCGGCGGCCATGAGAAAATCGCGAGACGCGAGTCCCGCGAAAAATTCCTGCCGCACGTGATTCGAGCGACTAAATGGTCGGCCGTCGTTTACATTCTGTCCGTCCCTCGGCCACGATCGCTTCGCTAGCTTCGTAACCGTAAAATATTTGTATAATAACGTCGCAGAGACGGAGAGGACTAGCGACGCCATCGATGTCTCCGCCTGGCGTGGATCTCCGGCCGGAAAGAAGGGAGGACGCAGGGAAATCACGGTTTTAATAACGCGCGAGTTAATCGGCGAAAAGCTAAGCCAGCCACGAAAAGTTGAAAAGTCGTTTACACGGGGCGCGAGAGGGGTCGCCGGGTTAAATTAACACCGCGAGCACAACGGGTGAAAATAATTGATAATTACAGCGCGCGCCGATGCGAGCTCCGTGTACGTTCAATTTACATGTATGCAAATTCCCCGGCACAATTCACCGCGTCATTGTCCCGCTCGAGACGCACGATCGCGGTGACGTTCCGCTTCTTTTCACCCGTCTGCCGTGCAATTTGCCTCGATGCGAAGGCCGAACAATCAACGCCGTAAACCGTCAAGATCTCTATTTAAAAAACAATTTAACTTGGTTCGCGCGGGAAAACAGGGGACCCTTCGCGGTGAATAGACCCGACGAAATTGCGCGCCCGTCACCGTCCGTTTTCCCTCGGACCTCTCTTGCCCTGCTCGCGTCGCCTCAAATCTCCGCGTTCGAAGAAAATTTCGACCCCTCTCGTCCCCTCTTTTTCATCCCCGTGACCCCTGGTCGGCCGTCTCGTTCGAGTAACGTTCGGGTAACGTTCGGGTAACGTCCGGTGATATATGGAGCAGTCGCGAGACCCAGCTACAGCAGGGGTTACGAACCTCCAAATTGATTCGAATCGTTGCCGGGCCATAATGCTGGATAACTAATGACTCCGGCGCAACCCCGGTATCACGACAGGTACGGGAACGCTCGGTCACGTATTACGTATACCTACGATGCACCGCGCCGCTACACAGACCAGTCGTTTAACTCGCGTTTTAATCGCGATCCTCGATTCCGCCGAGAGATTGAGATACTTATGGGACGGTACTTCGTTAGCCATTAGCTATCAACCGTTCCTCCCGTGCGATCGGAATCGCGTGTACTAATTTTTCCGCCTCCGCCTGGAGATATCGTAACGCCGGTGTCACGTGGTAATAGACTTTGATTCCGCCTCGCGTTCGCTGCGCGATCGCTTTACAGAAGTAAATATAAAACCGGCCGATAAGAACAACCGGAGCACGTTCAGCCGGTTTCTGTCACACGACAATGGTATTAAGGTTGAAAAGCGGAATTCGCAAAGGAACATTAGAGTTACAATAGCACGACTACAACGGCAGGGGAATTAAAGGTAACGCGTTCGTTGCACCTCGGTATCAGAGGGTGGCACAGAGAGAGAGAGAGAGAGAGAGAGGTGGAGGGATCCGAAACGGCGGCTGGTCTCGGAAGCAGGTACACGAATTCGCGTTGCCGTTATTATTCCATAAATAATAAACGGAGTAGGAGCCACTTAGCGTGGCGGTAATTTAGGCCAAGTTCGCCGGGCACCCAAGCTCCGCTTGTTCCTTTTTCGCAATTACACCAACGTGCGATTTCAATATCCGCATCGCGCCGAGTTAACCAGCTAATCATAGGTGTCCGAGTGCACGTCGCTGTCGGTTAATTGGCGTCACGAACGGAGGAGAGAACGAGGAACGGGAGCGTCGCGCAAACCGAGCAAAAAGCCGTGGAAGAACCGGCAGGAGAAGAAAGCCGGAGAGAAGCGACGAAACGTCATCCTCTCGTCCGCGCGGGCGAGTAGCGGGATCAAATTGAAAAGTAACATCGATACTCGTCCGTGACATAATTGCCAGCTCGCGTCGGCTCGCGTCGCCTCGCATCGGCTCGCGTAGTCGCGGCTGCGTCCGGCAACGTAATTACAAACTTTGCCCCTCTGCCGAGTTTCTCTCTGAATCTCTTCCCTCTCTCGCCCCGCTCTCCCGCGCTCGCGGCACGCGGCGCACAGAGCTATCGGCTTTTAATAATCACCCGTGAAACTCGTTACGATTCCCGTCGGTTGATCGACGTAATACGGGCATTTCTCCTCTAATTGGCGAAATCGAGGCCTGGATCGCAGCAAAAATCGGTCCTCTCCGGTTGTTTCTTCCGTTCGCTCGTTCGGTCGCTGAATATTTTCGCGAGCGAACGGCCTGCGGTGAGTTATCAACGCGTCGAGGAAGACGGACCGTCCGGTTATCGTTCTCTGCCAGGAATCCGAACGAACCACCCCTTAAATCTTGCCGCGGCGCCCGTGAACGGTCGTTTTAAATAGGAGATTAATTCCTGGGAACCTTTTAGCGTGATTTCGGTGATCCTTTATAGCCGGTCGACCCGTGTAGGTATTACAGTGACATACGGACGTCGCTTAAGTTAATAGTCGATGCGTTAACACGGACTGGCGTTATAAAAGAAGGATGGACAGGCCTACGTGCGTGTCGCCCACGCGGCGACACTCCGCCTCTAGCGTGCGTGCGTGCGTGCTTGCGTGCGTGCGTGCACCTATACGCGGATACGCGCTTCGTGGTACAGGTGGGGAGAAAGGATATTATAAATCCTCTTCGACGAAGATAATCGAAGGTATCGCGGAGCGGACGTATTCTCCGGGAATTATTATACTAAACGAGGTGCCACGACCGGGTGCCAAGACACCGAGTATTATCCCATTAGAATAAATGCAAAGTAGAGTTCTACCTTCCTCCCATCTCCAGCCACCCTTCGTCTCTCCTCCTTCGCCCGACCATTTTCTCCTCGTCCCTTTCCCTCTCTCTCTCTCTCTTCCTTCTTGCACTGTTCCCGTCTCGCGAGCGTTCTCGTTTTCTCTTCGTCTATTTGGTACAGGCTCGCGTCTGGTCTGGCGCAAGGGTGGAAAATGGGTGGCAGTCGGAGCGGTAGGGCGCATTTACATGATATGAATATAATGGAGAGGGCCGGGTCGCTGGCAAACCCGGGCTACGAGAGCGCTACCTGTTGAACGGAGAGTTCAAACCCACGGTGACCTACAGGATATATTCGGCCGGTCTGGACCAGCGCCCCAGCCTTCGAGGTCGTTTCTCCACCTTCCATTCACATCTCCCCGAGTTCACCGACCACTCGCCTCCTCGTCGTCGAGAAAAAATCCATTCGCCGATCGAAAATTTCGATCCGGACGGATCCTTACCGTGCCTAGATATCGAGCATCGATCAACGGGCCACGGGAGCGACTTCCGTGAGAAGGAACGGTCCTTTCGGCGAGCGAGCGGGTGGAATAACGCGAGAAAATTGAAGAGGAAATGTCACCTGTCCAATTAAGGACCGCTCGGCTATCGGCGATACGATCCGTTGCCATACGCTTGCGCGCGCCACAGGCCAGACTACGTTCTACGAAACGAAGACAATCGTCGTCGCGTGCATAAATATGTATAGGACAGAGCGCGTGTCATCCAGCCGGGAAGAACACTCCGGATGTTTCCCTCCTTTTCCCGGATTCTCCTTCGCGCCGTTCTCCTCCAACGGTCGCCGATCTCTCTCCGATTACACGCTCGTCGGATGGAACGTGGTTAAACCGTGAACACGCGACGGTGCATTTCAATACCGAGACGTCCGATCGTTTCCTTCCGCCGTGAACGATCGGTCAACCGAAAAGTTCACGTCGGCGTGCCTTTCTCGTCCGGCGAAATTTCGGCGATATTTCGGCGATGACGCGCGACACGCTCGCGAGATCGGCGATTTCTCGAGGAGGAGCGCCGTGTCGCAATTTCCAGAGACGCGGCGAGCAATCGTCTGGTAAAAATGGTTTCGAGGCAACCGGGGCACGTCTTCTCGCGACGAGGCGCCGCCGAGATAAAGGACAGGGAAATAAAGAAGAGCCCCTGGCGACCGGAGGAAGAGTCGAACAGCGAAGAGTCGAGGAACGGTGGAGAGAGGCGTGAAAGCAATATAAAGGGCCAATAAAATCACGACGGTTAACAATACGGGCGGACTTGGCCCACCACCTTCAATCTCGCTCTCTCTCTCTCTCTTTTCCTTTCTCACCTTTGGTTCGCCTGCCGCGGAGAGGGAACGCAAGGCGAGCCGCACCACCCCTGGTCAATTTTATCTGTCGCGTCGGCTTCGCTAGACTTCCACCGCTGCCACTCCGGCCAACTTCTGAAATTCCAACTTGCCGCTACGGTCCCGGGGCAAACCCATCGGGAAATTGACGCGCGGAGATAACGCGAAGAAAAAGGGGACAGGAGAAAAGCTCGTGGCCGGTAATGCCGGGGACGCTATAAGCGCGTCCTCTCAATCCGCGAAGACGCCGCGACGATCGTTCGGCGAATATTCATGAAGTTCGAAAGTAACGGGATGGTACTCGTGTCCCGGCGAACGCTTCGAGAGGAGTCGCTGTTCCCGACGATCGGGTACTTTGCGAGACGATCGGTACACACGCGGGCCGATCATGGACATGGAAACGAGGCAAGTTTCGCCGCGCTCGACACCCGAAATAAATTGGCCAAGCCGTTACGGGGCCGATTGTCTCCGGTAGTGGCTCGATCCCGCTACTATCCATTAACGATATACGATCGGTCGTTGCAACCTCGATCCACCGGGAATCGCGAAACCGCGGCGTTTATCGCGACCGATTGCCGCCGTTCTAGCCGACGCATTCCGCGCCATTTTTCCCGCCAGACGCGCACCCGTACGCGATTACTTCTGCTCCCGGATCTCCGGAATTTTCTTCCAAATCGACGAGCTTTGCCTTTCATTAACGCGCCACGCTCGCCGCGGACATTCCATACCGCGATTCCTTTTTCTTTTTCTTTTCATCGACAGCGAGAGAGAGAACTCGTCCGTGAAGCCGATCTCTCGAGCGCCTTCCGCCGCCTGTCCCGCGTACTTTCCGTTAATGGAGGCGATCGAGAAAGTCTCGATTCCGCGATAGATCGTTATTAAGCGCGCCGCTGGTAATTACTTTCGACTAATAACTCGTACCCGCGCGGAGAACCGCGATCGCGGAGCGTGTCGGCGCGAACGCGCGCACCTGCGAACCCGAGAGTTCGACTGGAGCGCGATATCGCGAGCGGAGAGAGAGCTAAGGTTTATTAAGCGGGCAAGGGTGGCGCGGTTGAAGGGAAAACACGGATATATCCTCGGGAAGAGCTTTATCCCGACGCGTAAACCGCACGCGATTTACGCTCGGCCGAACGCTCTCACGCGAGCTCCCAGCGTACGCGCTTTTCGCTCGACAACCGCCTGTCGAAAACGCGCCTGCCCCGCAGATCAAAGCTCCAGACGTCTTAAGAAACCGGCCGCGACCCTCTTCGTGGCCCGTAACCGCCACCTTTCCGCGATTGTTCCCCGTGAATCCGCGATTGTTCACCGTGAACGCCAACCCTCCGACCTCTCTCACTCTCTCTCTCTCTCTGTCTTCGTTTCCCTTCGTCGCTCGCGCGCGCGCCTCGTTCGTGTTCCGCGAGAACGGCGAAAATTCAGCCCCGGTTACACACCCCCTTCCCTTTGTTCCCCCCTGCCTGACAGCTGTTTTTTTTCCGCGGCAACAACGCGGCCCAAGGACGATTCCCGTTTAACGAAGAAACGCGGAGCGATCGTGGCTCGCGGAGGTTCTCCAGAGAATAAAGCGGTCGTTAGCGCCGAGAGAGAAACAATAGGAGAACGGAGGAGGACGCGTGGAAAAGCCGAAAGCGAGGATTCGGGCGAGGACGAACGGACGGATCGTTTACGCGAATATTCCGTGTCGCGAGGATACGTTTGACCGCGGGTAAACGATAAAGTCCGGTGCCGGGGGAACGAACGGACGACGTCCAGCCGAAGGAGGCGTCACGTAAACAAACGGTAGCCAGACGGCGGACAATTACAGATAGCCAGAAGGAACAATGACCAGGGAAGAATGAAAGGCAGAGCCGTAAATCTTTAGCGGAAACAGGTGGACGCGCGTGATCGCGAGTAGTATAGCAGATTGAGTAACTGACCTTGCGAAGAAAGCTGCGGCTGCGCTGGCCTGCGCCGGCGTCCCTGGTACTCCGCTCACGTTGTACGAGTACTTGGTCTCTTGGTACACTTGATACGCGCTTTGCGGCTTCGAGTGCGACGATCGGTGATAATAGTGATCGGCGTACACGCTCTTCTCTGCTGGACGTTCACCGGCGACGACCTTGGACAGGCCGTAACTCTGCATCGCGGACGAGGAGGAGGTTTTCGAGTGACACTTCTCGTGACCGTTCTTCTCCGGCCCGTGCAAATGGGACTTCTCGTGGGCAGAGACCACCGCCGGCTTGTCGATCGTCCCGTACGACTTGAAGTCGTAGCCCTTCAGTTCCCCGTAGTACTTGATGTTCTCGACCTTGAATCCGTGACCGACATCGTGACTCTTCGACTTGCCCGTGGTGGTCGCCGTGGTGGTCGTCGTGGTCTCGTGCTTCCCGTACCCGAGTTCTTGCGCCGATTTCATTCTATCCCCGCACTTGTTCCCGATCCCCTCGATCCCTTGGTGTACGATCGCCTTGGTCGACGACTTCTCGATCTTCAACATCGATCTGTCGCAGAGACGACCTTGCACCGCCTCGCTGGCCTTCAGCAGGGAATCCACGGCACCCTTGTACCTGTCGCACGTCGTCGAGTCGCACGGCACACCGGAACCACCGTGGCAGACATTACCGGAAACGGTACCGCAACCGTTACCGCTACCGCCACCGCCGCCGCCGACGCTACCGACCACCACGCCGACGCCGACGCCGACGCCGCTTCCGCTACCGCCACCGCTACCGACACCGATACCGGAACACCGATTCTGATGATGATGAACGAACGATTTCGTCGAGTCCGCGTGACACCTCGACGTCGATATCACTTCGGATTCCTCGATGACATCCTGATACGTGTCCTCTTTGCTCGAGCTGCCTATGTTGTTGTTGACGTTGGAGGAACGCGTGTCGCAGGACTTGTACGGGAGCCGCGACCGCGACGAAGGACCGCGTGTTGCTTCTCGCGCGGTTGGCGTGATACTGGCCAGATTAGAGGGCGTCTCGGCGCCATGAGTGCCGCCGGTTCCCCTGCTAGAGTTACCACCACCGCCGCCGCCGCCGCCGCCACCACCGCTACCGATGCCTATGCTCCCTCCTCCTACTCCTCCTCCTGTTCCTCCTGTTCCTCCTCCTCCTCCTCCGGCTCCTCCACCTTGACGTTTGCCCCTCTCCTCCTGTCGAATTGATAACGTTACGCGTAACCGCTAATCGTCCCGACCTCGCGCGGTTTCTTCCGCGATCGTGGTTGCCGAAGGGAACCGAAAATAAAGCCGAGTCGAGGGAAAGAGGGAAACGGGATTGGTCGGGATGCCTCGGAGCGATAAGAGAGGTATCGGTTTGCGACTGTGAGTCGGATAGCGGTGGGAAACGTTACTCACCTGGACGCGTTTGTAGTCGTCCTGACGTCTGGCCACTTCCGAGTACTTTGGTGGTGGCTCGGACCTCGGCGGGGTCTCCTGGTACCTAGGCGGCCGATCGAATTGCCGGTACTTGGGCGGATCGATGTACGGGTTGTTCTGATGCCTGTAATAATTCGGCAGCTGACACTCGGTGAGATCCGACTGAGACCTATTCAGCTGATAGTTCGGCGGAGCGTTGGTCTTCTGTTCCTGATGGCCCTGCTTGGCGTGCTTCGGAGGGATCGCTTTTTCCTGGCCACCGTGCGACTTGTCCCGTTTGTCGCCTCTCTCCTTGCAACCCTCGAACTTGCCGTCTTTCGCCTTTTCTTGCGTCCCCGGCCCATCGATCTCGTAGAAGGTCAGCTCCTTTTTGCCCTGGCTCTTCTCCATCGCGCAACGATGGGCCTTGGGATGGTGCTGCTGCGCGTTCTCCAGTTTGACGGGTGGATCGATCTGATAGAAGGTCAATTCGCGCGAGTCCTGCGACTTGGACCGCGTCTCGTGGGTCGAATGATGCTGTCTCTCCGGCTGCGAGTGACTCCGCAAGTACCTCTGATCGATCTTCCCGGCACCGTCTTGATGCCTCGACGATAATCTCGCGAACCTCTCGTTCGGTCCCAGCCTCACCGAGTTCCGCCCGTACTCCAGATACTCGTCCCCGTACTTGAACGCCTGCCGCGGCTTGTACTTCTCCTCGAACTGCGAATAGTTGTAGGTATTGAAGCCCACCTGATTGAAGTTTCTGCTCAGGTTCGACGAGTCGTAGTCGGTGGACGTCACAGCTTCCATGTTTATCTGAAACAGAAGAGACGAGAGATGAGCGTCCACGATTCGTACCTGAAGCGAACGCGTACTCGCGGTTCATCCAAGGACCACGACGATGACGACGACGACGTCGGCGACGCGGAAGGCCGAAAAGTAAAGGGGAGAAGGAAGATCGGACGCTTGGAAGAGAGGAGAATACGAGTCAAGGGCGCTCGACGGTGCAAAGGAATAAGAAGAGGGAGTCGAGGCAGACCAGAGACCATAAATCGGGGAACGTCTTACTCCTAAATGCCCGGGGTATTTACCGTGAAACAAAAAGCCACCGCGCGATAAATAAAATCTGACACCGAGGGGGCGTGCCTTCGCGTCTCTGTCTACCTCCGTTTCGCGGATAAAGCAGCAGCTTCTTCTTACTCCTCCTTCACCACCTCCTTCTTCTTCTTCTTCTTCCTCTTCTACTCTCGTCGCTACACTCTGGTGCTTCTTTCGCCCGGTCCCGAGAAAAGCGGTCCGAACGAACCCCGGGTCCGAAGCGTCTGGAGAGGGTTGCAGGAAGCCGGTCTCCGCCGCTCGGCTCCGAATTCCACGTCGAAAATCGAGTCGCGCTGGAGGAACCGGTTCGCACCTCCGGACCCCGAAGGCCAATCGATTGCGCCTGTATGCGTGCGCGTCGCGAGAGAGCTGCTTTCACGATGCAACCGAGATCACGCGGGTTTCTCTCATCTTTTTCATTTTTTTCCCCTCTTTTCTCTCTCCCTTTCTCTCTTTCTCTTTCTCTTCCCGTCCTGTTCCGTCGGCGTCGGAGCCCTTATCCAGAATACGCTGCGAGGCAGTGGCACCGGCAGATGCGAGATCGCGATTAGACGATTCGACGAACTCGCGGGAATCCGCTTTCGACGAGATTGCGCGCTAGCGACCGCCGCCTGTGCACGGCGGGGGAACAATTACGGCCCCTGCCCCAATATCGCGAATTAAAATGCGAATTAAAATTCGAATTAAGATTCGAGTGTAAAATCTCGAGACGACGGAACGAGAGGGTAAGTAAGGAAGCTCGAGGGCATTAAGGGAAATATGCCTGCCGGTGGATTATTCCGCCGGTAATCGGTCCTTTCGAGCAGCCTCGACGGCCAGTGCCTTTTGACCCGAAATCAAATTCCGCTGATGGCGCACGATCGAGAGAGCGCGTTGCCGGGTCACCGGGTATATCGAAGTTCATAACTTCTTCTAGAACATCGAGAGTGCCCCCGAGGGGGCCGCGGTTATATATTACCGGCTGTAATGAAGACTCCAACCGGCAGCGAGCTACCGAGCCTCAGCCTTGTTTATCACCTCACCTCAAATATACAATTAACATGTTGAAAAGCCGCCTGCAGCTCTCGGAATCGCGCAGCAGCCTTCCTTTGCCCGGCGCCGACAAAGAAAGGGTTGCGAGGCCTGTATTCGGTCTCGTTACCTCGCGCACGCCTCGTTAAAGCTCGTCTGGATCCCTAACCCGCAATCCCTTTTCTTATCCCTTCGCTATCTATCCCGAGACCCTGGCGAAATTACCGGTGGCCCGCGCCACGGGCCGATCGCCGCGGAACCGTCCTCGAAAATTCCCTGACCGATGCTTTGACGAGACCGGCGTGAAACCGGCCTCGACACCACGGGGATAACCACCTCCGAAATAAACGATCGACTTTTCCCGACTCCGGACACGGCTGCCATTATTAAATATAATTAAAGAGAAAGGTTGTCCAGCCCTGGGGAAGTCTCGGTTCTCCGACGATTTTCTTTCAATTATATCCCCAGGGGGCCCCTGCCTGCCGGATACCGCGAGAAAATCGAGTCTGGATCGCGATCGAACGAGGTGAAAACGCGGCTACAGAGGTAACCGGAAGTCTGGATCGCAAATAAGAACGACGAAGTGGATGGTTCGACGCGGGATTCGTCGGTCGGCTACGGAGAACGTGTCCCCGGGTGCACGATACGCGCAATATCGATAGTCCGTCGCGTCAGAATTCTCATTTATCTTCATCCTTCAATTTCCCGTGTACACGTGCTCGATCGTCCGCGCCCTCGCTCCGTTAGCTCGCTCGCTCGCTCGCTCGCCAGAAATAAAACAAGAAGACCGCGCGGTGTTTTCTAAAGTATACGCGCCGAGAGTGATAGTCCTGCGAGCGTATTCCAAGCGCCACCATCCGATCCGACTACGCGACGGATATTGCATCGGATCGGCTAGAAAGTCGTCCGAGAGCGTTGCCGAGGAACCCCGGTGCTCCAGCGTCTCCGGCCGACATCTTCCGCGTTTTCCCCGATTATTTATCTCGCGCTCGGACCCGATCTTTCGGAAATTAATGGACCCGCCCGAACTTTGCCAGAGTTCCTCTACCTGCCCATCTTCGATGCCGCGTCTTTAATAATCCAACGATGTAAACCTCTTTCGGCCCGGGTCACGCGCTTCGGCGTTATTAACGAGGGGACCGATAATTACGTGCTATCCGTCTATGGCTATCAATCATGTTACGATTTTAAAGGGATTCGCGGACGGGAGATAGGTGGATGGGGATGGGTGGAGGAAATTCGAGCACCTCCTCGTCGGAATTCTCGGCCGGGTAACGACACCGAAATGGAGGAAACGCGAAGCGAGAGAGGTAGCCCGCGTACCCCGCCGGCATAAATATTAATAGAATTTTTGAAAGTTCCATTCCGGAAGACGATAATGACGTTGTTTGCGTTGGCAATAATAAGTTTCGTTACCGAGCTGCGGAGTTCGATCCGGGCCCGTGCCGTGTCTGCCAACGGGGCCCCGTAATTACGGTTACCGCTAAAATTATCCCGACAGTCGGTTTCGCGCGATACACACGGGGTGTCCGCAGAGGAAACGACCACCTTTCCATCGACAGAGTCGATCGATTAGTGTTATTACCGGCGCTAGGCGAAATCTCTCTCCCTCTTTCCTCCCTCTGCAAACCATATTTCCTTTATTTTTCTCTCCCTATCTCTTTCTCTCTCTGGTAGTCACGTCGAAACGTTCCACGTGCTGCGTCGGAATTTATCGCTCGGCATCGGGAACCCCGGGCATGGAAAAAAAGCTGGTTGATTACAGCGTGCAACGCCACGGCCGATAATCGTCCCCGACAAAAGAGAAATCGTGTCCCCGATCGTAATAACGAGTCAACCGCGAGCATAATTAATCTCGAGCAGAACGAGACGGTTTCCGAGAAACTCGGTTGAAGGACTGGAAAAAGCGAGAGGTGGTCGAGTCCTCCGAGAAAGGCTAACGAAGTCGAGGCTCGAACCTTCTCGAGAATCCTCCGCGAACGAGCCAGCCAGCTCGCTTTGGCTAATTAGCCGTTTAATCGACGGTCGTTGTCGAAAATAGCGATCTCCAGCCGACAGACTGACCCGTGTCGCCGGTCCCACCCTCGCCGTCGCGCCGAAACACCGCAAACTACGGGGTGGAAAGGAGCAACGCGCCCCGGCTACGCGAAGGTGGTCCTGAGAGGTACGAGAGGCATTTCTCTTGGCAATTTGCGAATTATTAATTTAACCGTTCCCCTTTAACGCTGCCAAGCCCGCGGCTAATATTTTCCCCGGAACCCACCGCGCGAGAGGGTGGCGGATACGCGGCAGCTCGTCGGACCAGAGAGACCGAGCGAGAGAGCGGCGACGGGCAGGAGGCGGTGGAAGGAGTTGGCACGACGTAAATGGTCGTCTGGTCTCGCCGTGGAACTCTCGGTTACCGTGCAAACGCGCCCGGAACAAAGTTCCGCGTTCAAACACGAAATAAAGACAGGTAACAAACTCGATCCCGGGAACCAGGCTCACCGGCAGCGCCACGCGACCGATATCACCGCGGTACGACCATCGAGACGTTAAGAACACGAGGAATCGTTGTTGACGCGAGAAAAATGGCGTGACCGATTTATCGTTCGCTCGTCGATCCGCGAAATCGATTTCGCGAGCGAGCAATCGTCGATGAAGAGATCCTCGAGCGTTATCTTTCGCGCCTGGAATCGCGCGAAATCCTGATTTTACGTTTCACCCTGATGGGTGGGTTAACGAAGCGGGGATGTATCCGATTTTCATGGCGAACCGATCTATCTCGATCGAATTACACACGACCAGTCTTGTTTCGTTTCGTCGCTCGTTCTTTCACGGGATAAACTTTTGCCTGTTACTTGCGAGAGGATCGCAATTTCGAGCCGATACGCCGTTAGATTGCCGCCGCGATTCTCTAAGCGACACCAGCAACGTTCTCACGATAACTTATCCGCTCGTCATCTTCGCGGATAACGACGTTTCCGCGCGAGTCGTCGAGGCTTCGCGGCTGACTGTTGCCGGATCTTCCGCGAACGATGGATTCCGTAGGCATGGCGACGCCGAGGATCCATTTCTCGGGGATAGGTTGAAACAGAAGAGGGCCGGCGGGAACAGGATAAGGGACGCGTCTTTTAATATCGGCGCCGCTAAGGGCTTTTGAAGGGCGCGCGTAGAACCGCTAGATTCCGCTGATTGACTGACTGACACGCGGGCGGCGAGGGGTCGACGAGGGGGGCGTCGAGGGGGCGGGAAAGGGGCGGTAAAGGGGCCGCCGGGGCCAAAGGGCCAGACAAAGGGAAAACTCGAGGATAACGGTCGAAGATAGAAAAGCGGAGCAGAGAGCAATCTCTTACGCTCGAGTTTGCCCCGCGCCGGCAAGGTCCCCCGATCACTCCGAATAATCATCGCGGGACACAGCCAGCCCTCTCGCCTCGCTGCATCTACGAAAATGAGACACGGCCCCGGCTGAATCACCCGCGAAACGCCGCGGTGGAAAACTCGCATCCGTAGAAACGGGACACCTCCGGACCTCGGCGGATCTCGCGGAGACCTCGCGGATGAAAGTCGAGAGAGCGCGATCCGCCGCGCTGCGGGAAGCGAGCCTAAGTGAGAGATCGTATCTGGCAAACGGTTAACGACGATTTCACGGATTCCGCGGGTAATAGGATGGTCGAACGATGGGAAATCACGCGAGTAATAGATTAGGGCGATGACCACGCGCATTACACCCCTGTGTAAAAGGATCCCAGAGCTATCGATTGTTGCTCCTCTCCGAGAATTTTCTCGTTCAAGCGTAGGGAAAAGCTGGCGTGCTCCGAGAGCCCGCGTACGATATTTCTCCGGCAACTAATCCTTTTAATGCCCTTCCAGCCGGGCCAAGGAAATACGGTATTCTGAGCGTTGATAAAGTTTTAAATTATTCCCGTATTTTGCCAACTCGACTCCGAACGAAAGACCCTTATCCGTCTTTCCCGGCCGTCTGGAGAAACGCGGGCCAGAACGTACCCGCGATGCGCGAGATTCGCGGACTAATTGAATACGTAACAAGAAGCCGAATTGAAAAGCAGCCGTTGTCAATGGGGCGCCAGTCGTCGGGCACCGGAAGCAGATCCATCGTTCGCGTTCTGGAAATTCAATGAACGGCTGCACGAACGAACGGGAAGGAAATCGTGCGTGCATCTACCGATGGGATCTCGGGTTATACGCGAGTCGTCGCGAGAACTCGCTCGCCTTCCGGCTTTAACTTTAATCTCTGCCGGCGCCGCGCGGAGAAATGGAAAAGGAGGAAATGCCGGAGAAAGCGCGGAAAACGTGGGAACAGGGTAGAAACGCGGGGCGGATCGAATTTGAAAAACGGCCGGACGGAAAGTGCTGGCGAGGACGTCGCGAACCTTTTAAAGCTCTCTGTTATCCTTGGCGGGCTCCCGAAGGACACTCTTATCTCCCGGCCACTGTTTGCTTTGTGGATCTTAACAGGGTAACGTTCGCTGCCAGAAACGGTCCGCGAGAAATTCTACATTGCCGAGTAACCGGCCGGCGGGAAGGGACGAGTAGTGAAATAACAAGACCGAAATGCACGAGGGTGAACGCGAGGAGCGTGGACCAGGGGAGAGGATGCCGCCGCGCTGGAGAAAACGAGAGAAAGCAGCGCGATGGAGAAAGAGAGACGAGAGAGACACGAGGATAAGACGACAATCCGGTGCGCAAATGCCAGCGGGATTTAGATCGGACGTCTCTAATGGCAGCAGGATTTCAATGGCAAATGGCACCTGCCAGATCCTCGCCACTTGTTTGGCCAAAGGATTTGTAAAATCTGCCGAGATATCCGCGCGGATACTTACGCCGCTTATAGAAGATATCGGCGAGTAGAAGGAGGAATAAAACGGCCTCGTTGATTTAACGAGAATAAGCGGCGAGCCCGACGAAACTTCGACAAACCCCGATGAAAAACGAGAACCGAGTTCTCGATCGAGGATAAAAAGTAGCAAAGGTCCTTCCGAGAGTCCGAGCGAGGAAACTTTTGGACGATCCCCGCGAGCAGTTCCCACGGTGAACGATCCTAAGTTGCTTCGGAAAAATCTCCGAGTTTCATCGACTCAGTCCAACGACTCGCGGAGTCGTCGTGGCGAGTCGCCGACGCGAAGCGTAACGCGTCGATCCGTTGGACACTCGCTCGATACCCGCTGCGAGGACAAACTACCGTCCAACATCCTCTACCGAACGCTCAACTTCGACTTCGTAACGGTCTACTTCACGAGACACGCTTTCCTCTCGGTTACGAGGATGACACGGCCTTTGCGATCGCCGACGAGAAACGAAGAAAGAGAGAAATCGAGGTTGTTCCTCGATCCTGGCACGAACCTCCCGAATCACGATCCGCGAGACTCTAGGGAGAAAGGTTCCCCGGCGATACAGGCGCGAACAAATATTATTCGGGGGGGGCGGTTTTTCTGGTGGAGTTTTTTCGAGCGGACCCGAGCGTCGGACGATAAC
>NIJG01000031.1:2420777-2443869 GCA_002201625.1 Euglossa dilemma
CCGACGGTTCCACGACATCGCAATTTTTTTCCCCGGCGTCCCCGTAATCGCGACGTCGTTAATCGGGACGGATCGCGCGGCGCCGCAACGCGGCGAATCGAGGGAAACAGAGGAGCCCGGTCGTCGGCCGCGACAAATGCACCACCAGCGTAAAAACCAAAGAAGCGTCGTCCTCCTTCCTTCCGGCGTATAATGATTCGTCCCTTTCGTCGGGACCGCGCGGCGACAACCGTCCAATCCGATTAATCAAATCGAAAGATCCTTTCGTGGGGCGCGTTACGAAGCAATTAAAGCGCAGGATTAATTGCGACCGCACGCCGGGAAAAATAAGTCCATAAATTAACGACGCTCGACGTCCTGCCCCTTCGCGCTTCCCTCTTATCCCTGATTCCCCACCTCCGCGTACTCTCGCCCCGCTCGCGTCCCGCCCCGCCGCGACGCCCACCGTCTTTTCTCTTGCCACCGATAACTTATTGCCCGGACTACGCACTATGCATTTCCGAAGCGATTAAGCTGTTACCCAATTTTTTTTATCCACTCCCTCGCGCACCCTTCGATCCCCGGGGTTCCCGCGTCGAGAGACTTGCGAAAACTCCCGCGAGAGTTTCCAGCCTTCCACCGACGCTGGATGAACCGACCAACAGCAGCAGCAACGAGGGATCCAGGGTAGATAACGAATTCATCCTTATCCCCCTTTTTTCCGTGTAATTACAGTCTGGCAACAATAACGCGGTTCGAACGGCCAAAAATTTCGCCAAGTTATTTTCCAACCACCCGC
Organism: Euglossa dilemma; assembly: GCA_002201625.1. NCBI lineage: Eukaryota > Metazoa > Arthropoda > Insecta > Hymenoptera > Apidae > Euglossa > Euglossa dilemma. The sequence continues at coordinate 2,421,556 of NIJG01000031.1, forward strand.
GGACTACCCCCTCTCGCGAAACTTCCAGCCGGTCGATGCTGCAACGCTTTTTATCCTCGGTTTCACCGGTATATCTACCAGAGACGGTGGTAGGTAGCGTCGCGTTCACCCGAGATACGTCGGAGAACAGACACGCGTCTATAGAGATCGGCCGATGCAAATCGCCGACGTGAAAGTTAATCTTTCGCGATCCATTGCAGCCCGGTTCGGATAGCCGTCTTCTTATCTTTTATTGCCGTTCCCAGCGTTACCCGCGCGAGAACGACGCTACTCGGAGCATGCAGCAACGGCCCTATTCTCCTCGTCCTTTTCCGGCAACCATTTTCACGGGGAAAACGGGATGGTCGGCGCACGGTTCACTGGGCCGAGCCTCGAAATCGGAGTTTTCCTTTGCCGCCAGCCAGATTGTTTTCATCGATTGAGCCATCCACACCTCCGCGACGGCCGCGTTTCTCCCCCTTTAAAGCTAATTGCCCGAACGGTGCGCTGCCAATTCCGGCCATTTGCATCCCGTCCCGAGCGTTCGATCGGAGGAAACCGCCAAGGACTGGGCGCCCTCGGAACGCGCGCCGCGACCAAGCGAGGAGACGCGGTTCGATGGCTCGAGAGGGTGGTTGCGAGGGTGGCTGCGAGGACGGCGAGGGCAAGGATTGGAAGGACGGAAAACGCTGACTACGAAATAACCGGCGTTGTTGAGGGACGAGGCCGGTTTTTTTATGCGACACAAAGTAGCACTTTGCCAAATGACCCGAGTCTTTTTAGGGCGTTACCGGCGCCGCGCCACCTTCGACGCCGACGTCGCGAGAATCGCGGCGAGCGGAAATTCGTTCGCTCGCGATCGAAGCCACCCCTGCGGCTCGGGGTCCCGACGAATCGGGAAGAATGGCCGAGCCCGATCCCGGGGGTGGAAAGATGAAAAACCGGAGGGAGATCGATCGGCTCGGCCGAGGACAAAAGCCGTTTCCGTATAATTACGATGAAAGACAGAGAGGATCGCGTACGATTGGACCGAGTGTCCTGGAAACCTGCCACTAGATTCCTCTCTCCTTCCGCGAGAGAGCGTTACGCGCTTGCAACGCGAGAGCCTCGCGGATACGCCGCGATATATCTGGTTTATAAATATTAAACCGAGGGTGGTATCGTACCGCCGGCCTCCGAGAAGGTATCATAACCTTAAGACGTCAGACTGTGCATTGAAGGGGGATCTGGGGGATTTGCGGAAGGTATCCCTCGTTCCACGATATTACCCCTTATACTCGACGACTTACGCTCTCGAGAACGTACACACCGCGAGCGTCTAACACGTACGCGGCGCGCTACCCATAAAATTACGACGCCACTGCATTTATGACTTCTGCCTAGTATCCCGACCTCGGCTGGCACGCGGAAGCCACTTACGCGCAATTTTTCTAAAGGTCATCGCGCGTCGATAGCATCGCGATAATCGCGCAACTTCGAGCAGGCTACTCGCCGAAATCTAGCGACGTTCCTCCGCGACCGCGCGTCTCGAGAGGCGTTCCTCCGTCGTCGTCGAACGAGATGAAATTCTTTCGGCCGAGTGCCGTGGAAACGTCGGATTCAACATGGCGGGAACGAGCTTCGCGAAACGATGGCGTATTAACGAGAATCCGCGCGCGGCATTCGAGACACTCGACGAGACTCGGCAAGTTTCATTTGCACCCCCGCGTTCTTCGACGTCGAGGAGCGCGCGCGCGCGCGCCTCGGGCTTAAGTTGCCACCCTAAAACCGTGTACGCGACTTCTCGTTATTAATTACACGAAAACTCGCTCCTCCGCCGGTACAGCCATCAAAACAACGCGCCGACACGGATCCTGGGGCTCGCGAGCACGGATTTACGGTCCTGCTAGATGGATCGCCGGAGAAGACCGGTCAATCATTTTTCACACGGCCCGAGATAATTTTTCACTCGGGTGTCTTGGATTTTCCGCGGTGGCCCGATAAAAAAGGCGAACGGGCCGAGACTCGAGTCGCTCGCAGCGTCGATCAGTTAAGAAGGTTCGGGTTGGAAAAGTCGAAGGGAAAAAGGGAAAAGCCGGTGTTTGCCGGTGTTGTGTTTGACCGCGGATAATCGCGGGCGAAAAACGCGGCCCCGGGAAACAATGCGCGGCCGCGGAACGGAAGGAGAAGTGCGGCAAAGAAGGAAGAGCTCACGGAAAGAGAGAAAAAAGAGAAAAAAAAGAAAGGAGGGAAACGTGGCTGGAAAAAGGTATAAGAATCCCCCGGCCAATTTACCATAAACTTAGAGGTTTATGGAAGGAAAGTAGCCGGATATTACCGGAAGAAGCGCGAGAAATGCGAACCGCGGTACCGTGAGCCGCTAGTGGATAAGAATATTAGGCGCGGAGGAGAAAAAAGAAAGGGAAAGTTGGAGCGGAAAAGAGTCGGGGGCGGAGGGAGGCGGATGAAGAAGAGGCGCGAGGGAGCGGGGGCCCGCGGGCGGGGGATACTGAACAACGGAATTAAAACGCGGCCCCGTGTACTTTCTTCTCGAGCGGGAAAAGCGGAAAACCTGCACACGCCGACGCAGCCTTAAGGCCAGCTGCCCCTTCCCGAGAATTTATGAATGCTTTATTTAATTTGGGATTCGGATTCCGCATTTCCCGGGCTATTTTTCTCGTGGGACCGCGCGACGTCGCGACGCGGAATTACGCCGAGGTCCACCACGCGATCGCGCCACCCGTCACTCGTCCACCCTCGTTCGGAACCCCGCCGCGTTTCCCGTTCCCCGCCTTTATCTCGACGGAATAGCCGCGATTCCGCATAACCGCGTTGCAACAAATTCCCCCGTTTAACCCCCTTTCGCCCCATTTTTTTAATCCCGACAGCCCGATCGCGTCGTTAACGATTACGAGGCAAGTTTTCGCTCGCTCTCGAGGAAGCGGACGCGAGTTTTCCTTTTCTTCAGCCCCGACCGGAAAGGGGTTCGTTAATGCTCGCCGAGGCGCGCCGTCTGCCGTGCGCGTAACGAGTCGAAGAACGATTAAGAAATTTCTCGTGACGAATGACCAGTGGGCGTCGCGAGACGGGTCCTCAGCAAAAATGGTCGCGAGAAAAAGCCCGAAGAGGAGTGGATGTCGCCGGCGCGAGGTTGCCGAACGATAAATCAGAATTTTTCGCCGGCCAGCACGGAGACGCGCGGGTGAACCAGCGGCAGACGTACGCGAGGAGCGCGGACGTGGTCGGAAGATATCGGAGGGGCTGAAAAATTAAACAAAAACAAAGGGTGCGCGCAATCACAATGAAGGATATAAGCAGGCATTGATAACGCCGCGAATCAAGAGTCCAAGCTAGCCGACAATGGGATATCAGAATGGCTATTATACTCGGCGTAGACTCAATTATTTTAAGCCACTTTTGTGCCGCGCTAATGAAGCGAGCAAAGCAGAATACTAAACCAGCCTCCGATCCCTCTTCCCTTATCTCTGTCCCCGACGCGTCTACGCCGTTTCGCTTTCGTAACCTTCGACTCGGCTCCTTCGTCCCGAGGATCGATACGAGGCAGCTTCCGGGTATCAATTTCCGCCGCGAACCTCGATCTTCCTCGTAATTGTTTTCGCGAGAGCGTCGCACGTTTCCCCGTTACGCGTTTCTCTATCCGAGCGCGAAAAACGGCGGATCGACTAGGGGGCTAAGAGAGGAGCCGCGGGAAAGAAATGGCAGAGAGAGGTTCGCCGAGGCGGAAAGGCCGTGCGCGATGCATCGCGATGCAGCTCTCCGTGGAAATGGCGCCAACGAGGAGAAGCGCGATACTACTTAAGAAGTCATCGCACCCCGGTGTAATTCCTGTACGGGGTGACTCGGCGGATTCTTTCGACTCGGAAGAAACCAGTTTCTTCCGCTCGATCGGCTGCTCGGGGACCCCTGGATCTCGCCGCGCGGAGAATCGCGCCAGCAGAAATATCGAAAAGGTGTTCTATCGTAAAATTCAGCGAGCACAGCGGAAGATTCGGGAGGGGTGTTTGATAACGGGGAACCAGAAAGATATAGAAAGAGATGGAAACAGAGAGAGAGAAAGAGATGGAGACATCGCGAGGCAAGTCGATTGCCATGCGACGGTATTTACTGCTTCGTCGGTTACTCGTCGGTAGCAAGACGCCTTGAAAACCCTCGGGAAAACCTTGTTAATTAGACGTCCAAAGTAAAGCGCGAGACGCGCGGCGGCGGCGCGGGACCGGGAAGAGAAATAGCGGAGAGACGTTCTCAATGTCGGGACCCCATAGACATGACTTTAATTCCGGGAAGAAGAGCGACGTCTCCCAAGTAAAATCCTTCTCTACCGCTTCGAGGAGGTACTCTTTGCCCGTTTTGAATAGCACGCATAATAGCATTCATCTTTGGGTCTTCTTTCTTAAATCGTCCACGGTAAAATCGCGAACAATAGACGCGGCCAACGTTATTACGATCTCGCGTGGATCGGATCGGAGCGGCGCCGCGACGCGGCCACGGCGCGTGTCGTTGGACGACGGAACGCGCGTGCACGCGCGAGGTCCGATCTCCTCCGGCGAGCGAAATAATTCAACCGCCGGACCAGAGACTTAATTATCCGCTTTTTCCCTTATTACTCGCTGTCGTCGCGCGCGGGCTCGATTTATCGCCGTCCCGATAAAGTCAACGGCTGTGCATTAACATTACGTAATACTCGCGCTATCTGCTGTCGGCTGGAAAACGGCCACGACGAAAATAAAAGGGGGGCACTCGGAGCATTTTCCACGCTCGAACGGTTGAGTAATGGCGAAGGGTGCGGATCGGCGCGGACGGCGGTGGAGGCGCTGAGCGGGCTGAGGCGGAAAAAAAAGAGACGAAGCAAAGACCAGGGCTGGAAGGAGGTACAAATCGGCCGTGAAATCCAAGATTTAACCCCATCTTGCCTCGCAGAGGCGACGAAATCAAGCCCCTGCCGGCTCGTTGATATGATAAACACCGAAAATGACAGCAGCCACCCCGCATCTTTCCCCCTTTTTCCCCCCTTTTTCCACCCTCCGCGCCCCTCGGCCGCTTCTGCTCGTCTTCCCTGGGCTCTTCGAGTTAATCACGTCAGGCAGGCAGACCCTCTGATTAAAACGGGCCTCCATCCCTTCTTATTATTATTGTTATTAGAGGAACTGAGTGCAAGGCACTCGGGGAATCGCGTCGGATAGACGGCTCCTCTCCACCGGCGCGCGCGCGCGTGTACGTGAGCGTGTGGACACAAGCGGACGAGCGTGGAGCACACGCGTGTGCGTGTTTGCGCCCCTACCTTCGCCTAATCGTCCGAATTTTCGGGATTATTAAACGGCTGACGAGACTGCGAATGAATCTTGTTTCGTCCGTTCCTTAATTAACTTTCCTCGCCGCGCTATCAATCGCCCTGGCGAATCTGTATCGTTCCTCTCCGCTCTCCTCTCTCGTCTCTCGTTTCTCGACGCTTGGAAACGTTGCGCGCGCGACGACAACGGGCCATTAGCGATTTATTTCCGCGTTGCCACCCCCTGCGTCGTCGCGGAGACGATGCCGATCGAGGACCGAATCGGAGGAGACGCGAGCAACATCCTCTCGGAAACGCGGCGCGTATCGATCACGGAAGAAAGTCGGCGGGAATTCAGAACCGGTTGCAACGCAGGCTCCCGCTGGCAAATTACACGCGCTATCGATCGCGTATAGTTTCTCGCGTATCGCGTCTCATTTTCGCATCGGCGACTAAGCTCGCTGTCGTCTCGGATTTCTCGCGTCACGCGTCGAAACTTCGATTCCACTTGTATTTTCCGCCGGTACTTCCCGTCGTGGTCCTTTGTCGCGGCAATTTCCCTTCCCCGGCGCGCGCCGAGAGTCGCATCCCCGACCAGCATAGAAATTATTCCGACTCGCGACATCGTGTAAATACCCCGAGGAAAGCCGCCGAGCGATAAATTATTTTCCACCGGCGACCACGGGGTGGACCGGGTGATCGCGCGCGCCACGGTTAACAACGCGGAACAGCTACCGGCGATCCGACACCGGTGAAAACCGAACACGCGAAAACTAATTAGAACCACCGGAACGAACCCCGTGAAAAACGCCGGTTCATCCATCTTTCCGCGAATCCCGGCGCTGATGTCCCGACAGGTAGCCGCACTCTCTTCCCTAACGAACCGCGTCGATCGCTACTCGATGCTTTAATTTACGAGCTCGGTGCATCATCGCCGAGGCTACCGTAGAAATGGCGACGGAAGTCGAGTGTGTAGCGTCGCGCACTCCTCGAAACGAGTCCTCTCGCGGATCCGCGGACGATCGGATTGCCGATGGGACGATGATCCGGTTTCACGGGGTAATCTATCCTCGCGGCGGCCGATTATGCTAATAAAGCCGGCAGCGATAAGTAACGCGGAGCGATCGTAAATCCTGTCGGGGCTGGTGAACACGCGCGCGTACACGAGTGCAACGACAGTAGCGTAACCGCGAGACGGCCTCGACGTCGCGTACGTGTGGTGGACGCGGCGCGTTTTCACCGATTCGACAAATACGCGGGGACACCGCAGACGCAGAGGCGAGGACGTTCGTTATTTCGCGCCTCGCTCGACGCCTGTCATCGCCGCTGGTCCTCTCGCCGTCGTCTCTCTCGTCACCGTTCCGTTCGGATCGCTTTGCCGTCCGATTCGCCTCCGTTTCGACGCTCGTCTTACGAGGTATCCAAGCGGAACGAGCCGCGAGTGTAGAGAATTCCTTTGACTCCGGCAGAGAGAAGAGGCGGAGAAAGGAAAACGAAAAGGAGGCACGTATCGGGAAGGAAACCGCAAATTCGAGGAGAAGAGCGGGGAATCGACGGGAGGGCCGAGCGGATACGCTCGATTACGCCACTGCGAGGTGCAGGCAGGTGTGCGAGTTGGCAGGTCGAATTATCGACTCGGCCAGGCGGAGGGAAACGCGTGGAAGATGTTACGTAAGGTCGCGGCGAGGAGGAACTCACGGCTGGGAGAAGAAGGAGAGATAGGAGGACGGGAGGGATGGGAGAAGAAGAGAAGGAAAGGAAGGAAAAGAAAATAACGAGTTGGCGCTGGGCCGTGGCGTTACGAAACGACTCGTCGTACCTGGCGCACCGATGATTGCTACCTCGCATGGGCTAATAACAGCCGCGAACGTAACCAAGGGTTATGTGGATCACGAGTTTGTTATTGGCTGGCTTAATGACTCGTCCACTCGTCGTTCAGCTCGTCGTTCGACTCGTCGTTCGGCTCGTCGTTCAGCTCGTCTGCGGCCGAGTCTGCCGCGCCAGCACGGATCTATCGCGCGATCGGCGATACGACGCCGTTCGCGCCGTGTCCCGCACCCCGTCATCCGAATATATATCGCGCAAAAACTGGATAGGGGCGAAGAGAGGAATTTCGATAACCGTCCGCGAACCGGTTCCGCGCGATAATTCCAGCGTTCCGCTCCGGCGTAAAGGACCGATCGCGGCGCCCAGACGTAAACTTTTCATCGAGGTCTCCGGCGCGGACGTTTTCTCGAGGAAACTAGTCGCGGGACGTGGGAGAGGAATAACGGTGAGAGTACGCGTTTTACAAGGTACATGCGTGCGATTAGACGTCTCTGACAGCGCATCTCCAGCGAGCGTATATCTTAATCCCCGGGACCTGTTCGAGACTCCGCGACGACCAGTCTGCTCTTGGACGGTGGACTTTAACGAGAAACCTCGTTTCCCGCACCGCCGACTCCGGCCAAGTTTTATTCCGCCGATATTCCCGACGCCTACTACTCCTTTACAACCGCGGCTGTGAGAACCGCGTCGTGCGAATGGAGAATTCGCGTCGCGAGTCTGCAGTCTGCGTCGATAAACGAAATCCTGAGAATCTACCCGATATTTTGCCAAAGTTAGCCACCGAGGGACGAAAGAAGAAGGAAAGGAAGAAGAGAAGAAAGTCGGGGTACGGAAAAACCGTTCGATATCGAGCGTCGTGGCGGTCGGAAAAACCAACCGAGAGTTTGGTAATTTAATTTCGTCGTTCGGTCGATAGCCGCGCGACGAAGGAAAATTATGGGAAAAACCGGCGCGGTCTACGTTGCAGGTTTCCCGTGGACGAACTAATTTGTTGTCCGGTTGAAATTACAGCTAAGCGCGTGTCGACGCGCCACGAGGGATAATCGATCTGCCTGGACGGGAACGTGAGAACGTTAGGCACCGGTATCATCCTCTAACGTGCCGTATAATCACTGCATTTATATTCACTCACCATCGATATTAGACGAGGATTGATCCACGCCTGCTGCATGTTATCGTCGAGATACCGCTTGGCTATCCGGGCGATGTTTTCGTGCGGCTCTTTCCTCTGAGCCGGCGCCGCCGCCGGAGCGTCCACGTTCGCATTGTTTCTGAAACAGACCCGTCACCACATTCAGAGTCGTGTCCAACCTTTCTGGGAACGCACCAGCGGATCGTGGGCGTGATTACGCTCCGATCGGAACGTTCCTCTTTCCAGACGGCACCCGCCGTCCCGACGCGTAACGCGAGCATCGGTGCGATAAAACCTATTATCGGCGCGGTCTCAGCCGAGCCAAGAGACGCGATAATTCTCCGCGGAAGCAAATATTTCGCGAAACCGTAGAGTTGCCGCGCGTCATCCCGGCGCGGCTTCTCGTCACCGAGCTCGAATCACGTTCCGAAATGCAATTCCAACCCTTGCCTCGTCACGTTCGCCCCTCCTCCTTCGAGTCGTCGAAAGTTTGGCCAACTCCGTAGATGAGTATTCAGTTTTCCGACCACAGGGGATTCTCGCCTCTATCTCGCCTCTATCTCACCTCCATCTCGCCTCTATCTCGCCTCTGCCGCGTCTATTCGCGCCTCCTGGCCACGGTTTAATTCTTCTCGCAACGGTTTATTAGGCGGCCATGCCCATCGATCATACGCGCGATCGATGCGGGTCCGTTCGCGAATTCGCAGCGATAGATCGAGGGACGGCGGTGGTGCGACGTATCAACGAGATAAACGGGACGCGTATTAACGAGAGGAAGCTGGGATCGATGCGCGGGAATCTGGCCGGTGACAAACTGGCGGGCCAGTGGCATTCTCCGGTCTATCTTGGCAAACGCTATTATTTACTTGGATGAGTTATTAACGCGAAGGACGTTTGACGGAGAAGGGCAATCCGCGCGCGGGACCGCGCTGTGGGCCAGCAGGGCACCAAATTAACGGTCTCCTGCTCTCCGGCAATGCATCAAACCGAATCTATTGTGCGACCGCCACACCATCACCACCCTCACCGACCATCGCCGACCATCGCCGATGCCAGATTGCACGTCGCGCCTATTGCACGGTGAAACAGTTCGCAATTAGGAGACCGACAACAATACGGATCACGCCACCGCCAGATCATTACGTTCCGCATGGTTATCGTTCGCGATACCTTGATTGGTTTCATCCGGAATCCACGGATCAACGGATCAACCGTGCCGCCACCTTCGGCTAATCTCGCCGGAACTTACGGGTTAGGATACTCGGCTCGCGAATCCGGTTCAACGCCGGCGATTAAAATCACACGGGCACGCTGGAAAACGTCGATCGCTCGCTCGCTCGCTCGCTCGCGCGCGCGCGCGGCAGAGTAAACTTCGCGCGACGAAGATCCGACTAAACAAACTGGAAATGTAAATGAACGGACCCCGAATCGGCGTAAATAAACAAGCCGGAATCACGGCCGAGTAAAGCGGGGAACGAATAAATAAACGAATCGAATTTATTAATCGTTTCTCGAGGTGCGCGAGTTTACGGTTCCGGTTTACGAGTCTTTCCCGCTTCATCGATACGCTCGCGGCTTACCGCTTTTCTCTCCGCGGTTTCTTTCCTCCTCCTCTTTCCTCGCGAGTGGGAATTTCGCCCTCGTGCAACTCGTTACTCCGTCTGCCGCGGTGTAGCAAATAGCGGTGTATCAAAATTTCCATCTGTTGTCCGCCCCGACGAATATCAGGACGCGCGATAGATCCGCGCCGGGCACGTACAATGGTCAGGTAGGAATAATCGCGTACGCGCGTACGCAAATGTTACGAAACGGGCATTCTGCATTCAATACGGAATTCGGCCGGCGCGACCGGGCTTTACCGACGGCTTTATACGCTGGCAGGATATCGCGTAAGTGAATTACGAGAGTTTATCGTGACTCTGCGGTCCCGTGTCCGCCGCCGCCGACGCCGGCGACGCGGCCGACGTCGGCGTCGAGGCACAGCTGCCGCCTCTAGGCCCTCGGTTAAATTACGCCCGAGATGCCTAGAAACCGAGGAAATTATCGACCCTTCCACGGATCGACGCCCAGGCGTCTTCGAGCCACCCTGTCGCCGATCATTCCAGCCCCGGGAGTTCGCCGGCAGTTTGCAACGCCAGCACAGATTCCTCGGCCAACCGGTATCCCTCCTCTCTTAACGAGACCTCGAAAGGACTAAATAAATAATTCGCGACAAGGGGTAGCGATCCACCCTCGCGTTCGCTCTTTTCACCGCGACGCGCGTCGCGCTTTGATCTCCACGGTCCCAGGCTTACGCGCGATGTTCTCCGGCAGTCGACGGATCCGTCCTTTGTCGTTCGCCAGTTTTACCTTGCCCGTGTGTCCAATGGCACTTGTGCTAATTATCTTCCCGTGAACGCGACTCCGCGAGCGTATGCACTCGACGCGCAACCCTTTTGCTCGAGCGCGCGCCTCTGTGGGAGCTGATAATGCGACGAGAAAGAGTAGCCATCTGCGAATGAACGGCGAGAAAGAGGGAACGCGGCGAGGGTGCTCGGATCCCGGCCATGAGGAGAGATCGAGCCACGGATAATCTTCCGGGGGTTTAGGAAAACCCGCGAGGACCGCGGCAAATCTCCAACGAACACGCGTTCCCGATCCGCTCCCGATCGGACCACAGGTGCGTCCCCTTGTACGTCAGACGCCGGACTTTCTCACGGAAATTCGCGCATCCCTGGACCAAGGATCTCGCGCGGACCGAGGATAACGGACCGACGTCGACGGAGAGAAGCCGAGTGGGTTTCTAGCGGAGAAAATCGACCGATCGGGCTACGCGTCGATAAAAGTCGAGCACGCGGCGGGCTATCGTTTTATTCGCCGCGCAGGGCGGAGAATAATGATAAAAAGAAGGCCCGGGCAAATTTCGGGCTCGACTATAATTCATCCTGTCAAAGGGGAGTGCAATGGAATCGGGAGCCCGCGAGGATTCCCGTGGCAGATTTTACGATCTTCCACGCGATAAACTCGAGAGTTTAACGGGTACTCTGGTTCACTACCTGTCCGCGCAGCGTCGTTAAGGCAACAGGCAGCCACTAACGCAGCAGGTGAGCGCTGCACCCCGCTCGGCTTTACGCTCATTTTCCTACCCGAGAAATCTATAAACGCTGATCGATCTTTCGTTGAGAATCAACCAACGACGATCGCTCTCCGTTTGCCTCGCGGCCACTACTTTTCCTCGATTCGCGCTCCCGATTCGCGTGTTAAATACGAATCCTCGCTAGCACGCGTCGCGAGTCGTCCGACGTCGTGCAACGAAGAAAAGAATCTTCTCGGCCACCGATAAAACCGCGACTCCGTTGGAAGGTTCCTAAGGTGGAACGTAAATTCGCGTATTTAACGGGAATAAAATCGATTGCTCGATACGTCGACTCCTTCAGGAGGCTTCGCGAATATCCGCTTAACCGGTTGTTCGCGAGGAAACGACGAACATCGGATCCCGCGGTTAGGTTTATAAGGTAGGATCACGGGAACGCGTAATGGCTCGATGGAGGAGCGTTCGCGACGAAAGGTCTATTTCCTCGACGATCGCGCTACCGTGCGGATTCCGGCGAGCTCGATACGCCGCGCGTTCCTTACGATCGAATCCGTCTCGCTGCCGTGCCACTCGCGTATCCGCTCGCGATCGTCGCGACTGGTAGTTCTCGGGTGAAACGAATACGCCCAAGAACTGGCGGGATCGGCGCGCGGGAGGAAACGGAAAGGCAGAACCTATCCGAGGAGGAATTCCGCGATAACCGTTCGATAGCTGCACGTGCGTGGCGGCGTGCGTGAGCCGGCCGGCGCGTGCATGCGTGCGTGTTATCGGGGCATCTCCGCGCCGCGGCGCGCCGCGCCGGTGCGTTTCACCGCGGACTACCAGCAGGCAACCCCGGTTTTCGCGGTAATTCCAGCCCGTGCAGGCGAACGCTTCGAGACAAGTACCCGACATGCGCGATATGTAAATTGCCGGGGCGCATTCGGCGCAACAACGTTGCTAGCCGGGTCTATCGCGGAACCGGCTCCTCGCAGCCGGGGAGCGTATTAATCGGCCCTGCCGGCGCATTCGCGTAAACGATCCGCCGATTACGCGAGGGACGACCATGCGCTGCTATGCGCCGCTACGCGCCGCGTAATGCTCGGTAATGCGCGGTTTCGAACCTCGAGATCCTGATCGGAGAGAGGTTCTCTAGCTTGCGAGACGAGCGCCGCGGAAGTCCTCGAGATCATCGAGATCCTCGAGATCTCGCGACTCCGCCTCGCAGCTCGTTCGCACGTTCCCGATCCCAGCTATTACCCTCTCTAACGAGACCGCTTTCTTTCCTCGCTTCGCCACGGCTTCCGTGGTCCGGCCGAACCCTCTCTTCGAATCCTCGAGGATACCGTTGATATTTGTCGCGAGACTTCCGGTTACCGATTCGAGGAATGGGTGTCCGATCGGACGATCGCGACATAACGGTGCTCGTGTCGCGTCTAGACGCTATCTGTTGCCGGGTAGAAGGAGGTCGGATCGGGTCGCTGTCAATCGAATATCTAAACGATATCGTTTCCGGCGATTGCTCGTGCGCGGGCTTCTCATAGCCGTCGGACAATCGTTGGCATTGAACCCAGGTAAAGTCCAGAACGAAATCGTTAAGCGATAGCATCCGAGCGATCTCGCGGTGCGTGGTCGTCGGTGCCTTTGTGAGATAAGACGGGTCGTAAATCCGTTAAGAGCCGCGATATCGATCTGCCATTGGACGAGCCGTGCTCGCCTATACGATACAATCGGGTCCAGTCGTCAAACATATATCCTTCTCTCTGCCGCCCCGTCCTTCTGTCTCCTATCAGTGGCGTATTCATCGCACGAACCGGCAAGACCCGACGTAAGTCACGATAGAAATAACTCGGCATTGGTATTCCTCGCAGTGGAACACGCTAACGTTTCGCGTACGCCGGAGAGAGTCCCGTCGGTATCGTATCTCGTTCGACCAACAACGGGACGTCGAATCCTCCGTCTAGCCGGAGTAGCGTCACGGCGCTTCTTACCCTCGCGCACTCCACGGATCTCCCTGTCTTTCTTTTTCTTGGCGTTTCTCTCCGCGCTTTACGTCGACGCGATTTCCGAGAGGTGGTTATACGCGGCCGAGGAGGAGGCAAAGACTCCATGAAAACTAAACGAAGGGTGCCAGTGGAAGGTAAGCGCGGCGAATGATAAATAGACTATCGGATCGTATCGGCACGCCGGCAGCCCCTAGGCTTCTCCACCCTCCTCTCTCTCTCTCTCTTCCCTCGACTTGGCTTTCTCCACCCTTTCCACCTCCGTTCGCTGTATCGCTCGGCTTTCTTCTTTTCCTTCCTTTTTCTCTTTCCGTCTGCCACACGTCGCGCACCCCCGTATCGGAGAAATATCTGTAATATCCGAGCATCGTGCTCTCGCGCCTGTAAGTAGGTACTCGCAGCCACGGTGGTTGGTAGCACCGTTGCCCATCGATGATAACGATAATCGTCCGGGATACCCCATTCTCTTTTTATCTCGACCCACCATTCTCCATCGCGTTATATTTCTCTTCCGCTTCCAGGCTCATCGTCCGGTTTCCTTCGCGTTCTTTTTATACCAAACGGCCAAGACACTTTTGCACCGGTTCACGCCCGTAAACAGCGGCCGGCCACTCCCCTCTCTCACCCTCTCTCGAACCACCCTCTCGCTTCGCTTTTCCGCTCGACCAGGGATGATCTCTCGTACGAAGAACCCAGCCGGTCACGCTGGACAGGGTAAAGCTCGACGACGAGGACGGCGGCGTCGATGACGAGACCGACGTTTATCCCGGATGAAAGAGGAGCCTCTCTGCTCGGAGGGCCGAGTGCGTGCGGCGTTAAGTCGAAAAGCAAATATCGCCGGAAAACGTAATCCGGTGTCCCGAGACGCGATAATAGACCGGGAACGGTTTTATCGCGGTGGAACCGGAACGAACGCGAGGGAAAAAGAAGCGGATCCGGACGCGGACGGGTAGAAAAGAACGGTGGAATTTATTCGTTCGGATTGATTCTGCTAGTAGGGGCCGTGGCGGTACGGAGAAAAAAGGTGCGAGACCACGGTCGGAGACGAGACGAAGGAACCGCTTCTTTTATTCCGCGTATCGTTAGGACTTACGTGGCCGTTCGGGGAGTTCGCGAAACGAGATTTAGCCGGTTCCAGGGGTGATTTGTGGCCCATTGTTCTCGAGCGAGCCGGTAGCCGAAGCAACGACTGGTCCGTGGGAGGGCCAACCGAGAGGGAGCCCTAGTAAAAACTCCGCTATCGAACTAATGGCCATTGATTTACCCGGTGCTGGCTGCGAAACGCGTCCGCCGGTCCGAGGACCGCAACCGTTTTTGCCGCTCGTGCCGCCCCGCGCCGCTCTGCGCCGCGTTTACCCACCTCGACACCACATAAGTCTCGGTCCAAGACAATCCCGTACACTTGTTAGGGCGGTCGCGAGACGCGTCCTCGCGAGGCTTTATCCCCGTTTGTCGGGAACAGCTGTTAAATCACTGCGGGCTTAGCTCGGGAACAAGTTGTTTCGGCAGGTGGAATGCGCCACTGTTCCGAGCTATCGACGAATCCGCTTGGACCATCCTCGAGGAACACCGGTTCCCGTCGTCGTTTTAACCGTAATTAAAGTCCGTTCGGTTCAGTCCTCGTGGACGAATCGTAGATTTCACCGGTCGGCCGGCGGCGTTTCTTCCTTTTCTCCGCCAGTCTCTCCATCTTCCCCGGGAGCAGCCTTAAAGACGACCGAGGACATAATAAAACGATTAACTCGATTCCTGCGAACTCGGGCCAACACAATGGAGCAGTTAAGGCAACTCTCCTCTCTCCGTTCCGCATTATTTATTCCATTAGCGGAGGGCACCGTCCACCGCCATCCCCTTTTCTTTTATCTGCATATCGGCCGCGAGTCTAGGGCTTCTCTGCCGCGTGCGCCATCCTCGCGACGCGTTCGTCGAAACGCGTCCGAGGATCATCGGATCCTCGTCGCGTGAAATCTACTCCGCGCTGGCCGGCGACGCAAAGAGAGCCCTCTCTCTCTCTCTTTGCCAGGAGTAGCCCGCGCCTCGGCGAGCCTCGGGTGGCATCCTTTGACATTTTATCTGAACGAGCTCGGGACGCCCGGTGGAGCCCGGCGTTAATTAAGGCGCGGCCGTTAATTGACGGACAAATCCAGCGAGGAGCCACCGGGATAAATATAGACATCCGATAGAGACGCGGATCGCATTGTTCGGTGACTGGTCGGCTGTCGAACGACCGCTTCCCGTGGAGAAAGATAATCAATCCCCAGGGCTATTCCACTGGTCCGCGTTGTATCTGCCGTCCTATCGACGTGGAAATTAAATTAATCCTTCTCGCGCCGCTGACCTGCATCGCGACCCAAGATACCTCTCTTCCTCGCTCTCTTTCTCTCGCTCCGACCGTGCCTTTCACGGATGAACCCGGTGCCCGTTAAAGAACCAGCGATAGACGCGCGATACGCTGCGCCTTTAAACGCAACTTTTGCCGGCGTGTAATCTGCCCGGTTAAATTATTAGATTATCCTTCGATTCATTTATCACGGCGCATCGAGCCACGGGCTTTCTACGTCTCTCGCGTAATTCTCCCCGGATGATTCTCTCTGGCACACCGCGCCGGCTGGTTTCCACGTATTCCACGCGTACACGTACAGCCGCGCGCAGGCATGCGTCTCTTCTTACGAACCCGGGCATACTTTACGTTAAGTATGTGCTCAGACAATATATATACATCGACGCTTATTTTGCTCGATCTCCTCGAGACAGCGTGCCGTACATTCCAACGGATACCTATCAGGATTTCCATCCATACGCATCTCGTAAAAGTGGCTTCTCCACCCCGGGCCTGGAACGCGGGATTTCCAGCCCCTAGCAGCGAACCAGAACAGGCGCCACCCTAGGCGCGATATTATGATAATACACTTATATTCATATGCAATAGGCTTTTCTCGGGAGGAGCGCGGATGGCGAGGGCAACGAACGCGTCCTCGGCCTACCAGCCATAACGTAATTCGATCGACGCTTTAGCCTCGAGATGATGGAACGATGGATCGAAATTGACGGCGAACGGCTGAGCGACGGTGGTTAAGAGCCGAAGACAAAGAGAGGCGAAGAGAGACGGATCGGAGACGCGAGGCAGACGCGCCAGGCGTCCATCGTCTCCGCGGGATCTCCCGATTAATTGCTTGACAATTCTCGCTCTCGACGGCGAGCCGAAAAATCTCTGGGATCTCGAAATATCGTTACCGGTTTGGGAGGGGACGTCGGAACGGGGGATAACACCGAGTTAACGAGCCTTCGATCCTCTAGTCCGGGACAAACTCGGACGCGTGACGAGACTTTCGATGCGTCACGCGGCCGATATTCTAATAGTAGAGCTCTTGTAAAGCCGTGTAGCAACGATTCGCCTTAATGACACGGTCACGGTAAATCTACGTCGTCTGAGCTTCCCTTTTCCCATCTGCTCCGGGAACGCGGATCCTCCTCGACCGTACGTTTCCACAGAGAGAGACCCCTTTTTTCTGCTTACGTAACGCTTCATAAGCAGCTCGGGAAGGGAACGAGACGATTTCTGTTCTCCTTCGCGTGGAAAGTTTCGAAAGATATCGGCTCCCGACCCTTTGTCCGTCCGGATCAGATGAATCTCGCAGCTGGAAAATGGTTTCCTCTTAGGGGGCGGTCGAGCCACTGGCCGAGAAGACGTTAACGCTAGCCGACAACTACTTTTCTCGTCGTTTTCCTCCCCGTTACCCAGGATTCTCGTTCGCGGACCCGCAGAACCGTGTCGGCGGCGGAAAAACGACCAAGACCGCGAAACGATTTCGGTCCAGAGACGGATCTTTCGATATTACCTCCTCCTTATTCGTCACGTTCCGCGCGCGTATCGGTGGAACCGCGCACGGCCGTTTAAAGGGAAAAACGCGATGTGGCCGTGCCGCGTGCTCCGAAATAGGAAGTTCAAGGGTACGCGAGGCGACCGCAAACTCGCGGGATAAACAAAACCAGCCAAGGCGAGTAGCGATAAACAAACGGTTCGCGACTAGACGGTTGCGCGCGAATGTTTCGCAGCCACCCCACGGATGCGGCCGCCCGGGTGTTCCCGTGTTTTCCCCCCTCGCACTACGACGATCCCATAAGTGCGTTGTCTTGTCCTCCAATAGCGTCTTAGGCGCAACATTTCGTTGCGTCGTTTGGACCGATTCACCCTCCTGCTCGTAACTACCGGCATCCGCAAAGCTGGGTGACGATCGCAACCGCGTCGAACGCGCTCCACGAAGCGTTTCTGCGAAACGACGTTTAAAATTCGATCGCGAGTCGCTTCTAAAACGAGTCCTTCGCGGGATTACAATCGAACGATAGTCGGAGTCGATTCGGAAGTCGGTGGTTCCGCGGAGCGGGCGGAGAGGTCGCGAACGCCCATTTACGCAATCGGATTACGCGTTTCTTCGGATGTAATTAATATCAACCCGGAGCTGTCTGCCAGCGAGAAACGAGCGCGAGAATACGAATATGGTTTATGAGGGAGTTTATGAAAATGTTCGCGGCAGGAGGCGTGGCAAGCGGAGGTAAGCGGAGGGAAGCGGAGGGAAAAGCACCGGCACAGAGAGCCCGAGGGCGACCGTTGTCGTATCCTCCGCTGTTCCTTTCTCGCAGGTGACGCAGCCACCGCACCCTCGGCAGCCCGCGTGTGTCGTTGCCAGATATTACCGCATAATTTTCGGATATTTCACTCGGGCGCCGCTCGCGAATACCTTCCCGCCCGATCGTTACACCACCGCGGAGGAACCAGGCAAACCGCGAGTTTTCCCCCAACGACTTTCTCTGCTCGCCGATCCGGAGATTCCGCATCTCCTCTCTCGATCCTCTCCGAGCCTCTGTTTCGGATGTTGAGATAACGGCAGATCGCTAGCGGGTACGCAACGACGCCGCGCCCCGCGGCGAGGAAGATATCTCGGCGGTCCGTGAGGGAAGCGTCTAACTAAGCGCGAAGAGAGCACGCCGCGGCGTCGGTCGATTATCGAATATCGGCCGGACAAATCGAAACTGCGCGGAGGGTGAAGGCTGGCGAGAATGGCACAGCTCGGCGGGACGCCGGTCGCGGGACAATGCCGCGGAATGTGTCGGCGCGACACCTCGGTGTCGTAAATGGCGGCCAGCGATACGGATCTAAAAACGCGCGTTATTTCTCGCCGGCGCCCGCGCCGTCCATTGTGCGATGACAAATGGAGCATCGGCCGGCCACGAGCCGCTTATCCATCAACATCAGCCCGAAACCCGCATTCCGCGGCCAGGCATTCCGCCCGAATTGATCCGCGCGCGCGTTAACCTTGCGTCCATACCGATCAGCTCGAACGCCTTCGGGGACCCGCGACATCCGGTCAAATCTCCGCTCCAAGCATCGGTCGCGCCACAAGTCGAACAAGATTTACGGCCCCGTAAACCGACTACTCTAACAACCTGCACGATTTTTCTTCCTTAGCCGTCAACCGTCCTGGCAACCGGTGTCCCGTTCGGCGTCGTCTTCTCCGAGACCCAACGGGACCAACTCCGCGGGCCAGTGCCAATGGATATTCTCGGGGACGCGATCATCGATCATCTCGCGTCGTTAGGTCGGTTGGATCGCGAGAACGGACTCACTCGGTGCGAGAGACATCCGAGGGAGAAGAAAGATCCCGCGGGGTGGAGGAGGAGGAATTAACGCGTTCGATTGTTTGTCGCTCTCGTGCGATCGCTCACGCGGAAGGATACTCGGCTCTATGCCCTCTTCTGGCTTTCTGCCTAGCACGCGGAGCTCGAGATCCTCGTCCCGTGAAGCGTGTCTGTCCTATTGGATACCTCGCTCAGCTGACACAATGCACGTGCCTCTCCTCTCTCTCTTTCTCTCTCCCATCTCTATGCCACCTGAACCTCCAGACTCTTCGGCGTCGCGAGTTTTCTCGCCGAAATCTCTCTTCGTACGTGGCTGTGCGGGTCTCGACGCGAAGCGAGTGTTTATCGCTGGCCGCAACGGTCGTAGCGGTCGTCGCGGTCGATAAAGGATAAGCCGAGGAGCGTAAATTACGAATCGGTTTTACGGATCGACGACGCGCCGCGAGACGATTGCGCCACGCGCGCAGCCTTTACGATAATTTACCGTTTATTTACTCGGGTGTAGTCTGGCCGGCGATAAATATCCGGGAAAGGATGGCGAGTGGCGATTTTATTGTGGCCGATCGGGGGACGCGGGATCCTCGGTTCCCACATGGCCGCGCGCGGAACGTCGGAAAAGAACCAGCCGGTAACAATGTAAGGGCCGCGATTCAGAAGACATTTCGAAACGGCTCGTTTGACGCCGATAAAATAATGAACAAACGCGCGTTTGTCATCGCGGCGACAGGTATCCGGCCGGCGAAACCGAGTTGCGAGCCGAGATAAGAATAATTTACCGTGGAGAATGCTTAAAAGCGCGAGCATTATCTCCGCGTGTAAACTACGCAACGGAGTGTGCCTCTCACGTGCACGCGATTATTTCTTGCTACGCGGAAACGGTTAAAGACAATATCGCGAAAATATGGCCATTGTGTGTACCCGAGCGAGAGTACCTGGCGAGACATCGGGGACCCCACCTGACAGATCGATACGTTATCGCGGGTCCAGCGTCGAATCGGAAGCGTAGATGGAGCGAGCGAGAGAGAGAGGGAGAAAAGCAGGTAGAGAGAGTGAGCGTACTCGTGTACGCGGCGTAACTCGAGTACGAAAAATCGTCGCCGATTTATGGCGCGCGGTTCGTTACGAAATCGGACGGCGGCGCTGAAATATGGAGTTGGTCCGCGTAACCTGCAATTTGCCCGGTAAAACTGTATCGCGTTTATTATCCGGATAAATAGCGGAGAAGGCGAGATGTTCCGTAGTGCCGGTAGAGGTAGTATCCTTCGGAGAGCTCGAGCACCTATCGTTAACTCGATCCGCGTCGTTGTCCCTGACAATTTCATTTGCTCGGTTATCTGCCGACCTATCGTTCGGGACATTCGTTACGCGTTCGTTAAAAGATGTAACCGAGCGTTGCGACCGATAATGAACCGGACACTCTCGGATCGAAACGAATGGAAGCGGATAAGCCGGGCGCGTTGGGCTATTTGTTGGTACAACGCAACTGCGCGTCGCTCGTTAGGATACCGGGTTATCCCCCGTGTCGTTGATCCAGTTTTCACGCTCGCGCGATACCGCCGCCGATCGAGAAGGGAACAAAACGAGAAGGCGGCGATAAATACGGCGAAAGCCGATCCGGCGAATATTTCTGCCGATCTTGCCGCGATACGCTCGCGTAACGAATCCCGTCCACTGGCTGGAATTTATTTCGATCGGGAAAGTCGATGGTCCGCCGAATAAATCACGGAATTTTACAATGCGTTACGCGTCGCCGCGCGTTTCACCAACACGCTGTATTACCGCGATCGTCACACCTACACCTTTATCGTCCGTGATCGAGCGGGGACGGTGAAATCGACGAAAGAGGGGAGAAAAAAGAAAAAAGAGATATTTACACGCGACGATAAGCTAGACATTTTTACTCGCGGTCGTCTCGAGTCCCACGGTCGAAACAATGCCGGATCATCCACGGATCGCGACGTCCGCCATGAACAGGATAATCCCGTGATCCACGTCCGCCACCCACCTCTACACCCACCGAGTTAAGTAAACGCGGGTGAACGTAGCGCCGATTATTCATAGGGGATCGGTTGCATCGGGACGCGGCTAACTCGTCGATTTCCCGGGCGTCGGCGTCCACCTCTCCCCGTACGTGACCCCGTTTGCGAAGGGATCGTTGGTTCGCGGTGGACCCGGAGGATCCACCGTTGCCTCGGCCACCCACGCGTGCGAATTTCTCCTCGTTGCTCACCGCGCTCACCGAAACCTGGCAGATAGCGATGGCAATTTACCGTCGTTACAGATAACCGAGATAACGCCGGCCGCCGTTCTCGCTCGGGACTCGGTGCAACTTGCCAGGCTCGTTACCGCTCGTCGAAATAAACAGTCGATTTTAGCGACCGCCGGAAGTCGCGCGTGGTAACTCTGCAAGAGGAGAGGGAGGAAAGGTTAGAAGACACGCGTTCCCCGATATCGCGTGTAAAAATCGCGACAAAGAGAGAGAGAGAGGGAGGGAGAGAGAGAGAGAGAGAGAGAGAGAGAGAGAGAAAGAGAGGGAGAGAGGAGTAACAATCGTTAGGACGTCGAAACGGAAGGAAGTGATTATCGAGACACGCGGAAGAAGGAGCACGGGTGTTTTAAAGGTCGCGAGAGATTGGAGCGTCGGCGTCCCGAGGGGTGATTACGCCGGGGCGGCGACGCTGGGCGCTGCTGCCGTGTAATTAACATCGTTAAAACATGGATATTAAATAAATTATAAATAATTATGTTCGACGGCGTTAACGACCATCGTAGCCCACAGCGGTGACGCTGCTCCGCTCGGCTACATTTACGTTATCGATTGCAACCTCCGTTCGCGCGTCTCCACTTCTGTCTCCGCTCCGATCCTCGGTTAAAATCTCCGTGAATATTTATTCCGATATATTCTCCCCCGCGGTCTCTGCCACGGAGTCGCGAATAAAATCCGCCGGGCTTAATCGGGGGTTAACGAGCGTCAACCAGCGTCGCGCGCGGTTTTCCATCGCCGTGAAATCGGATAAACCGCGATCCCCGTGTCTTCGCCCGAATTCGACGCGGGCACGTCCGCGAGATATCTCGTCGTAAAGCTAGCTGCGACGCGCTTCCGCGGAATTAACCTCGATAAAAAGCTACGATCCGTTTTATAACCTTCGCTCGCGCTATAAAAAGGAGAGCAGTCTAAGAGAGAGCGAGAGAGAGAGGAAATAGGCGGTAGCGCGTATCACTGGAGGACGACGAAGGCACTTAACGCCGGCGAGAAAGTCAGCCGCGCGTCGCGTCGCGTCTCTGCCGCATCCACCCTACGCGCGTATTCCTCGATCTTTCCAAAGGAATTATCATAATCCCCGCAGCGGCGCGACACGCGGCGTCGATTCGCGCTAGCGTCAGCAAAGAAAGAGAAAAAAAGGCGCGTCCGCGGCGG